>BLKR01001236.1:0-318973 GCA_011170035.1 Teleogryllus occipitalis
GCTCCTGTAGTAGAATTAATTCAGATCTCGACAGAGGAATTTATTAACGAACAAAGTAAGGACAGTACGCTCGCGGAAATCTATAAAAAATGCGAGAATGAAGTTCCCGAGACGGCAAAAGAAGCGTACTTCCTACGTAATCGATTGTTGCTGCGCACTCGATTTAGTAAAAAAGGCGAGCGGTACGACATGATTGTTGTTCCCGCTGTGTTTCGAGGCACGGTACTTAAAGTGTGTCACGAGACCGCGAATGCGCACTTAGGTACAACCAAAAGTAAGGATAGCTTAGCCAAGTATTTTTACTGGCCAAGATGTTTCCAGGAAATGGAAACGTACGTCAGGTCATGCGACGTATGCCAGAAGGTAGGCAGATCGGGAGACAGACAGAAAGCACCGTTAGTGATGGTACCACCTGTAGGGGAAATATTTTCACGAATAAATATCGATGCATGCGGACCGTTTCAGGAAAGCGAGTCGGGTAAGAAATTCATCCTTACTGCGATGTGCATGGCATCTAGATATCCAGAGGCGATTCCCATAACGGATTTACGATCAGCGACTGTAATCAACGCACTCTTAGAGCTATTTAGCCGAATAGGGTTCCCGAAGGAACTTCAGACAGATCAGGGCACCTGTTTCACGAGCGTTCTGACCGCGGAATTCGCGCAGAAGTTCGGAATTCGTTTGATTAGGAGTTCTCCTTATCACCCACAATCAAATGCGGTGGAAAGAATGCACCGAACAATGAACCGCTTATTGAAGGTTCTGTGCCTAGAAGCGGGTACGGAATGGGAGCTTCAATTACCTGCAATATTATTTGCCTTGCGCACTACCGTGCACGAAAGTTTAGGTTTTACTCCAGCAGAGTTAGTGTATGGGAATAATTTGCGTACTCCCATCACATTGTTATACGAGCACATTGCCGGAAGTGAGGAGGAGCCCAGTTCAGTGGTAGAGTACGTATTCCGTCTCGTGAATAGACTTCGGAAATCGCGTGAACTAGCTCACACCAAACTTCTGAACGAGCAAGAACGTAGGAAGGTCTGGTACGACCGTAGAGCAGTAAACCGCACGTTTTGTGCTGGCGACAAGGTACTGGTCTTAGCGCCAAATCGTACCCGAAAACTGGCGGTACAGTGGGTAGGGCCTGGCGAGATCAAGGAAAAAGTCTCTGACACAAACTACGTGGTATTATTGCCTGGGAAAAAGGACGGACGGGTGTATCACGTGAATATGCTGAAGCAGTACCATCAGCGGACTGAGTACATCAGCTATGTGACAACACCGATCCAAGGCTGCGAACAGGTAGAGGATGAGATTGACAGATATGCCGTTCATCTCGAAGCGAGCGACTTCAATCTCCAGGAAATGCTCGAAGGTACGAAAATTCCGCCTGAGTTCAGAGAGAAACTCGAGCAATTAATCATGAAGTATCATGATATCTTTTCCGAAAAACCAGGACTGACCGATGCGCTTACAATGGACATAGAGCTCACAGATGAGTCAACGCCCGTGCGTAGTGCACCTTATCGTACTTCGCCTAGACAATCTGCTATTTTACGGGATGAAATTAGCAAAATGCTACGCGACGGCATTATTGAAGTAGGTGATAGCGAGTATACGTCACCGATGATATTAGTCGAAGCACCGGGTCGGAAGCCTCGCCCGTGTATCGATTATAGGCGGTTAAACAAATTAATCAAGACAGAGTACTTTCCATTACCGAACATGGAAGAGCGAATCGAGACGGTGGCGGCAGCCAAAATAATCACCACTCTAGATTTAGCGAAATGCTATTGGCAAATCAGTTTAACGCCAAGAGCGCAAAGGCTGGCTGCATTTGTAACTAACCTTGGTACATATCGCCCACTGCGATTGCCTTTTGGCCTTAAGAACGCGCCATACCAATGCAGTAGAATGATGGCCGCTCTGTTAGCGCCGTGCAGCGAATATGCGGTACCGTACATAGACGACATAGCCATATTCAGCAACTCGTGGCAAGAGCATTTAAAACACATGCAAAATGTATTCTCGATTCTGAAACAGGCAAAACTGCATGTAAAGCCGAGTAAATGCATGTTCGGTAGAGAGTCAGTAAAATACTTAGGCTACGTAGTAGGAAGCGGGGAAATGCGCCCTGTAGAAGCTAAAGTGCATGCAATTCGGGAGTTTCCAAGACCGCACACGAAAAAACAAGTCAGATGTTTTCTCGGTATGAGCGGGTACTACCGGAAATTCATTCCCAGATTTGGCGAAATGTCAGCTCCGTTATCAGATTTGTTAAGGGGGAAGGAACGCCAGGGGACAGTAAATTGGAATCCTGAATGTGAAAGTGCATTTAATAAGTTGCGTGAAGCTTTATGTTGCGAACCGGTATTAAGAGCACCTGACTTCACGAAACAATTTCAAATACAATGTGATGCAAGTCAAAGAGGAATAGGCGTAGTTTTAGCTCAGACAGACGAGAACGGCGATGAAAAACCCGTTCTATACTTAAGTAGGAAATTGACGGATGTGGAGAAAAATTTCAGTACGGTGGAAGCCGAGTGTACAGCAATTATTTGGGGATTGCAAAAATTGCGGTATTATCTTGACGGGCAGGTGAAAATTAAGATCGAAACAGATCATAACCCATTAGTGTGGTTGCGAAATTGTTCCGGGAACAACCCTAGATTATTGAGATGGTCGTTAATGCTGCAACATTATGACATCGAAATTTGCCACCAAAAAGGGAAAGATAATGGGAATGCCGACGCTTTAAGTCGCATGTTTTCATGAACCTGAACTGATCTCGTTAGGTAAATGGTTGCACTTCAGTGGCTCCTATTTGTATTGTATAGCATCACGTAAAGTTTTCACTATGTAAACTGGAAACTATCTTGTCTAAATGTAATCGTGTAAATAGTATTTTTGAAAAACAGTATTTGATGAATTGTAAAAAATTGTTTCACAGATGCACTGAAAATGTGTATTTAAAATTGTATAGAGTCACATCAAGAAACAGCAAGATTACTATCAGAAAGTGTATATAAGAGTATATTGATTGTTCAAAAATTAGGCAATCATTGAATATGTGTATTTAAAATTGTATAGAATCACATCGAGAAACAGCAAGATTACTATCAGAAAGTGTATATAAGAGTATATTGATTGTTCAAAAATTAGGGAATCATTGAATATGTGTATTTAAAAGTGTATAGAGTCACATCAAGAAACAGCAAGAGTACTATCAAAAAGTTGTATATAAGAGTATATTGATTGTTCAAAAATTAGAGTATCAGTGAATATGTGTATTTAAAATTGTATAGAATCACATCAAGAAACAGTAAGATTACTATGAAAAAGTTGTATATAAGAGTATACTAATTGGACAATTGGAGTAATTTATGACTATACATCAGAGAACAGAGGTAGAGTACGAGTAACGTACAGAGTCCAGAGCGTAAAAACTATTATTAGTTGTTAAAATGTCAAATTTATGAAGTCAGAAAAAATGTTGTAAATAGTAAGGTTATATGGTGTAAAAAGGGTTAAATTAGATACCACCATGAGTACATGTGAAGCAGCGAAATTGTGAAATTGTAACTGTCATTAATTGCTTCATTATAAATTTTTTCCTGTGGTTTCTACCTGCGGAAAAAATTCTCCCCGGGGATAGAGGAGTCTGTAGCGTCATGGACGTCACTCTCTGCTCCGGAGAGACAAGTCGCAAGGTATGGGGATGAGGGAGCCAAAAATAGGCTTCCGAACAAAGGCCAACCCTTCAGGGAAAGTCCAAAAGGGGAGAGGGCTTGTAGGTGCCGGGTGCAACTTGCAACGGCGAAAGCAGACGCCTCAAGACGAGTGCGTGGGGGGAATGATGACGCGGAAGTCATGTGACTCGAGGATATAAAAGAGCGGTGGCAGAAGCCCTGGGTTGGGTAACGTTTC
This sequence comes from Teleogryllus occipitalis, assembly GCA_011170035.1. Classification (NCBI taxonomy): domain Eukaryota; kingdom Metazoa; phylum Arthropoda; class Insecta; order Orthoptera; family Gryllidae; genus Teleogryllus; species Teleogryllus occipitalis. The sequence goes on from BLKR01001236.1 coordinate 3,931, forward strand.
TGGTTTCCTCGCGGCTAAACACCGCAAAACTTGTCCGGCCAAGTCTGGCGCGGAAGTGCTGCAGGCACGTGTGGGTGTTCGAGTCTTGAACACTGTGAAGTATGCTCGATACTTCGGGGCAGAGTGTCTGCCGAGGCACACCAGGTGCCAAGTTGCAAATCGGCCGAGTTGGCTAAACGCATGCGCGGCCGCAAGGCGCGTGTTCGGAGAAGGGGGCTGCGGCAGGTAGCCGACAAACACCTTAGAGTGAGTTCTGTAAACAGTGTACATAAATTAATGTAAATAAATTGTATATACCTCACTCGTGTCTGTTTCCTTGTGGAGTAGATCCCTACCCACGACGTTACACTATGCGTTGACATAATCGCCATATTGCTCTATACTTTTGTTTTTTCAAAAATTACAAAATTGCAATTTTTTTTTACTTCTCTCGCATCTGTAATATTCACACTTGAGGCAATTTGTTCACTTATTAGATTTTTGAGTACATGTGCTTTAAATATTGTTAAATTAAGTTTTTCGAAAACTCAACAGGTTTCTGTCAAAATGAAATCTAAGTTCCGCATTCTCAGAAACGCTCAAACGCCATTTTCTCAAAAATGGCTCCAAATTTTTCCAATGGATAGTGCTAATTACACTGTTTAATATGATATAAAGTTAATTTTGGTGTATTCTTTTTTTTTCTTTCAAATATTACACAAATATATTTTTTTAAATATCTCTCACGCCATTAATTTCCATTATTTTGTATACATTATTGCATTTTTTAGTGGAATTCCTATTTAGGACGACGTTATAGCCTTCATTAATATTCTTAAAATTTAATTTAGGTCCTAATATTTGGAAACAGAAAAAAAAATTATTTTTGGTCGCAATAAATAGAAGTAGGTAAGGAGGGATAAGTCTACAGTACCTACCAGTCTACACCAAGGAAATTAGAAAACTTGACTACGAGAGAGTCTGTGCCATTCTGTAGTTTATTCTGTGATAAATTTTCTTTGTGAACAAATGTATTAATTTTTTCTAAATAATAAAAATTTATGTTTTTGGAGTGCCTATATGTTTTTGCAATGCAAAGTTTTGCATAGAAAGTAATTTTTTAAACCAATTTTTGAGTACTTATTGCTGCTCGGTCATTGAATTGAATTTGCCTTATTTTACATGGCGAGACTCAGGCCATGAGGCCTGCTCTTCCGTCTGACCACGCAAATTCCGCTACGCTCCTTTCACCAACCATGGGAGAAAGAAGGTATTACTTGGGCGACGAAACAGGCGATTAGAATTTAGCTCAGAGGCGTCATTTAGGCTTGAGGATCTTTTACATGCAGTAAATCTACTAACATGGGACAGCCGGCTTTACTTCCCATCCGAAGGAAGGCGTACGAAGGATTTTTTCGCCCTTAAACATCCACGGCTTCGATCGGGTTCGAACTTGGGTGAAACAGTCCGATACGCTAACCGTTACACCATCGCCGCCGCCAAACACCATCGCCGCCGCCATTACACCATCGCCATCGTCATTCGGAATATCCAAGGACGTTATGAGACAAAATATCGTTAAAATTGGCTTAAGAGCTTATTTTAAAGTTAAGACGTTTTCTTCGTGGACATTTTGAATTTTCTTCCCGACTTCACTTAAGTTGAATACACCACTTCATTGAACGTAGAGAACATTCTAACACTCAAATATCCATTGCTGTATTTTTCTTCCAAATTACATATCAATTTCCTGAGTGAGAAAACCTAATTGGACCAATTTCAATTAAGGGTATTTTATATTGACGCTGTATGACTCAATGGCCTTATTACATATTGACACCGCCTCAAACTAGTACGGGAAATTCGAATTTACCATTTTTACTTTCGTATACGTACGTATATACGGAGTAATATACGTAATATAGAGAAAGTTATGAAATGCTGCGCGAAAAAACGGCGGATTTTCGGCGGGAAAAAAATCAATGCCGTGGTCTGGGGGCTAAAAAGTGGATAAAACCAGTTGCTAAATTAAGAGAAAAAATCCTCTAACACGTGGTGTAGCCAGAATCTCTGTTTTGTGGGTCCTTCATGCCGAAAAACCAATTGGAACCAAAACGTCCGTCCGTCAACACTACTAGCGCCTAAACTACAACTACGATATTTTCCAAATTGAAGAATCATATGTCGATGTGACACTAGTTGAAGCTTTGAAATTTTGAAAAATATTCTTTAAAATTTCAGGGTACTCTACATGACGTCCCCGAACATTTTCTCAAAAACGGCTACAATTTTTTTTCTTTAAATTTCCTGTAAGATAAGAGCAAAATACACGTATAAAGGTGGTATAGGTCAGAATTTCACGGTTAACTCTGAATTTTCGAAAATTGCAGAAGTTTGAATTTTTTTCGGCGTCTTCCCACAACTACAAAATTGAAGACATGGATTTTTCCTTCAAATGAAGTTTGTTGTGCATAAATAGTTCCTTTAATTAGGTCATGAGTAGAGTTCGTTGGTAATTTTAGTAGTTTTCGTGCAATAGTGCGTGCAAGATTTGCAAATTAAAAAATAACAAAAACAAGATTTTCTCAAAAAACAGCTCCAAATTTTTTCTTTAAACTTTTTGTAAGGTTAGTGCCAAATGGACCCTATACGATGACATAAACGCCATATAGCTGTATTCTTTTGTTTTTTCAAAAAATTCAAAAATTAATTTTTTTGACTTGTCTCTCGCGTCTGTAAAATTTACGGTAAAGGCGATTTCTTCGCATTATTATATTTATAAGCACATGTGCTTTAAATATTGTCAAATGTTTCTCGAAAACTCAACAGTTTCCTGTAAAAATGGTCATTCCGCATTTTCAGAAGCGCTCAAACCCCATTTTCTCAAAAATGGCTCCAAATTTTTTCTTCAAAATTTTCCAATAGATAGTGCTAAATGCACTGTTTGTTATGACGCAAAGTTCAATGTGGTGTATTTATATGTTTTTTCAAAAATTACACATATGTAATCTTCTGTAAATACCTCTCACACCGTTAATATAGACATTTCCAACAATTTGCAGGCATTATTACATTTGTAAGTGCATGTGCTTAAAAAAAGAACTTCAAATGAGGTTTTTCGAAAACGTAATAGATTCCAGTGAAAAAGAGCCTAAATTTCACATTTACAGTAATGCTTAATCGCCATTTTCTTAAAAACGACAGCGAATTTTTCAATGAAAACTTCTATTTAGGACGAGTTTTTACTCTTCTTTAAGATTCTTGAAATAATGATTCAGTTGTACTATTAGCAAAGCAAAAAATTGAGAAATTGTCAAGAAAATGTACTTTGGGTGACGATAGATGGCAGCTGGTGAGAGAATGGAAGATGACCTTAACCTTTCAGGTGTCACGTGGATTACTTGAAATTACGTGAAATACAGTCGTATTCATTCGCTGTTTACAACGAGAGTTGACCAACTTTGGGCATGAGCTTTTTAGTACCTTTCGTAACTGCCACACTAGCTAGAAGCGCCGGAATCAGCTTGAATTACAATAGTAATCCACGCGACCACTCGTGGTTCAGTTTCTGACCTAAGCTGACAACACTAATATCGCAGTAGTCAATGTTCTGTTTATGCAATTTACACAGTTGTGACGAAGTTGTGACGAACAGTTGTGAAGAAGGAAGGAAGGAAGAGGGGGATTTCTAAACGATCTTGCTTTGTCCTTTATGAAACCAGAAGTGAAAAAGAAGATCGAGAGGAAATCTGTGCCGACAGCAGTAAGAACTCGCGGGAGACGTCTACTGGGAATCCGAGAAGGGGCCGTGGGTTCAGCGGAGTCACCAAAGGGAAACGTGGGATGTTGTTATCTCTGTGGACGTCAACAAACAAGAGCACTCGATAATAAGATTTATTTCACGTAAGATGTGACCCAGAGAGCTTGGCAATACCAACCTCCCGTAAACCACCCGCCATACAAACTACATTGACTTAGGGACTTTTGATTACCATTTAGGTTGGAGAAAGTAGGTGCCAACCCCAATGTAAATTCCCCACGTAATGGAAGTATAGCTGCCAGGGACTTTTTTTTGGCTGGAGACTGGCATGCATGCGAGCGAAATGAATTTGTGCCAACTTCAACGGTTTCAACCAGCAAAGCGTTGTGTGGAGATTGTGGAGCCGCATGCGTGCGCGAATTGTTTCCTAAGGGAAATCTTATTGTGTGCTGGGCTTGACATTTTTAGAAATGTCAGGTAATTCCAGAAATAACTCTCCAGTGAAGCAGAAGGGGAAGTGGATTTTATCGAGTGGTGAAAGGCAGGTCCTTCTTAATGTTTATAAGTACAAGAGCGAGAAAATTCTCGTAAAGAAGTGAAACTTCCTGAGAGCAGTGTCATTGCAAAGGTAGCTGTAATTGTGGGGGTAAGCCATCAATGTCATAATAATTATTGACTTTTTATTGCATGCCTCAAGAACGTCTTCACAATGAACATGTGTGTGTGAATCATAATTATTTTATTGAAATATATTAATATATTACACGACGGAATAAAAGTGATATTCTTGTAAAATATGTAACTCAATATTTCAGATGTGCCTCAAATTATAAAACTCCTGCCCCCGTAAAGCAACCACCAAGTCAAGATTAAGAACAAATTTGGTTACGCTGTGCCCCAGAAAAGGTATAGCTAAAGGTATAAAAGGTATAGAATGTACTTGATTATGGAATTGTGGTTATTGCAAGTTGTTACATTAATATTATTACATTACAGTCAATTGTTCCTGCCAGTGCTTCAGTTGTGTGTTTGGATCGAGTAGGGTTGCAAAAGTGAAAACAGTGAGTAAGCATTAAAGTGTTTGGAACAAAAGTGATATTCTTGTGAAATATGTAACTCAATATTTCAGATGTGCCTCAAATTATAAAACTCCTGCCCCTGTAAAGCAACCACCAAGTCAAGATTAAGAACAAATTTGGTTACACTGTGCCCCAGAAAAGGTATAGCTAGAATAAACTCGATTATGGAATTGTGGTTATTGCAGTGAGTGTGCATTAATAGTTTTAATGAGTGTGAGATCCTGAGTGAACTCCTGCCTTCTCAATTCAACCGAAGACACTAGTTAAGAGCACCATTTCATTAACATAAAATTAACCCCAATGAATTAACAGTTAATCAATTTCCTTTACATTATCCCTGTAATACAATTAATCATTACTGCCAATGCCTCTGAGTTTGTGTTCTGTTTAAGTACGGATGCTAAATGATATAAATGAATACACTTGAAAGATTTAGCATGTGTGTGAAACATACATTACATTAATAAATGTTTCAGATATGCAATAATGGAGTTCAGAACATACATCATTTTATTTAGATGTTTTGTTCAAATGGTAATCAGTTGTTAAGTGAAATTAGTAAGTACTTATTTCATGATATTATTTGGCATGATATAGAGTAAAATTTAATGTTTACTACTGATGTGCTATATTACTTTTTGGTAATTAACATTTCATTTTAAGTTATTTTTCAATGATTTTCTATTTATATTTGTAAATTTTATTGGTTTTGTAGGTAATTTTTTTTTGGTTACATATTATATTGAATACTGTAATGTGAAGCAAAAATTCTTGGGCCAACTTTTTTCTTCTGGACAATTTCGTTTTTCTTATATTACTGGAGTTTGAAGTAATATATAAGTTAAGTAGCAATTTTTTTTATTTAAATGTGATAATGTCCTTTTTTAATTTTTTTGTTTTTCATTGCAAGAACATAATTTCCTCGGAATAATTTTTGATCTTATAATAATAATAATAATAATAATAATAATAATATTTATTGAGTCACAGATACAATTTCAATCGTGTATGACGAGTCAGATATGGCAGAGTGAAGTTACATTTACTGTCCAGAAATCAAAACAAGGGGAACCATCTCAGCATTTGCTCAAAGGATCAAGGGAAACTGGACAAAAACCCCTGATCAAGTTGGTCATTGATCTTAGAATATTCAATAATAATAATAATAATAATAATAATAATTATTATTATTATTATTATTATTATTATTATTATTATTATAGTAATAATAATAATAATTCTAATAATAGTAATATCAATTATAATAGTAACAATACTAATAATAAAATACTATTCATTCAGAAATGATTTAACGATATTAATGATGCCTAGTGCGTTTAGCAAATTCAGGATGAAGGAAATAGAATTTTGGTTTGGCATTCTCCTTCTACATCAGTCCAACTGCAATTTAACACAGGCAGGATGGGATATGCCAGTTCTTTTTTCTTTGCTTCAACTTGAACAGTCAACATGAAACAGAGAATCAGTGGGATTAGAATTTTTATTTTTGTTTTTTAAGGGAGGTAGTGGTGTGATTTGTGTATTCCTTCACACTGTAGAATATGTTGTTAAGCAGGAAAGCTTTCAATTTACTTTTAAATCTATGTATTGTATTCATATATTTAATATCATGGCTCAATTTGTTGTAAAGTGTAATGCCCTCTATTAGGGTACTTTTTTGATAAAGTGTAGTTTCAGAATGGGGAATGTAGGTTATCCTTTTGTCGAGTGTTATAGTTGTGTACACCTGAATTTAGAGTGAAAGTGTCTTTGTTTTCCATGAGAATCTTCTTTGTGAAGACAACTATTTCAAATATGTACATGCACGGTAGTGGAAGAATCCTTAATTTTTTGAACAAGGGTTTGCAAGACTCCAGCTTATGAGTGCTAGTCATTGTTCGCAGTATTCTTTTTTGGATAATAAATGTACGAGTGCTATAACAATAACATGTCTGTTTATTGAATTTATCATGATTAGACAATAGATACTGCATTGATTGTTCTATGTTGCAGGGTTGCTGTGTCTACCGGATTTTTCATTTTATAAATATGGAATGTTTTATGTATATTATTTCACGTATTGTAAATGTCCATTATTTTGACTTATGTTTCTGTATGCATGCTAGAAATCGGCCCTCAGTCGTCATCCTGATCGGAAGAATGGGTATGCTATCAATATATGTAAAATTTTAAAGTAGTTTATTAATTTGTAAAGTCAGCCAAATTTCTTAATGTTGATTTTTAATGATAATATTTTTACAATCCAATTGAGGATTAATTCACTTTCTTATTCAATTTTTTTATATATATGGTAGCATACTAATTTGTTTTCCCTGGTTTTCCCTGATCGCTTAAGGTAAATGCCAGGATGTTTTGTAATGTTTGTAAGCCCAGGGGCATTAGGCTTTAAAATTGTTGTAAAAATTCAATAATTTTTGTGAAAATAAATTGCTGTGGACCATCGGTGTTCAAGAAATTTTAATGACTGCTCCTTGCAATTTGTCATTAAAATTGACCACCCATGGTGCATCAGTTTATTCTTTACTGAACCTTCGCATTATATCAAATCATATATCTGATCAATTCAATTTTCATGAAATTTCAAACATTGTCATTTTCATACAGTAGATTTGTTCATTCCTTAGATATGCTTTGATCGTGGTCATGTGTCGATATTACGTGCATAAAACTAATATTATACAAATATTTCTAGTTCAGTAAAGAATAGTTTTATTTCACTTCATTGTGTAGTTGGAAAATTAAAATTATTTTGAGTCTTGTATTTCATTTCATCTCTATTCTATAAATCCCCTGTTTATACCTTTTTTTCCTATTATATAATAAAATAACATATAACTATTTCATTTATTCTTCAGTTTCAATAAAATTTTATTAATTCTGAGAGTTCAAATATTTTTAAATTTATAAGTAATTTAATTAAAAGTATTATGTTTAATATTATAATTAATTAATAAAAACAAATTTCATATATAAATTATAAATTAAATTATTTTACCATATGCCTGTTGCGATTTATAAGTCATAAAACAATATTAACATCATTTCAGCATATCTGGATTTTGAAGGCCACTACGTACTACATTTAAACAAGTCGCGTCGGCGCTTTAGCGTTTTATTTCGATGAGGTTGGCAGTGCCGAAACTCCGCCATCTTGAATTTTTAGGGTCTTTTCTTACGTGGAAACACCTATATTGCGAAAATTGTGACCAGTGGGTGTACCACATTCAGAAATCTGTAGGATGTTTATATGATGTTGACATTGAAACACATTGAGAATAGAGGCTTTAGATGTTTAAACAGTTTTGTCAAACTGCTTCCTTTAATAATCGTAATGCAAATAATAACAAATGCACAACACTTATAGAGCACAACAATTTTCAAAAACAAATATCTGCTCGCATATGTTTTATTATATTTGTTTAAAGGCGTAATACATGCATTTGTGTATAGCATTTTACAGAATTCGTAGTAAGTCAACGTTCTAATAAATTATTTTGTATTTTGTAACTGTTCAGTGTTTTAGATACCATTACTCGTCCGTACTTCGACTAAGAGGCGATTTTTTATAAAATATTGTTAACAAAAATGTTTTTAATCGATTACAGTTGTAATCCACGCGACCACTCGCGTTCCAATCCTGAGCGCGATTACAGAAAGGTTACAGCCAGACCACACCAAGAAAATTATAAAAATTTGGTACGAGAAAGTCTGTGCCATTCTGTCGCACCTCTAGTTACTATCTCGTATACATACGTATATACGGGAGTAATATACGTAGCATAGAAAAAGTTATGTAATACTGGGAAAAATCGATTTCGAGATTTCAACGGAAATACACGTTTTAGGGTACCTTTATACCGAAAAAGTTGTTTTTTTCAAAACTTCCGTCCGTCCGTCTGTCCGTCCGTCCGTTGGTTCGTCCGTCTCTGAACACTGCTAGCTCCTAAACCATGCTTACGATCCTTCCCAAATTCAAGAAACACTTGTCCCTCTGGCTCTAGCTCAAGCTTTAAAATTTTGAAAAACATTCTTTAATATTTGAGGGTACTTTACTTATAGAAGCTCCCAGACATTTTTAAAATTTCCTCAAAATATTTTTTCTTTAATTTTTTTTGTAAGAATAGAGTATAATACACTTATGATTGATTTTTTCGTGTTTCTGGGCGCGTCAACTGCTTTGGTCATTAGACCCGTTAGTGTAGTGCATGTTTTTTCTCGGACGGAGATGACGGTAATCTTCCCCCGCTGGATGGCGAGATCCGGCGCCGACCTACCGTCGGCTAGTGGGGTTTCCCCCTCATCAGGACTCTTCCACCAGCGGGGCACCGCCCCAGCAGGGACAAGCTCTAAGCTCCCGTCCGGCCTTCCGGAATATGTGGTAGTGTAGTGCATGTTAGTGTAAGTGTGTGTGTGTGTAAGGGGAGAGGATAGGACAAGGAAGAGGAAGGACAGATCGCGCGCGGTCCGTAGCCCGTTTTGTTAGGGTATTGCTCCGACATTCGCCTGGTGTTGATCGGAGAAACCACCGAAAACTACCGATCAGAGCAGTCGACCGCTAGAATTCTCCTCCAGGCAGCGACTGAATTCAACCTAGCTGAAAAGCTAGTGTCGAAAATGGCATATGTCCAATGTTCATGGTTAACTCCAAATTTTCGGAAATTGCAAAAGTTTCGATTTTGTTCGGCGTCTTCCTACAAGTATAAAATTGAAGATACAGATAATCCCTTCAAATTAAATTTGTTGCCCACAAATAGTTCTTTCATTAAGGTCATGTACATGTTTTTGAACATTTTAGTAGTTTTCGTGCAAAAGAGCGTAAAATATTTGCAATTTTAAAAAGTTACAAAAACAAGACTCTCAAAAACGGCTCCAAATTATTTCTTTAAACGTTTGGTAAAGTTAGTTCGCAATGCATTCTATCTGATGACATAAACGCCATATTGCTGTATTCTTTTGTCTTTTTTTTAAATTACACAAATCTATATTTTTAATGTCTTTCACGCCGTTAAAATGCACATTTCCATATATTTTTATACAGTATTATATTTGTGAGTGGAAGTATTCCAAATGAGTTTCATTGAAGTTTTTCGAAATTTCAGTAGATTCCTGTGAAAAAGATCTTCAATTTTCGCATTTACAGTAATGCTTAATCATCATATTCTTAAATACGGCTACAATTTTTTAAATAAAAATAGCCATTTAGGGAGGGGTTTTACTTTTCTTTAATATTCGTAAAATAATATTTAGGTTCCACTATAAGGAAACCGAAATGTTGAGAAAATGGCAAAAAAAAAAAAAAAAAATGGACTTTAGGTGACGATAAACGGCAGCTAGCAAGAGGATGGGACAAGTGCGTAAAGCAAATCTACTCCAAGGAAATTAGAAAATTTTGCTACGAGAAAGTCTGTGCCATTCTGTAGCACCTCTACCTCTACTTTTCTATTATTATTTGTTTCCACATTTTGGAAATACGGAGTGCGCCGAACATTTCATCACTTTCTTGATCTTTTGTTACCTATGTGAAAAAAATAGTGTTATTTCTGAGAAAATTATTGTTCAAAATTTAAAAATTGCCTGTGTTTGACGCCAAATTACACGAAAAGTGCTCATATTTCGGAAAATTGAACATGACCTTATTTAAAGATCTGTTTTTGATTTTAAAAATTCAGTAAGAAAAAGTTATCTTCATAATTATAGTTGTAGGAAGAACCAAAAATTTTTGAGTTTTCGAAAATTTCGAAAAATTGACCTGGATCATTCTCTTACGTATCCATTACGCTATCCGAGGTCAAAATGTCAAAAAATGTTGTGCCGTTCTTGAGAACAAAATATTTAAACATAATTAAAAATTGCCTATATTTCAAACAAAATTACGCGAAAAGTACTCAAATTTTCGAGAAATTGTACCTGAACTTATTTCAAAATATCTTTAAAGAATATATTTCATTAAGGGAAAAAATCTCTATTTCACTATTAGTTGAAGGAAGAGGCCGAGAGACGGACGGGCAGATATTTTGCCGTCAATCGATATTTTGGTACACTACATGTTACAAATACAAATACAAATTACAAAAAAACAAGTTACAAAAAAAAATACAAATACAAACACGGATTCTGGCTACACTACATGTTAGAGGATTTTTTTCTTTATTCGGCAACTGGATTTATCCACTTTTTCGTTACCAGGGCCTGGCAATAAGAGTTTTTTGCCGAAAATTCGCTTCTTTTTTCCCCCGGAGCATTACATTACTTTCTCTAAGCAGTGGCTAAAAATTAAAAACTAAAAAAAGAAAAAAAGAAAAGAGTTTTTCTGCCGAAAATTCGCTTCTTCTTTTTTTCCGGAGCATTATATTAGGTACTTTCTCTAAGCAGTGACTAAAAATTAAAAATCAGTCATTATTGAAAATGAAGTCGGTTTGCGTTACACATTACTTTTACTTTTTGTGAATAGGAGGGTTGACACAAGTGTTACGTAATTACTTTTTTGGGGGGGGGGTAGAACTCGCGTTACGTGAGGAGGGATGTGTCCAAAATACTCCAAATTTACTTTATTTCGTAATTTATGGACGACCCCTTTCTGAGAATGCATTATATTTTTATTTTTACGAATTTAGGTGAAGGACCCGCTGGTGTAAAAGTGTGGGAGTGTTTTTGTGTTTTTATTGCTTAAATGTTCTGTATTTTTTCGGTCTTATCCAAATTGGGTGATTGCCGGCATTACATGACACAAATATTTAATTGCTCAAACAATAAAAAATATTAAGTTCGTAACTCGGTCTTCATTGTCGCATTTTTTTATTTGTAGATGTCCAACGTATGTACTGTCCTGTGTGTATCACGAAGCTTTATGTTTACCGTTTCATTCTTCGTTCTAAATTTAATTGAATGCTTCTGATCACTTCTTACTAGGGCTATATAAACAGGTTATAGAGCTCTTTATAGTGCCTTACTTCTTACTGCCTTCACCTTGTCTGGATGTAGTTCAGCGATTCTCTACAGAGCAGCGCTGGATCCACTGGCCAATTGCGTAAGCGGGGCCATGAAAGTAGCTGCTTATTTAATCCTCATATACGTATTCTTGTGAAGCGAGCAGTAACAAATATGGCGGAGATTGATTTGAACGTAGACAGTCTCATCCAAAGACTTCTTGAAGGTAATTATATTTACCGTGTGGTTTTGTTATTTACTACCAAGCTATAGGTTGAAAATGCCGTCGCCCGTTTATTTTGAAGTTGTAAAGTTGATAACTTGAATGTAATGGAAGTTCAAGGTGTTTCTCATTAAGTGTCAGAAAGAGAGGTACCATCTCGTTTGAGATAAGAAGTGAAAACACCTTCACCTAGTTCACACTTTCTTGTGTTTTGGAGTCTTACTAATTGGAGTTATTTGTTCATAAACCAAGAATGTTTTGTATTGATTGTCTTAGTTCGAGGATGTCGCCCAGGCAAAACTGTGCAGATGTCGGAAGCAGAGGTTCGAGGGCTTTGCCTGAAATCTCGGGAAATTTTCTTGCAACAACCCATTCTCTTGGAATTGGAAGCCCCCCTTAAAATATGTGGTAAGAATTCTTTCTTGATGGTGTTTCTTTTGTGACTAGTCTTTGAGACGTGAAAGCCATGCATTTATGTTGACATTCACTTTTGCTTTTTGGTAATCTAGGAGACATTCATGGTCAATATACAGACCTTCTGCGCCTTTTTGAGTACGGAGGATTTCCACCTGAAGCAAATTATCTGTTTCTGGGAGATTATGTTGACAGAGGCAAGCAGTCTCTTGAAACAATTTGTCTTCTACTTGCATACAAGATAAAGTACCCAGAAAATTTTTTCCTCTTGAGAGGAAATCATGAATGTGCCAGCATCAACAGGATATATGGTTTTTATGATGAATGTGAGTTGTACTATATTTTACTATTTTCCCATTATTTTAGAAATTAATTTTTAGAAAACTTGTTGTAGAATAAAAATAAAGAATTATAGGCTTAACTGAATTAAAAATGGATTAGATCAAATTTTATTGACTGAGATAGTACGGAGATGTAAAAATCCATTAAAATTTTCAATTTAAAACATGTCTTGAGAAGGAGTGCAGAAAAATGTGTGCTGTTGCTTTTGATTTTGAGCAGGATTGGACTAATATTTGATTGGTCAAATGAGAAATGTATATGAAAACTGTAATAGCCATTATACTGTGTGTTATAATCTACAGTTAATCATCACTTCAGTGCCCCCAATTCCCCCCATTTTTTCATTAAAGTCCGTAAAAAATCACTTTTTGTCCATCAAAAGTGAGTTTGTCCCTAGATCATTTTTACTGCTTGCATATATTTAGTATTTTTTTTATTTGATCTTATTCAGAAAGTCATAAAATGTTAATAAAAGTAAAAAATATTTTAAGACCTTTGTTGACAATTTGAAATCAGATCTTTGGAAGTATTTTTGGTACACAGCAGTTCCATGTATTTTTGGTATATGGACCCAATTTATCAGGTCACATCAGCATCAACTACGATCACGAATGGAATAACTATTTACCAGGGTTTATTACTAGCTTTAAAACTTAGAAATAGCCTAAAAATGTTTTTAGGCTTGAAAAGCAAAAATTATGCTAGAAATTTTTTCCTCTGCTTCAATTTTATTATTGTTCTTATCAGGTTGGCTAGAAGTTTCTTTTTTTTTTTTCTTTTCTTTCGGCACATTTGCAATTTCCTCCCTCACCACTCTGGGAGCTACCGACCAACTCGGCAGCACATTTTGAAGGTCATGTCAACAGAAACTTTCTGTGAAAATTTTGTTTCATGGGCTTCAGTTTTGTGTTAACAGCTCAGCACTGAAAGTGGGTATGACAAATGTGCATTATAACCTTATTTTATTGTTTTATTTTAATAAAGGCAAGGGAGCTGAAGAAGCTCATAAAAAAATATGCTGAGTGTACAGGAGTGACATAACAGAATAAGTGTTAAAAGTGACTTGCGAAATTCCATGCTGGATGATGTCAGCAACACACCACATACAGGTCGCTAGACCAAAGTTGATTCTAGTGATATCAAGGCAATTGTTGAATCAAATCCATTGTAAATGGTGTGGAAGGTGCTGCAAAATTGAAAATTTCCTGTACGAGTGTGGAAAACCATTTGTGCTACCGGAGATTAGTTTCCCTTCTTAATGTTGGGGTGCCACATCAATTAACTAAGGCGAACTTGACCAATTGCATATTCGTCTGTGATTCACTGTTTAAATGCCAACATCAAAAATCCATTTTTGAAGCGAGAGGTGATGGGCGATGAAAAATGGATTGTCTATGATAATGTAGTGTGAAAAAGATCATGGAAGGAAAGCATTGAGCTGCAACCAACAACTTCAAAGGCAGAATTGCATCTGAAGATAATGTTCTCCACATGGTGGAATTATAAGGGTGTCCTGTACTATGAGGTGTTAGCAGCAGGCAGTACCATTGTTTCAATTGTATTCTGTTTGCAGTTAAGTAAGTTGGATATTGCATTGCGCAAAAAACTTCCAAAGTTGACTAATCGCAAGAGTGTTGTCTTCTAGCATGACGCTATGCCCACATGTCTTTACCCACCTGGCAGATACTGTAAAGTTTTGGATGGGATGTCTCGCCTCATCCCCATATTCACCGGACCTGACTCTTAATCTATCATCTTTTCCGATCATTGCAAAATTCTATTAATGGGAAAATCTTCATCAATGAGGAGGCTAGATAATGCACCTAGGACAATTTTTTTAACAATAAGCCACAGATGTTCTATGAAAGTGGTGCTATGAAAATGCCGAGATGGCAAAAGGTTGTAAATAACAACGGTCAGTATATGATTCATATAAATGAGGTGTACCAAATAAAATTGTTTTCTTTCATACCTAAAAACCGAACGAACTTATTTGCTAACCCAATATTTCCGAACATTCATGTCTTGCACACACACACACGCACGCATATGTCTTTCCGGAATGTTCTTTTCTTATTCACTGAATGTTTATTTCATGTTTAATAACTTCAGTTGGATCAAACGGTTGTTTTCACTTAAAATATTAAGTAATATTAATTACTCAATATTATATTAAGTTAATTAATATCGATTAACGTTGCTCTAACTACAAAATACTTGTAATTCCTCAAATAATAACACCGAAAATCATAAGACCGCTGAAACGAAAGCTTGCATCCAAGAACTGAATTTAATGATTATTCGTTGCACATGTGATTGAAAAGGTCAGTGGTGTGAATAAACGATACTAGAAGGAAAGAGTATGGGAAAGACAAATGTGCTAAAGGAGCATGGGAACAGTGTGTTTGCTCAGTATTTTTCAACTTGTTTTCTTTGATACTTGTCAGCTTAATTTTGTGACGGTTGTTGCAAAGCTTTCACCACAAGCGGGAAGTACGGAATAGATCTAATTTATACTATATAAAATTTTTAATAACCCGCTGATGACGAATGTTGTTGCAACATGTACATATTTTAAAAATATTGTCAGTAATTATTAATTACATAATCTTTTTGAATTATTATTCTTTTATTCCATAGTCTACATCAATTTACAGAGGAGGGGTTTGAGCTTGCCTGGTAAACCGTATGTAATTAATATTATAATGGTCACCAAAAATAAATAAATAGAAAGGTAAAAATAGGGTATTTAACATATTCCATTGAATGTTAGGAAACTTTTGTCTTGGTTAAAGTACATTTCGAATTTCATTGTTATTCAGTGATGACTATAATTTATTTTATATTAAATAGATAATATCTATGAACACATAAGATTTTGTTTCAGGATTATTTGAAGTATTGTATGGTAGGTTGTAATAAAGTTTTTTCATTTAGTACTAATTTTATTATAATTGTTTTACTACACAAATTTCACATTGATTTATCTGCCATTTGCTTATTACAGTATTTAACTTATTGAATCTATAAGGGAAGGGTATGCATGTATTTCATACGAAATGCATTTGGGGGGTTACACGGGAATTTAACATTGATTTGTTTTACATCCTACTTACACAATTCTTTGGGTCTTTATTTGTAATTAAATTAACAGTAAATTATTGCAACCAGTATGTTACAAGAAACAAAAAATGCTTGAAATTAGCAATGATTTTTGGAAATTAGTTATTACCAATCATCACCAATTACCTTTTACCAATTACCTTTTCAAGGGATTCAATGGAATTTGAATTCGCTAATGTTTGCAAACAAGCCAATATGTAAATTTTGAGTTTTCTATAAGAACTCTTTGTGCGAAACTCTGGAAACGATGATGGGTTCAAGCCTGTGATAGAGATATCACAGGCACTTGAGAAAACAAAACTGGCCAAAGATGCCTTGTCTGCAAAACCATGTACCTATCAAAATTCGTTAGCCTGGGTGTTACATTCCAGAGTAATACATTTTTTAAATTAAAATTTGATATATATTTTACAAAGTTTTCAAACCAGAAAATTTGCATTAAAATCAGTTCTACAACAAATAGAGGTGTTGAATTAATATCAAAAGATAACTCATTTGAAGGGCTGTGTATGATTGTATGGTTTAGCCAAGGTAAAAGGACAGAAAGAATTAATGCATAATTTAGGGGTGTCCTTAAACATTTGACAGAGACCAAACTTCTGTCATTGCTAGATAATTTCTCTCGCACATTACTTTTATTACTTTCACCTATACATAGTATAGAGAATGTATTGTAATTCTGATGTTTCCACTGAAAAGCACATTTTGTGGATCCCTGATACCAATCAATTTTGCTTGATCTTACATATACTAAATAATTTTCTCAAATGTGTAGTGTATATAGAATCCACACATGGGTTCTTAGTAGCGAAGAAGTGTTTTACAGCAAAACGTGTGTCTATGAATAACAAAGGGTTTGGATTGGGACCTGGATCTTAGCTTCACAAGTAACAGTTTATCTTAATCCATTCTACTGTTCTAACCATTTGTTGGATTTCTTCCATATTTTGATTTAAGGAGACACACATGTTATACAAGGGAAATGTTTAGAATAGGCTTTTGGAAGAAAATATAGTAATGTTTTTCTTCATGCACATTGGTAAAATGATGTTGAATAGTCAGCCTGGAGGGTTAGCAGAGCCCGGAAGTTCAGGCATTTATTTTACTTAACTTACTTTTTTAATTACTTATTTTACCTAGTGAACTTTTTTCTTTTAAACAATTTTCTTCAAGAAGAGCAAAGACCGCTTATGAATATAGCATACATTTTTAGGAAAATTTATGTACTTTCAGAAATTACAAATTTGAATCTCTGCTCTTCTTTTGATTAAGAGGTTATTTTAAGACTGGATGAAGAAATAGTCCACTAGTTGCAATATTTTGTAATTCAACAGTTACTAATAGTAAGAGAAAGTGTGTGTTTGTAATATCACTTGTTTCAACAAAGAATTAAAGGTAACCTTAAACAACCTTGATTGTAGAAATTGCAAAATTCCAGTGCCTTTTTATACCAAAATACTTTAAGGGCCCAGTTTAAGCTCCATCACACCAGTTCATAAAACATCTTGTGCTACAGCACCATGAAATGGAAAGACCCTACGTAAGGAAAGATCGGCCCAAAAAGAAGCATTACAGATGTTAAGTTTTAGTTTTAATTGTTGCATCAGATTAAACTTAATATTTTGTGTTTGAATAATTGGTTTTGTGGAAAAAAAGTTTTGAATTATGTTAGTCTTCCTAGTCTGATATTGTGATTTTCACTAGGTTGTGAGAATTAATCAAAATTCATGAAATGATAATCAACAATAATTTAAAGGTGGAGTGCGGGTTTCTGCTCACATGCTGTAGAGCATCCACAATTCTTCCAGTATTTTCAGGTCTCAAATTTTCTTTCATTCCCTTTCAGTTTTTCTTCATAATTTTGTATTGAGGAGCACTTCAGAATTTAAATTTGTAAGATTTGAAGTTAAAATGGTCTTTATTTGACAATCTCATACTTCTCAATTTTAAAGGTTTTTACTTCCCATGAACCTGCTTGTTAAAATACTACCTAAACTCTTTTTTTGTTTCCTTATATTCAAGTTGTCAAATTTTCACTGGAATTTTGAAATTGGCAATAGAAATGGAAATGAGAAATTGGATTAGTTGATCTGTGATAGTGCTTGTAGTATTTACAATTACATTTCGTTTTAATTCATGGAGATGCAAAAAAAATTGAACCAATTACTTTTTATTTTGATTTAGTGAACTGGCATGCACACCCCAGTATTTCATTAATCATATTGGAATAACCGCTTTACCTTCAAGGAATATTTCCATTTCTTGACTTATAGTCATCATTAGACAATAGAATAACTTAATAGAAGCTCAGATTAATGTCAAGAATGTAAGAGAATGCAGAGAACAAGAAATGCTGAATACAGATTGTATCATTTGGCGTAAATTGCTCCTGCACCAGTTAGTTATGTTGGTTTAATGCTATTTAGTTTAGTTAGACTTTATCATCCTGCTACAGAACTGTCTTCATTCCTGTTACGTTACATCAGAGTTCTAAATTTGCTTCATCTTTTGTTATATATATATATATATATATATATATATATATATATATATATATATATATATATATATATATATATATATATCATTGATTTTAATATCATTTTCTTACATAAAATATGCATCAAGTACTTGTTTTAATTAAAAATAACTAATTAAAATTTTTCTCCAGAACACCACCTTCAATGAAAATATGGACGCTTGGCTTAAGATGCATTGTATTGTTATATTTACATCAGGGATACACTTAATTTTAAAACCTAGTGGTTGCAACAATTTCCCAATAAAATTAACAAATTAAATGTTGAGCCTATTAGATTTCTTATGGATGAAGGAAATCTGGTAAAATAACTTCGAATTTTTTCAAACTGTGATTTTTGCAGTTAAACTGTTTAAATTTCAAAGTTGGTGTCATCCTTCTTTAAATTTTATTTTTAATAAAAAAGAAAGGACTATTTTAGAATAAAAATAATAATTCCTATAATTTTATTAATTTGCGCTTGCCTTCATATGCCAATATGCAATTGTGGATACAATTTCTTTGAAGGCAAACGGCGTTACAACATCAAACTGTGGAAGACTTTCACCGACTGTTTCAACTGCTTACCCATTGCTGCCATCATCGATGAGAAGATATTTTGTTGTCACGGTGGTCTGAGCCCTGATCTGCAAGGCATGGAACAAATTCGGCGCATCATGCGTCCAACAGATGTCCCTGATACTGGACTGCTCTGTGATCTACTGTGGTCCGATCCAGACAAGGATGTGCAAGGCTGGGGAGAAAATGATCGCGGTGTTTCTTTCACTTTTGGAGCTGATGTGGTCAGCAAGTTTCTCAACAGGCATGATCTGGACCTCATCTGCCGGGCCCATCAAGTGAGTTTATAAAGTTGTATTTTGTTTCAACTAATAATAAGTATAGCTTATAATTATTTTTTCAATTGACTATAATTGAATTTTCTAAGTCAATGGATTTTTGATCATTATTTCTATAATATTGGGAATAACTCTTAAAGTTTTTGTTATAATTTAATTCTGAATGTAGTGTTTTGCATTTAATTCTGCACTGTAGGTCATGATTCTTCTGTATTTATAGATGCTTCTCCCATATTCTGTTAACAATGTATGTATATCTGGTTATTTTTCGAATTAATTTCTCATAGTAATGAATTTTACTTGTGTGTGTAGGGGGGAAATTGTTATTCATTCACAAATTTTGTTGTCCCCTACAACTTTTACTTATTATTATTAATATTATTATTATTAATATTATTATTATTAATATTATTATTATTAATATTATTAATATTACTATTAGCTTCACTTAATTCCAGCACACCAATTGTTCAAAGGCTTGAAACCTGGAAATTAAACAAATAAGAAAATCTTATTAATTTTATATAAATTTCTGGTTCAATTTTTATTAAGTAGTATTTTTATAATTATTGAAGTTAATTAACAAAAGTTAATAAAATATAATGGTTCTTTAAAACTATAATTTTGGGATTCTTCTTTATTAACACTAGAACCACCTGAAACTACCTAGAACCGCCACGTGGGACAAAAATGTCCAATGAAGTTTCTTGTGACCTGTGTTGTATATATAGGCCAGGGTATTGGGAAATAATAAATGAACATTAGTTTCTTGCATTAAGTATTAAACAATACAAGATATTGCACTTAAGAAAAAATATGTAATTAATTTTAATTATCAATTTTATTTAAACAATTTAATATGCTTACAAAATTTCAACCATGCTGGTTGCGCTTGGTCGATGGTTCAAGAATACAATCCACAAGTACACATTAGATTATGTATTAATCATATGTAATCTAATTGTTGTTTTGAATAATTATTCATGATATTCATTGTTACAACAATGACAACAAACATAGGTGACCACACCTCTACCTTTTTACAAATTGTTTTCTTAATGCTGGTGGGGGGGAGATAGCAAATTTTCAAGAATTTTCAAGATTTACATTAAACCTCAAACCTTACAAAATTTTCTCGAAATTTTTTCTTTAAATTTCTGTCCCTGATACAACCAAGGCACACAAAGAAATGGTATAGGTCACATTTTCTTGAATTTTCAAAAATCGCAATAGTTAAAATATTTTTTAACTTCTTCCTACAACTACAATAATGAAGGTGGGTGTGTGGTTTGTTGTTGTTGTTGTTGTTTTTCCCTTAATCAAATCTATTCATCAAAAATAGACCTGGCAATAAGGTCATGTTCAATTTTTCAAGAATGGGAAGTTTTTGTGTAATTTAGCATGAAACATAGGCAAAATTAAACAATTATTCGCTTTTGAAATTGCCTGTATCATATGCCGATTTCCTTTTTTGTGTAAAATTTAGAGTTTAGAATTTTTTGGACCAACAAACTCAAAAATTGAAGATTACGTATTGTTGGGAAATTTGGGTTTGGAAAAAAATGCACTTTTAAATTCAGGAGTACAAACATCAATATACAATGTGAATGATATGAGCTTCAATGCAAAAATCCTTTTCTTTGAACTACATACTATTTGGATTTTCATGTGAGATTTCAATTTTTTTGAAGTTTGGTCAAATTGTTGAGAAAAGTTGCTAATTTTCGGTATGTATACAACAAGGTCAAGGATCAAACATACATGCTAAATGTGATGTTCCTAGCTTGTTATACATCACATTGAACAAGTCAAATAACTTTTAGACAAATCAGAAGGGGTCATGCTGTTTTCAGCTGATTTCAAGTGGAATAACCCATTTTTAAATTCATTGTAAACGGTTTAAATTTGTTATTTAATTCAAAACTGTGAACTCTATGAAGCAAACTGTTAAGTGTGGTAATTCAAATGATTGTAATTCCAAATATTGTTGTGATGACATGAAATCCAGGCAGATGACTGGGTTGTGTGCATGGATTATATTGTGTTTAAAGAGACAGGCAGCCGTGAGTGGCCTTGAGCTATGACTCACCACTCAGCAGTTTGCACTATGACTCGCCAATTTACCCTAATTGCTCTAACAACGTAGAGCAGTGGAATCTATTACAAGGGATCATTCTTCTCAACCTTACTGAAATTGCAACGAGATTTTATACCTACTTTGTACATAAGAATCCAGGTGTGAGAATTTTTTTTCTTTCATTCATTCATATATACGTGTGTGTATGTATATATGTATATATATATCTATATCTATATCTATATCTATATATATATATATATATATATATATATATATATATATATATAGACACACACACACAACCTTATTTAAAGATCTGCCTTGAAAGACCATATTTCATTAAGGGAAAAATATCTCCATCAGTGTTGCAGGAAGGCACCAAAACATTATGTACCTGTGCAGATTTCGAAAATTTACAGGGTTTTGACAAAAGGGATACCTACTCCATTTTTGAAGCATACTTTGCTTTTTCATTAAAAGAAATTCAAAATTTTTGAGAAAATTCTGAGAAGAGAGGCAGTCGGACGGAGGGAGAGAGGCAGTTAGACAGACAGACAGCAGCATTACTACTAAAAGTGAGGCAGAGGATGCGTAAGTGTTCAGATTAATCTGAGAAAGCAATGAAGAATACAAAATTACTTTCTTCTGACTGCATCGCAACTGTTGACCTTAATGTAACCTTAAGCAATTGATATTCTTGAATAAAAATAAAATGAAAGTCTGTATGAGTGTCTAAATGAAATATGAGACACGTAAAAGTGGCTCTATTTGGTTGAAGTTCCCCTTCAATTTTTGGATGAAATATCCACATTCAGGACTCTAAATATTTTGTCATTTTTGTTGCTATTTCTTCTTTTTTGTAAGGTGATCAAGCATGTTTTTTCATGTCTCTTAGGAAATGGAGTTAGTAGGTATCCATGTGGCCATTTTTTCAAAATGTTCCACATCTTTGTTGAAGTAGGGAAACCTTGTAATCTTATTGAAGAATGGGTTTAAAATGTATTGTAAGTATTTTCCTAATTGTAGGGACATTCAATTAAAGAAGGCTTTTTGTATGAAACAGAGAAGGCTGTTAGCTCACATAGTCACAGCAGTTATATGTCCCCATTTGAGATTTGTTGTGATCGACACCCCCAGGTCATTATTAATAGTAAATGTTCTCAAAACAACATTCTTGAAGGTATACATTAATTTTGGGTTCTTAGGGCCCAGTAGGAGCACTAGGTTGAGTGCACTAATAGTTACAAGAGGCTTTTCCCATAGCCTTGACCATTCGTTTCCCCAAAAATGATCACATTGAAGAATGTCAAACTCTTTAGTTGGGTCACTGAAGCATAATTATGTCTTGCATACCAAAACAACGGTATAAAGGGAAAAATAGGATTAGTTTAAGAACTTTGATGACAAAATCCTTGTGGGACACCAGTGATTCTGATCATGAAACTTTGCTGATGAAGACCATAATCCACGAGTGCAGCTTTCCTCTAATTCAAATGGTGTAAAATTTAATAAATAATCTTTCATGAGATATTCTTTGGAAGGCTTTAGCATAATCCAAATGTGTTGCATTCTATATATTGGTTTACCTAGTCAAGTGTTTTAGACCAATTGTTTCATGAAGAAATGAGTTTACTTGTGAATCAAAAGGTAGAAAGCTATGTTGTTGGTAGGTACAAGGTCGTTACGTATGATATATTCCCAGATCTTCGTTGCTATTCCTCTGCATTTCTTTGTTGCTATTAGTCTCCATGACTTTCCCCATTGCACTTGTCAAGCTAATATGCCTATAATTTCTTGAGACAAGTTTGTCTTCTTTCTTAGATATTGGAACAACATTGGGGATATATTTTTTTAATTGTATTTTTTTGTGTAAATGTCTAAAATTATGGTCTGAAACCATTGCATTATTTTTTGAAGTTTCTGTTCAGTAGTGAAGCAAATTGTAGAGCACATTTCTTTAGAGAAATTGATGGAATGGAATATTGGCCTGCAGAGGAACTTTCATCCAAGGTTAGTAGAGTTTGAGCTATTTCGATAACTGTGTTCTCTAGGGGTGTGATGACGGTCACATTATATAAATGTTCCTATTGTTCTGCAGTGTAAAGTTCCTGAAACATGCTTCTGTGTGTCTCAGCTGTCGACTATCTGTGACAATTTTGCCATCTTTGTGATTGTGTTGCAAGGCCTGTTTTTCAGTGTCAGAAACTAATAGTCATACATGCATATATTTTTTTCCATCAGTCTATTCCTCTTGTTTAGATCTCAAGTGTCTGGAAATCATTGCAAGGATGTATGTAATGATCACTCAGATCTTGTAAGTTATACAAGTCTGATGTTCCTAGCTATTTGAACAACTGAGCAGTTATTCCATAGTTTTGTATTGATTTTCTTCGCCTTCCTTGGAGGGGCACTATGGTTGAAACAGTTGACAGATAGAATCCTCAGAACTGCCATTGTGTGTCAAAGGGGCATTAAGTAAACTAGGGGCGTCCTTTATGGTTTGTTCTTTCACATGATTATTTTCAAGAATGAGGGTGATTATGGAAAGGTAGGATGAAATAGTGATTTAGTATTCATGATGGTGACAAAGGCTGGTCTATCTAACTAGGATAGCTTTGTTTTTATTTGTCATGTCATATACTTCTTACTCCAAGTAGAGAGTGGCAGGAAAGGGAAAGGAATTAGGGGGTCTTGCAATGTAGAATTTTTAAAGACGTTTTGTTGTTTTTGTGTTAGGACAATAGGAGAAGTTCTATGTACTGCTAGATATTTAATTGGGTAGGCAAGAAGGAAGACACATATTTCATCGTTACATGCATTTTTGTCAGAAACGTGATTGTTATTTCTTTTTGCATTTATTGTGATCCAGATAATTAATTTCTGTCAAATATTGTAGACATGATTTTTTTGTCATTTTACCGTGTCTTCTTACACATTTGACGTTAAATTCGTATTTGATGTATATTTTCATATTTGTCTTTTTATGTTGTTTGTTAATGAATTTACTACTGTTTGTTCTTTGACAGGTGGTGGAAGATGGATATGAATTTTTTGCAAAACGTCAGCTTGTCACATTGTTTTCGGCACCCAACTACTGTGGAGAATTTGATAATGCTGGAGGAATGATGTCAGTGGATGAAACTCTCATGTGTTCATTCCAGGTAAGTTGCAATATCATACAATTGCATGGGAAACTTAAGATACAATTATAAATGTCTATTAATAGTAGTTAAGTGACCAAAAAGAATAGCTGGAGACAGGAACATCTGGCCAGTCTCAGAATGGAAAGTTGCAGGCTCAAATTCTGCCATTGGCACAGATGGTTTATCTGGCATGTCTGGTAGGGTGGGGATTCTCCCATCTTTCAACGTCATGGTTGTGTGGGTAGCGTAGGAGCTTAAGAAAGTGCACACTACACCTGGGTGGCCATTTCCTTTAGTATTTAGGATGAAGCTGGGCTACTAGACAGCCTATCATGCAGGTTTCAGAGCCACAGTGGTACAGCAAGCCGGTGTGGTCAATACTTTTGCCCACTTAGGATAAGCACGACAGGGACAGTTTTGCCAATTAGGTAAAAATACGGGGCGGGCACACGACTGCGGCTTAAGGCAGCTCTCCAGTGCCAGCCCATGTTCGAGCTGAAGCAAGGCGAAAGCCTAACCAGCAAATCTAGTTGCCGATAAGGCACACTGACCTTGTAAGATGAGTAAAAATAATGGCCATTGAATTATGATCTGCAAGACGTTACTGTAAGTTGGGGTGAATCCGATCGATAATTTAAGATTATTTACTAAATACACATTAAATTTCATCATTTTGAATTACCGTATGGAATGAATAATAACTAAAAACTCGTAGGAAGGTTACACTTGAATGAAATAAATTTATATTTTACATCTTATTTTTTCTGATTGGTTTCACTGCATGGGGTAGAATCTATTCGATCACATTCTTATTTGGGGTTTTTAAAAATGTATTTTTGTATTCACTGCAAGAAAAAAAAAGAACTTGTCACATTTATTATGATAAATAGTAGAAAATCAAGGTTCAAACTGACTTATCATGGTCATTAAAGTTTTGGCGATGAAAATACATAACAGGAATTAATTTTCATAACATTTACATTAATAACATTTATCATCAATAATCAACTTAGGACTGTGTAATTTCCGTGAATACGGTGGTAAAATTGGAATGAACCAAGATTCAAACATTGCATTGGATCGAACCGGCCTCTCTGGTTTCTGTTGTAACATGCAGTAGTGACACTGTATTCAGTCCAATTATTGTAAAGATGTTTTGCCTTATAAACAGTTAAGGGTGGAAGCACTGTGCCATCAAGTGCAGCTGCGAACATCACACTGATACTGCTCTTACAGCTTTCTACTATCCGCTCTGGATGCCTTGCCCCTCTCTTCACAATGATTTTCACATGACCAAGGTCAGCACTAATGATTGTTTCATCATAGTTTATAATACTAGGAAGGAATACCATTCAAGGATACTTCAAGGTTCTTAAAATAATCTCTCATAGCATGGATAATTGCTGTATTTGCTCTTTGTGATTTTCTTTTTCTTTTTTATTTTCACGCGAACAGGTTTTCATAAAATTCTCTCGACCAGGCTTTTCTCCTCAAAAGAAGTTAATGTTGCTTGGCCACCTATTTTATGGGTGTACTTATTTTTAAGTTTTTTATTTAATGTTTGTATAAGAAATGCCATATTGTTCAGACCCTTGTCTAATACTTCATTTATGTGACTTTCCTGCTTTTAGAAGGTATTGTGGAGTATAGTTGCATTTACATCCTACAATCATCTTATAAGTCCGCTTGATTGGATTCACAGAATTACGAGATTATAATTCAACAATTATAACAACTACCAGCATTTGAATATAATGACTGAAATTCATATTTTTATTAAAGAGGGTTAGTTAGGAAGTTAATGTATGAAAAATCACCTATCTGAGTACATTGAGGAGTAGATAAAGTAGGAATTATTTTATTTACTTCCTCACTTACCAAAAGCCGAGAAACTGAAGCTGTACTAACAATGGCTGTGTTAAATACCGCTTTCTAGAACTGGTGCATTGTTGTAGGTAATTTATTTAGAAATCACAAACACCAATTGCTTTCATAATTCGGATTGAAATCCTAACAACAGATAGTATATTGTTGGAAATTGCACGAATGATCAGATTCAGACTTGATTGGATTCACCCCACTTCACGATATGTCATGTGACCATACTTGGAGAGTTTCAGCCTTAATAGTGGTTAAGACATGTCAGAGGAAGAAATACGGGCATAACCCTAACCCTAGAGTCCAGTACAGGACAAGATGAGAGATTTATTATTAATTTATAAGTTCTCATCTTAATGAGCTCTATTTAGACTGAGAAGTGTCCAGCATGCTGCTGAAAAGAAGTGTCTAGTAAGGGGAAACAGTAGGATTAGGCTATCTAGGAGAGATTTATTATGACTATAAATTCTTTTAAAAAAAAAAAAAAATTAAAAAGAACAGAATGAAAATTACAAATGCAAAACGTAACGTCTTCAATCTGAAACTATCGAGCATATTCCTGAATGATATTGAGAACAGAATCAATGTGCAGTGCCTGTCTGTATCTCGTATGGAGGTTTTTTTATGCAATTGCGAAATTACAGTATAAAGCACATACTGGTCAAGACGGGATTGCCGGTGTTTTGTGAAACGTTGTATTGTGAATGCTTGACTGTCTCTTTTCTGAGTCACTTTGGGTGTTCATTCCCAGATGTGTGGGAAAGGGATTTCTTAACACTGATCTTTACAACTATGGGATCGATCACATATGCAAAACGAGTGGTGCTAAAACAGCATGTACTTCTCACCTGTTCTTTCATGCAAAATTACATGAAAACTACTCAAATTTTTGAAAAATTGTACATGACCTTATTTCATTAAGGGAAAAAATCTCTATCTTCATAATGGATTTAGTATGGCTTGAATGCTACCTTTGAATGAATAGAAATGTATGGTCATGCTTATCCAGTGAACCTGGAATCCTTGAAAACGGGGGGAAAAACGGGAATTTGAAAAAGCCTGGAGGAAACGGGGATTTTGTGTTATTTTCGGATTTCCCCCCAACATTTAGCCCTAATTCACATTCAGCATTATATTCAGTAAAGTGCAGAATTCAGCTCAGTATGTGATAATGGTGAGTGTTAAAATCGAAGTATGTATGAGAAGTGTCGCAAGTTCTCTTGAGGATTGCGAAGTTCTCGACTCACGCATAACACAACTTCAAACACTGCTGCTTATATAGGTGCAACGTGGGTACAGTACCTAGCACTCCATTGCACCTATATGGTTGCCTGTCGATTGCATGTGCAAGGGCGCGATATTTGCGGAACAAATGTCTCGCCGGCAACTCAATAGCTGACTTTCAATTAGTTATTATTATTAATATTGTTATTATTATTAATATTATTATTAATATTATTATTATAGCGTTTATTTCGATTGCCAAGAACAATAGTAATTCGAAACTTGTACAAATGAAACACAATAATCAGCGATCAAAATTTCTTGAAGTAAAGAAGTAATTTGTTAGTTCAAAGTTAATTTTCATCAATCTACTTTCTTTTATAAGAACAGCAATAGCTTCCAAAAACCCCTCAAATTATGTTCACGAAGTGCAGTAAATTAGGAGTGGGCGACTATGTTTGTCGCCAAATTACACAAAAAAATACTCATATTTTTGAAAAATTCAACATGATCTTTTTTGAAGATCTGTTGTGATGAACATATTTCATTTAAACTAAAGGTGTCACTGAATGGCACAGACTTTCTCATAGTAATGTTTGATAATTTCCTGGGTGTGGACTGGCTTCATGGTCCTACCCCATCTTCTTGCCAGTTGCCATTTATTGTCACCCAAAGTAATTCTTTTGAACAATTTCTCAACTTTTTGGTTTCCTAGTAGTAGAACCAAAATATTACTTCAAGAATATTAAAGAAGAGTGAAACCTCGTCCTAAATAGAAATTTTCATTGAACATTTGAAGCTGGTTTTGAGAAAATGGCGATCAAACATTACTGTAAATGCGAAATTTGAAGCTCTTTTTGACAGGAAGCGTATGAGTTTACTAAAAACTTCATTTGAAGTTTGAAGAACTTGTACTGAAAGTAAAAAAATTGTACAACTTCACAATTGAAGTTGTAAGAAGACGCAGACTTTTTTTATGTTTTTCAGTTTTTGAAGGGGGGAAAAAAAGAAAAGAAAAAAGATGGTAAATCAACCAACGTGAGATCTGTACCATTCTCTTAACCGTCCTTTATGCAATCAAAGGTCCAAATTTAATCAAAGCAAATTGTGCCTTTTTTAAGAAAAATTGTGTAAAGAAAGTCAATGTTTGACACACAATTTCACCAAAAATGTGTGTGCTGTGTTAAATACCGCTTTCTAGAACTGGTGCATTGTTGTAGGTAATTTATTTAGAAATCACAAACACCAATTGCTTTCATAATTCGGATTGAAATCCTAACAACAGATAGTATATTGTTGGAAATTGCACGAATGATCAGATTCAGACTTGATTGGATTCACCCCACTTCACGATATGTCATGTGACCATACTTGGAGAGTTTCAGCCTTAATAGTGGTTAAGACATGTCAGAGGAAGAAATACGGGCATAACCCTAACCCTAGAGTCCAGTACAGGACAAGATGAGAGATTTATTATTAATTTATAAGTTCTCATCTTAATGAGCTCTATTTAGACTGAGAAGTGTCCAGCATGCTGCTGAAAAGAAGTGTCTAGTAAGGGGAAACAGTAGGATTAGGCTATCTAGGAGAGATTTATTATGACTATAAATTCTTTTAAAAAAAAAAAAAAATTAAAAAGAACAGAATGAAAATTACAAATGCAAAACGTAACGTCTTCAATCTGAAACTATCGAGCATATTCCTGAATGATATTGAGAACAGAATCAATGTGCAGTGCCTGTCTGTATCTCGTATGGAGGTTTTTTTATGCAATTGCGAAATTACAGTATAAAGCACATACTGGTCAAGACGGGATTGCCGGTGTTTTGTGAAACGTTGTATTGTGAATGCTTGACTGTCTCTTTTCTGAGTCACTTTGGGTGTTCATTCCCAGATGTGTGGGAAAGGGATTTCTTAACACTGATCTTTACAACTATGGGATCGATCACATATGCAAAACGAGTGGTGCTAAAACAGCATGTACTTCTCACCTGTTCTTTCATGCAAAATTACATGAAAACTACTCAAATTTTTGAAAAATTGTACATGACCTTATTTCATTAAGGGAAAAAATCTCTATCTTCATAATGGATTTAGTATGGCTTGAATGCTACCTTTGAATGAATAGAAATGTATGGTCATGCTTATCCAGTGAACCTGGAATCCTTGAAAACGGGGGGAAAAACGGGAATTTGAAAAAGCCTGGAGGAAACGGGGATTTTGTGTTATTTTCGGATTTCCCCCCAACATTTAGCCCTAATTCACATTCAGCATTATATTCAGTAAAGTGCAGAATTCAGCTCAGTATGTGATAATGGTGAGTGTTAAAATCGAAGTATGTATGAGAAGTGTCGCAAGTTCTCTTGAGGATTGCGAAGTTCTCGACTCACGCATAACACAACTTCAAACACTGCTGCTTATATAGGTGCAACGTGGGTACAGTACCTAGCACTCCATTGCACCTATATGGTTGCCTGTCGATTGCATGTGCAAGGGCGCGATATTTGCGGAACAAATGTCTCGCCGGCAACTCAATAGCTGACTTTCAATTAGTTATTATTATTAATATTGTTATTATTATTAATATTATTATTAATATTATTATTATAGCGTTTATTTCGATTGCCAAGAACAATAGTAATTCGAAACTTGTACAAATGAAACACAATAATCAGCGATCAAAATTTCTTGAAGTAAAGAAGTAATTTGTTAGTTCAAAGTTAATTTTCATCAATCTACTTTCTTTTATAAGAACAGCAATAGCTTCCAAAAACCCCTCAAATTATGTTCACGAAGTGCAGTAAATTAGGAGTGGGCGACTATGTTTGTCGCCAAATTACACAAAAAAATACTCATATTTTTGAAAAATTCAACATGATCTTTTTTGAAGATCTGTTGTGATGAACATATTTCATTTAAACTAAAGGTGTCACTGAATGGCACAGACTTTCTCATAGTAATGTTTGATAATTTCCTGGGTGTGGACTGGCTTCATGGTCCTACCCCATCTTCTTGCCAGTTGCCATTTATTGTCACCCAAAGTAATTCTTTTGAACAATTTCTCAACTTTTTGGTTTCCTAGTAGTAGAACCAAAATATTACTTCAAGAATATTAAAGAAGAGTGAAACCTCGTCCTAAATAGAAATTTTCATTGAACATTTGAAGCTGGTTTTGAGAAAATGGCGATCAAACATTACTGTAAATGCGAAATTTGAAGCTCTTTTTGACAGGAAGCGTATGAGTTTACTAAAAACTTCATTTGAAGTTTGAAGAACTTGTACTGAAAGTAAAAAAATTGTACAACTTCACAATTGAAGTTGTAAGAAGACGCAGACTTTTTTTATGTTTTTCAGTTTTTGAAGGGGGGAAAAAAAGAAAAGAAAAAAGATGGTAAATCAACCAACGTGAGATCTGTACCATTCTCTTAACCGTCCTTTATGCAATCAAAGGTCCAAATTTAATCAAAGCAAATTGTGCCTTTTTTAAGAAAAATTGTGTAAAGAAAGTCAATGTTTGACACACAATTTCACCAAAAATTCTCTTATTTTCAAAAAATTGAGCATGACATTAATTAAACATCTGTTTACAAAGAACAGATTTTGCTAAGAAAGAAAAAATCGTAATTGTAGTTGCAGGGAGACAGCGAAAAAAATTTGAATTTTTGCAATTTTCAAAGATTAAAATTTTCAATGAATATGAGACCTGCACTCTTAAACGTCCTATATGCTATTTGAGGTGAAAATTGAAAAATATTGTTGATACCATCTTTGAGAAAAAAATTGTTTAAACAAAATTAAAAATTGCCTGTATTTCACACAAAATTACGTGAAAAGTACTCAAATTTTCAAAAAATTGTATATGACCTTACTTAAAATCTATCTTTGAGGAAAAAATTTCATTAAGGGAAAAAATATCTTTATAATTGTAGTTGTAGGAAGACATCGAAAATGTTGAACTTTTGCAATTTTCCAAAAGTCAGAGTTTTCTTAGAACATGAGACCTGCTTTATTCTCTAAAATGACCTTCACACTATCCAATCACAAAATTTAATCAAAAGCAATGGAGCATTTCTTTGAAAATTTTGAAAATGTCTCGGAGACTTCATGTAAAGTACAAAATTAAAATATTGGTGTCAAATTTAAGGGACCGCGACATCATCAGATCGATGAAGGAATATCAGTTTTCAAGAAAATTGGCTGAACAATTTACCTGCTAGCGTTGTTCTTTGGCAGTGGACGGACATTTTGCCGTCAACCGAAATTTCGGTATCAAGAACCCACAAAACATGGATTCTGGCCACACCTCGTATTAGAGGATTTCTTTTCTAAATTTAGCAACTTGATTGATCCACTTTTTCGTTACCAGGGCCTTGCAATGAGAGTTTTCCTGCTGAAAATTCGTCGCTTCTCCCCGTAGCATTACATAAATTTCTCTATACAGCGTAAGCGGTAGGAGGTAAGAGCATGTTGTAATGTGTAAAAAAGTACCTGGAAAATGTATATTCTCAGACCTGGAAAATCGGGGGGGGGGGACCTTGAATCTCCTTAAAGATATAAATCTATTGGAAAATGTACAAAGAAGAGCCACATGTTTCCCTACAGACCTCAAACCATGACTTACAATCAGCGACTAACGATCCTTGGGCTTCCTACACTTGCTGCTAGAAGACAACATTGATGTTATTGAATCATTCAAGATCCTGCATGGGCATTACAGCTTCAATCGTAGCGGTACCTTCCGCCAATCTGAAAACCCACAATTACAAAGTGATTTATGGAACTTACAAAATCTAGGGATGCAACGCAAGAATTTTCTGGTAAACTTGAGTTCTCGTTACCTGAAACTCCAGAACGCAGTGACTGTACCTAATTGTAAAGTTTTAAAATGGGCTTATGATCATCTCTTCAGCAAAGCAGGCCATGGACCCCAGTGATTGACGTACTCTTCACCCTACTTGTCTTTCAGTTCAATGATGTTATTGATTGTGATATTGATATGATAAATATAATATGAAATACCAATGGGTCACTGCACTACACTACCACACATGCCAGGAGACCAGTTGGGAGCTTAGAGCTTGTCTTGACTGGAGCAGTGCCCTGCTGGTAGGACTTTGTTGGGGGAAACCCTAGTTGACGGTAGGTCGGTGCCGGATCTTGCCATCGAGTGGGGGAAGATCACCGCCACCTCTGAGGAAAACATGCACTACACTTACGGAACTAAGTGTACACTTACGTGGCCTAAGCTGTTAGAGCACCCGGCATCACTAACAACCAACCAACAAGTCACAGGCTGGGCATGAGGAGTCATCGTCCAACTTGAAACGGAGTTGGTATGCTTGGTAGGACCCATGCTCCGTTAACAACTGGGTCAAATAATGATCCACGTCTCTTGTGTTTCCTTTGGTCCACTTTGTTACATCAGGAATAAGATGGAAGTCCATCTTTTGCTGGATGATAGAACCCATTGCTGTTGCCATTGAGCCATTGTCACCTCCTCCTCTCATTCTTCATGATGACGCTTCAATTTGTAGCTCCCTCTTGGTTATATCTGTAGAGATTGCCCCTTTCTTGTCCCATGATATCTGTAGGGGGCATGTTGGCTATCACACAGCATTATAAGAAACCGTTTGAAACACCTGGGCTACCCTCAACGCACCATGGGCGTACGACTGGATCCCAAAGTCATAGGCCCTAATGGGGGCAGCATAGAGTTAACAGTGCTAGATACTAGCCTTCGGCTACTTTGCCTTTGATCCCCAACATTAAGGATAATTTGTGCAAAGGCTGAGGCCATTGGAAACTTTTCTTGCAGACTATGCACAAGTGCTTGGTTGAATCACAGTCTCTTGTCAATCTGGATTCCTAAGTATCTTGGAGACTGCTGGGAGGCTATTTTACAACCCCCTACATGGAGAATAATACCCTCTCTTACTTTTCTACCTGTCACCAAAACAGCCTCTGTTTTATGCTCAGCCATTTATACTAGCCCCACTGACGTTAACTACCACCAGATTGCAGCCACAGCCTCGTTCACAATCTGCTTGACCTCTTCAGTATA
The DNA here is from genome assembly GCA_011170035.1 of Teleogryllus occipitalis. Taxonomy (NCBI): domain Eukaryota; kingdom Metazoa; phylum Arthropoda; class Insecta; order Orthoptera; family Gryllidae; genus Teleogryllus; species Teleogryllus occipitalis. The sequence goes on from BLKR01001236.1 coordinate 37,560, forward strand.
TTTGCCGACCACTACCATTGCACATCGTCAGGAAATGCAATAGTCCGAGCTCCATTTGGACTGTGCGTGTGTATGTATATTGGCTGTTCAGCTAAATTTTCACACAAATGATATTCCTTGTTGGACTTGGTTGATGACTTGGCCCCTTGAACTTGAAACATATATTTTTATTTGTGGGAATGCTTTAGGTGAAGCCTCAAGGCCATTTTCAAACTTTTCTCTAATTATGCTAAAAATGTTTGCTTTAAATGTTTTTTGATATAGAAATGTAGGGGTATAAAAATGGTGCTGGTCTGATTTCCTTTGAACTTTTAAAATTTGTAAAAGTTTCAGATAATGTGCTGTTGTAGCTTCACCATTTTTTAACACAGAAGGGCAAATCAAAGTAGTAATTGTGATAAGTGTGCAAAGTGTACATTTTATGACTCCCTGTTCCTGTTATATTACATGTCTCATTTTGTTTCTAGGACACTTGTTGAAAATCTCTTATCGTCAACGTATTAAAATGAATTAATATTTCAATTTCAGATTCTGAAACCATCAGAAAAGAAGGCTAAGTACCAGTATGCAGGAATGAACTCTGGACGACCATCAACTGCACAGAGAAATCCCATCAAGAAGAAGTAATTTTCGGTTAGTATTCCTGAACTTTTCTTTTAAAACTTTGGGGAAGGGCAGGGAGGTTAAAGTTTTCTGCAGGTGACATCACCATGGTGCTTTTGTTTCCTTGGGTTGGGGAATCTATTCTTATCAACATGAACTCAATACTGTATCAGCGACTTTGACAGTTCTCTTGCCATGTGCCGTGGTGACCTTCTCTGAAGCAATTAGCTTGTGAGGATTTGTTTACTTTCTTATAGCCAGGGTTCAGCGTTGCCACCCATCTGACTTGCACGAAGGTGCAGGGGTGCTTAGGTTTGGGTTTGGCAAAAGTTATGAATATGATATCAGAGCGTGTCATAGCCTGTCAATGGTAGTTAATAGTTTCGAGATTTAATTTATCTATCATGTAGATGGTGCCAAGTACATAGTAATGTCTGGCAACAGCACATTGAACTGTCAAGAGTCGCTTATACACTGCTGGTACTGTAGAAAGCGTGGACAAATTACCACCCCCAAAACAATTGATGTAAAGTAATTACCAGTGCTAATGTGGCTTTAGCCATGGGAGGCTTTGAAGGCAACTGCACCATGTAAAGTAAAAAGAACACTAGTATAAACAGAACTTCTTGAATACATAATGCACTATATATTTATCATTTTTAATCTTGGTTGTCACATTACTGTGTTGAAACTGCTGCAAGTTGACGCAAAGACAAAAAAATAGCCTATTTTTCACAATCTAGAACTAAAAAGATCTATTGTTGAGATTAGTCAAAAGACTTCCTTACACAAAATGGCAACATTTAAACCAACACTCTCACACCATAGTCTTTCTCACACCATAGTCTTTCTCATGCCATAGTCTTTCTCACGCCATAGTCTTTCTCACGCCATAGTCTTTCTCACGCCATAGTCTTTCTCACGCCATAGTCTTTCTCACGCCATAGTCTTTCTCACGCCATAGTCTTTCTCACGCCATAGTCTTTCTCACGCCATAGTCTTTCTCACGCCATAGTCTTTCTCACGCCATAGTCTTTCTCACGCCATAGTCTTTCTCACGCCATAGTCTTTCTCACGCCATAGTCTCTCTCTCACGCCATAGTCTCTCTCTCTCACGCCATAGTCTCTCTCTCACGCCATAGTCTCTCTCTCACGCCATAGTCTCTCTAGTCTCTCACGTCATAGTCTCTCTCTCACGCCATAGTCTCTCTCTCTCTCTCACGCCATAGTCTCTCTCTCTCACGCCATAGTCTCTCTCTCACGCCATAGTCTCTCTCTCTCTCTCTCACGCCATAGTCTCTCTCTCTCTCTCTCACGCCATAGTCTCTCTCTCTCTCTCACGCCATAGTCTCTCTCTCTCTCTCTCACGCCATAGTCTCTCTCTCTCTCTCTCACGCCACAGTCTCTCTCTCTCTCTCTCTCTCACGCCATAGTCTCTCTCTCTCTCTCTCTCACGCCATAGTCTCTCTCTCTCTCTCTCACGCCATCGTCTCTCTCTCTCTCTCTCACGCCATTGTCTCTCTCTCTCTCTCTCACGCCATCGTCTCTCTCTCTCTCTCTCACACGCCATCGTCTCTCTCCCTCTCACGCCATCGTCTCTCTCACCATAGTCTCTCTCACCATAGTCTCTCTCTCGCACACGCACTCTCACTTCCTCCTCTATCCTCTCACTATTCCTTCACTCTCTCTATCTCTTTGCTGTCTCTTTCTATCCTTTTCTATCACTTCGCTCTCTCTATCCCATTGCACTGTCTATTCTTTGCGCATTCTCTCTATCCTTTGTGCACTCTCTAATCCCTTTGCGCTCTTCCTCTCCTCATATACCCACTTTGGGGTGGTGGAGAATTCTATCGGCCGGCAGCTCTGATATGTAGTTTTCCAAGGTTTCTCTTATCAACAGCAGGCGTTTGCTGGAGCCGTACATGATAGTCAGGACATGGGTTGCGCACAATCTTTGCATTTCCTCACTCCTTACTTACACACATTTACACTTACACACATTACACTACCGCACTTCTGGGGAACTTAGAACTTGTCCTTTTGGGTTGGGAAAAACATGGCAAGTTGACGCAAGCTCACAGTCAATCTTGCCATCCAGCAGGGGGGATTGTTGTCACCTCCCATGAAAAAAACATGTACTTCTCTGATGGGACTAATGTCCTTTGCATTTGACATGCTTGGAAACAATAATCAATCAGAAATATTACACTGTTTAGTGAATGGACACTTGACTGACTGAAGTGCGACTAACACATTAATTCTTTTTCAGGTGTTGGAGGGAGCAAAACAGAAGACCAGGACCCTGACCTACAGACTCCTGTTTTCTAATCACAATCTTTGAATCTGTGATGCTGATGTATTTTGCTATGAAGAGTGATCACAATTCTCACACATATACACAAATACACCCACACACATTTATACATACACACAAGAAGAGTACACAGAAATATACACGTATCTTTTGATTAGGCTTTTCCTGTGTTTCCACTTGTCCCTTCTTTTTATTTAATTTTTTTTATTTTCAAATTTTTTCTAGTCCCAATTTCTATTGTTCTTCCATCCCTCTTGAACTTCCTACCAACATACAGTGGGAAGTGGAGATGGACCACCTACAAATTCATTTTTCCAATCCCCACCTTTGAGTTGCATTTAAAATTTTATTATTCAGTAATATGTCTGTGGTTGTGCATTTGTTTTAAATCACGACAATTCCCAGTTGTTTTTATTTTGCTTGGTGGCTAGTTGGTTAGCTGATGCTTTCTATATTGCTGTTTTTCAGTGTTTTAAGGTGGTGTTTTCATTGACAAATACGTTACTTGTTGCCATTTGTATAGCTACATGTCTGCACTTTTTCTTTCAGCTGCAATGTAAAAATTATTTTACTTTGTATTGTATAGTGAGATAGAACAACCTCCTAGGTTAATGTCTGTATTGATGTACATTCGGATTGAACTGTAATGTAAACAAATCCCTCTATGATAGATTACCTTTGTGTGCCTGGGAAAATTGTTACCATACTTATGAAAAGATATTTTATCAAGATTTAACAGACTACTTTGTGTATGCACTTAGCATAATAATGTTTTGACTCAATCTTGTCAGTCTTGTCGCATGGAGCCAGAAGTGTCCTTGTAGAATGTGAATTGGATTCAATTGAAGCCAGATTTGGTGACCATAGTAATTTTTTTGTGATAAAATATATTTGTTTTTTTGTATTTTTTTGTTTTTATTAGTATTATGGGGAAATTTTTTGAAGTAGTATGCAAAAGTGGGGTGACTGTGGAACTGAAATTCAAATGAACTGGTGGTTTGACTACTCGAGACACTGTACTTCCTAATGTTCAGTGGTATAATAGAGTTGACTGAATCAATCACCAATGCCTTTGGTATTAGTGTCTGAGATGTTTTCATAGTTTCTTGTGTGGATTTTTTTTTGGTTTTGTTTTGTTTCCTCTTGCTGAACATTTTCTACTAGAGATTTAGAAATAAAAGTAATAGAGAAGTATTTTATCTATAATGTATAATGGATAATAATGTACCAGAGAATTAAGCTGACATAAATTATACAGAAATGTGAGCAATATTTTTCTTAAAAATACTGCAGAAAAATAAGAAGTCATTTTACCATCTTTTTATTATCTTTTTCTTAGTTTAAATTCATTAAATCCGTGTTCTAGAAAATTAATATACATCAAGTACTGAATTAAAATTTTACATTAGTCTGGAACAATATTTCACAGTTCTGAACTTGAGAATGCTTTTCATATGATAATTTCATAACTTTGGTAACAATTTTACTGTGCCTATGTTGTCGAGAGGGCAAGCTGTGTTCAAAAACTGGCATTTATTCAAGATTTTCTTCCGTTTTATAAACAAAACTTCCACAAGGTGCAACTTGTATAAAGTTACTATTGAAGGAATTGTCTTGTAAAAAGAAGGGTTAGGATTTAATAAGACGATTAGAAAAATCATAAAAGGGAAGTATCTTTTTTGCAGATGTGTCTTGTGCAGGATCTGCAAATATCCATTTATGTAGATTTTGATTTTATGTATTTTGCCTTGTGAAAGAAGTTATTTAATTAGAAAAAATATTAATACTATAGGAGTGTATTCTGGCTGAAAGGAAAAATATATCCTTTGTGATATTGTAAATAAGTCAAAACTATGGGCATGAAGTAACGTTTTCTTCTTTTCTTATTTTTATTCCTTTTTATTCTGATAGCCTTTCTCATACAAAAGTGAATTTTCCATATCAAGTAGAAAAATGCCAAAGAAGAGGATTGATTAATTTATTTTTTGTCGATAGTGTGCATAAAACAAAAATTTCACAGGATGTCTGTTAAGACATGGTAATTTGTTGGTGCTCTTGAGTTAGGTGCATTTTTGGGTAAGTTACTCACCATTGTGTGTCAGTTCAGATTCTGTCTGCCCTCTTTACAGTTAGTATTGTGGAATTCAGTACGTAAATCAAATTTTCAAATATGTCACTTCTCAAACACCAACAAATTTTTACTGTTTCTATGAACTGAGAAATTACCTTTCTTTTCAAGTAAGCCTTTTTGTTTGTTACGGCAGCTTTGTTTTTTCAGATAATATTATTTGCTAACCGTGCATTGTTTTACATATATCCATGTTAATGATTATAAACCAACTCTGATTATGTATTATATATTTATAAAGAATATCAGATTCTTTATTTGGAGTCTTTACTTCTGTCTAGTGTAAATCATCTTGAGAGAAGGGTATAAAATATCTAATTCAGTGTTTAAATATTCTCACAAAAAAGGTAATTCAGGAATGCTCCTAGACAGTCACTAAATTTCCCGTTTCCCTTGCATTAACATTGATAATCGTTTAAAAGTTGACAGTGTTCTATACTGTCAAGACATTAAACAATCCAAATTCCTCCATTGGCAGATACTGCACATCGTTGATGATAAATCTGTATGCATAATTGTAATGTTGATGTCAAGCAATATTTCTGTTTTGGTGTGATAAATAGCATTTTCTGTTTCATCAAGGGCTACTTGAAGGAAAAGATAATGTTTCTGGTGTTCCCAAAACTTATCTTTTTTGGTAAAATGCAATGCTCTGAATTGAGTGTACTTGTAAGTTTGTATTACCTTACATTGTGTATGTTGATAATTTACAGTACATCCTGTGTAACACAACCTAGAATTATGAAAATAATTGGAAATGGGATTTGTGGTTAAATTTTCATTCTTGAGATTATAGCATTAAATATATATATATATATGATCAGGAAATCATGGATTTCTTGAAATCAATTTTTTTTCTTAAAACCAATGTTGTGAATGGATGTCTTCTATTTTTTCCTCCGTATATTGGAGCAAGTTGCAGTATTTTTTACTTTTAAACTTTGTTGTGAGAGATTTCTCTCTTTTTTTTTTTGCCATGTGTTGGCTTGACTATTATCATATTATAGTTGTTCGAATTTATATATTTTTTGCTTCATTGTGTTTTACTTTGCTTGTTTAAAAAGTAAGTGTAGGCACCTATGTTGCCATAGTGGCTTTTAAATATAACTGCTATTATGCACTTAACGTTAATAAAAGCCCAAGAAGGGCTGATTTTTCCGAGTCAATTTGCTGAAAAGAGAAGTATTGGATAAAATTTTCTGGGATCAATCAACTGAAGGGTGTGTGTGAATAAGCAAAGATTTGTCTGTGCTACCATACATTAAGCTAGGTCTGTTTCTCTTCTTTAGCATACGTGTTTTTCCCTACATTTAGGTGCTTTTATATCTGTTGGATCTCCAGGATATGTTTGTTTAGCTATTTGTTGGATTATATAATTAAAAAATATTTTATAAGACAGTATTTGAAATATATTTATCATTTTCATTTAAGAAAAAGAATGAGTGATAAATGACATAAGTAAATTAATTACAAATATATAAATTACAAATTACAATATATGAGGACTGTTAGACATGTTGTTTTTTATCGAAACTTCTGCTATTCCATGCCTGATTTTTGGTTTAATTAAGTTTTGAATGTTTATTGTGAAAAAATTCTGCATATTGTCCTCTTTTTATCTGTTAGGTTTGTTTTGTGTACTGAAGAGAACACTTTGTCAAGATTTGAGATTTCTTACGTTCAAACCAACGTCTGCTAAGTTGACCTGTAGAAAGGAGCCATTTCAAACCATCCTTGTGTACTCCTTTTGGTCTCCTGTAAGTGATCAGAATCATCCATGCGATGTCACCAGTGTGTCCCGTTACACAATTTCCTTTTCATTTGGCCTATTGAAAAAGAAAAGTTATTCTCTAATCTGAATGACCAGAGATGTAGAAATCCAAAAGTTGATGAGTTGAAAGATCACACATTTAATGTTAAAACAACTTCCTTTGTTTATTTTTTGACTGAAAGGAAGAATATCTCAAGAACCCTTGGAAATGGATATTATGTGAATAAATAAAATGATAGTCCAAATGGGTCCTTTATTGTTCTTTTACTTTCATTGTATTTATTTCCTTATGAACTGCTCAGCCATTCCCAGTGGACACTCCATCTTATTAAGAGACTCTCTGTTAAAGTTCTTAATTTTTTTATGTACTGCATTTCTCTGAATATAAGACAACTTTTTTTCAAAATATCTCATTAAAAAATTAGGGAGTTGTCTGATATTAGGTTAAGCATAGACAGGTTGCATTTGTTTTAACACTGCCTTTCCATGTGAAACTTGTGCTGAGTAATAATCTGCTAAAATAACTATTGTGTGTAGGGATGGCAAAAAGATCAGTGTTTTCTTCTGATAGATATTTTTTTCCAGAAACATCGATGTTTAAAAAAAAAAAAAAAAAAAAAAAAACCATAATCGAAAGTGAAAATTTCTAGTATCTACTTTTTTTGGATTGCTTTAAAATTATTAGCCACTGACATGACCCTGTTGTCAATCCCAAGATGGTAAGAAACTTTACTATTCGCAACCTTTCTCCAGTGCTGCCAGGTTAAGGTGTTTAACTTGGAGGTTCATTCTCTTTTAGAAGTAATTATGGGAGAGGGGTATTTTGGGGGTTTTGTTAAGAAAGTTTCACTATTATAATTTTAACAAAACGTTTATTATGTTTCTTGCGAAAAGTAAACAATTGATGAATCTGAATAAACAGAATCAATATTTGCTGTAGATACCTTACGATAGGCAGAGATAAAGACAAAACTAATTGTTTAAAATAAAATTTTATTAGCATCGAATCACATCACATCACATCTGAAAAGAATCTTGATGAAAGAAAGGTGGCTTCATTGGTGTACCTGTTAGCAAATCAGACTGTTATATCCAAGTTTGCGGGTTCAAACACAATCAAAGCTGTGGATTTTTAAGAGTGAAAAAATCTTTCAGAGGGGAAGTAAAGATGGCTATTCCACTTTGTGGATTTACCGCATGTAAAAGATCGAGCTGAAAAGAAGCCTCTGAGCAAAATTAAAATCGCCTATTTTGTCGCCCTAGCGATGCCTCCTTTCTCTGTTAGACGATGAAAGGAGAGTAGTGGAAATTTGCATGGTCAGGCGGAGGACCAGGTATGGGACCTGAGCCTTGCCATGGAAAATAAGGCATGAATTAAATTAAAAGATTTTCTTGCAATTGTAAACCCAAAAGTATGAGTATATTTTCTGCAACGTATAAAATTATCGTGGAGTTACTGGATGTTCACCAAATGACTGAACTTTTTAGATTAATGACTTCAGTATTAAGAAAATGAAAACAGAGAACACGAAAAAATGTCTTATTAAAATAAATATATTATGAGGAGAAAGAATTCTGTTTATTATGGCTAGTTTTTAATTGCGATTAGAGAAAACTTTTTGCAGTTGAAATCAAAAATTATTTCAAATACGTTCAACAGCCCTGGTTTTAAATGCATTTAGTATTGTGAAACATCTTTAGACCAATGAACTGACTCAATTGAGATTGTCGTTGAGTTATTTGAGAAGCACCGAAAATGTTCTTGACCAAAAATATCTTCCAACGCTTTGTTTTGCGATTTTTTCAACAGTTAAGTCTAATTAATCTTTTTTTCTGTTTTTGTTCATGATAATATTTTAAACTGCATTTTGAACCTTGTATATGAAGATTATTGATTAGAAAATTAAGACTACAGTCAAATTTTTGACAATAAGCCTAAACTAACATTTACATATGTATCCCATTAGATCCAAGATGTTTTACCATGGAAGAATACAATCTTGTTTTTTTGTTTTACTTCGGTGATTTATGAATGAATGTGAAAAAATGGAAAAGCAGAAAAAACGATGACCTTTATTTTTATTTTTTTCTTTACATTGCTGTGTTCTTGACTGGCCCCAAAATGATCTAAGATTAGAGATCAGTTGCACATGCGATATGATTGATTTCAGTAATATCTAGATCTCGACCTGGGGTCTGCGTCACCACATTTAAGACAATTCGCAGTCTCTATCACACTCGTTTCTTTAGCTTTTTCATATATTCTCCTCAATGGTGCACGAGATTCAAGTGGAAGTAGACGAACTCCTCTAGACTACAATATATGGGATTTCCACCAAAATTGATATCCCGCTATAGATCTGGCTGATGTTGACACCCCCCCTGAATTTGAAACGGATATTTTGATTTTTTGCACTTTACAAGAAACCTTAACTTTTCAAAACGACTTCATTTTTTTATATTTTTTCTTGAATGAAACAAAAAACATTTATAAACTAGTGGTCTTACACATACTTTCTCGTACTAGTCAGTTTTCTAAGGTTAACCTTTAGACTTGGTTAACATTTCGATCTTTCCCATCTGCTATGTATTGGGCCTAAAATTCTTTCTTTTTTTTTCCTACATTTTCTCAATTTTTCAGTTTTTTAATAGTTGAATTGAAATACATCTTAAGAATATCATAGAAGTATGAAACCTATTTTTATATGCAATGAAAAATATTGAACAGTTAAAAAAACATTTGAACGTTTGTCCAATTTTGAGTTTTTACAAAAAACTTTTTAAGTTTTCGAAAAACTTTATAAGAAATCGGTAATTTCACTGATTTCAGTTTGCAGTAATCTCACTCCCAAATGCAGCAATGCATTAAAACGTCTGTCACATAAATATTAACGAGTGGTGCTACAGACTTTCCCTGTACTAATTAGCATTCCAATTTCTTTGGTCTTGGACTTTCCCCCATCCTCTTACCAGCTACCGTCTATCGCCGTCCAAAGTGCATTTTTTCCCTCAATTGTTCGGTTTCCTAATCGTAAAAACGAAATATTACTTTAAGTATTTTACAGAACGAAATCTTGTCCCGCATGGAAATTTTTATTGAGAAATGTCGACTCATTTTTAAGAAAATGGCGTTTAGGCATTCCTGTAAACGGGAAATTTGAAACTGTTTTTCACAAAAATGTTCCGTGTTTTCGAAAAACTATTGGACGTCATTCGCAGCACGTCTACTCACAAATGTATACAAATTGTAGGAAATGTGCATATTGACGACGTGAAAGATATTTAAAAAAATACATTTGTGTATTAAAAAAATACAGCAAAATTAATTTGATTTCATCTTAAACAGTGCAATTAGGACTATCTGTACGAAAAGTTTCAAGAAAAACTTTGTAGCCATATTCGAGAAAATGAAGTTTGAGCGTTGCTGAAAAGGCGGAATTTTGAGCTCGTTTTAACGGAAAACTATTGTGATTTTGAGACACTTTGTAACATAATTTAAAGTACATATACTCGTAAATGCAACAATGTGAAGAAATCGCCGTTAATGTAATTATTAACGTGAGAGAGAAGTCAGAAAGTTACATTTTTGTGGTTTTTGAAAAATAGAATAGAGCACTATGGCATTTGTGCCATCTCATAGAGTACATTTAACACGATACCTACCAAAAATTGAAAGAAAAATTGGAGTCGTTTTTAAGAAATTTAGTGTTATTTTTGGGAAATTTTGGTTTTTGTTATTTTTTAATATTGCGCGAAAATAACTAAAATTTTCAAAAACATTTACATGGCCTCGTTGAAAGAACTAATTATGAAGAACAAATTTTACTTGAAGGAAGAATCTTAATCTTCAATTTCGAAGTGGTAGGAAGTTGGCGAAAAAATATTTTAACTTTTGCAATTTTCGAAAATTCAGAGTTAACAGTGAAAACCGGACCTATACCACCTTTATAAGTGTATTTTACTCCATTCTTACAAGAAATTTAAAGAAAACATTGGAGCCATTTTTTAGAAAAGTTTTAAAATGATCCAAGGTTTTCATGTAAAGTAATGATAGATTTTTAAATCACAGAGCGTCGATTCAGTCCAGATAGACAGGGGTTTCTTCAATGTGCACGTCTTCTAGAATTCAATGGGAAATATAGTTATTCAAATTATCATTCTCCACGTCGAGACAGGAAGTATTATTCCTTGACGAAGGACATGATGAGGGATAATAGCCCAAATTTATTGCTGATTTGCCCTTGAAAATAAATTTGATTACATCGGAGAGAATACTTTTGTTAACGAGAAAAACGCTCATTTTTCTGTATTCAAAATTCAATTAGTATATGGCTTAGGGTAGGGGTCACAGAATTTTTAAAACGTACACAGAATTCACTTCTCATAACACGTCACACACAGGTTTAACGGTTTTTTATGTAAAATAAGTAAAGCAATTTGGAAAAAATTCCTACGCATGGTTTAGACGTTGGTATTGTTCACATGCACGGACGGTCACACGGTCGCACACACGGACGGACGTTTTGGGGAAAAAAAAAAAAAAAACTTTTTCGGAATTAAGAGACCCCAAAACTTGTATTTCCGTTGAAATCTTGAAATTGATTTTCCGCAGCATTGCAGAACTCTCTCTGTACTACGCACGTTACTCGTATACGTGCGTATAAGAGAAAGTAATCTATATATTTAAAAATATAAGGTATTCTGCCATGGCTTTGTTTAGAGCTTCTACTGAACCGATTGTTGTATTTTTTCTTTTAAATGAAAGAATATGATCCCTAGATGTGTTATCAGATATTGTTTGTGTTGATTCACCAACATTTACGGTGTAAATTAATTAATTAAATCATTCTTTAATAGTACGCTTATCAATAGTCAATTGTTTTCTTTCAAAGGGTGGCAGTTTCAAAATCGATATACATGAGTCCATAGATGCGAGTCCATGCTGCTTGATGTTTTGTTTTGATTGTTGAGATTTCTTTACAATTCGTCAAGGTTTTGTTTCAGTGTAATAATTGCATTGCAGTGTTGACAGTTTGCATGTATTTGCTTCTGTGGTGTATTTTGTAGAGAACATTCGCACAGTAGGTTTTGCTCGGTTGTACTGAAGTAGTGAAGTTGTTTACAGGTTATGTCGAATCCCGAATCGTTGTCCATGCGCCCCAAAAGACGCAAACGTACATTAACTGAACGCAGGGAAAGAGAAAGTCAGCGTAGGTGTCGTGATAGTGAGGTCATTTCGTTTTCTGTTGGGTCATTGTCTATGAAATGTCAGTTTTGTTCTGCTTTGTACTTTCCATGTGATAGAAATTCTGCAAACGATTTACTGTGTGTTGCTTAAATGTGAAAATAAGTATACCTTTAAGCAATATGCCAGAAAAAAGCAAACAGTTGTTTGTAGGAGATGATGACACATCAAAAAACTTTAGAAATAATATCCTTCAATATAATAGTGCTATATCTTTTGTGCCAATATTGCATTGCCACCTGGCCATGGGCCATACATGCCCAAAATTTTAGGAACTCCTCATCACAGAATATCTTCATTATACCCTCAAGATCCAAACAATGCAATATATTGTGAACATTAGTCTGGGTACAGTATTTTACATTTATCTCAGATCTCACCGTCAAAATTTGACGGGTTCTCACTAGTAAATATTAATAACGTGAGACACGTAATTTTTCAACAACAAAAAAATATATAGCATGATATTTATGCCATGATGTATTCAGACTATCCAAGTAAAATGTATGAAAAAAGTTGAACAATTTTTTTAGAAAACCTTCTTTTAAATGTGGCTCATATTTTTCACATTTTTTAATGATCAGGGTTTTAATTAAAGAACTAAAAGAATTTCATTTGAAGAAAAAACAACTTATTTTCAGTATTGCAGTTGTAGGAAGACGCCGAGAAATTCACACCTTTATCATTTTCGAAAATTCAAAGTTAACTGTGAATTTCGGACCTCTGCCGCGTTTATATGTACATTTCACCACATTCGTACAAAAAAATTAAAGAAACATTTGGAGCCATTTTTGAGAAAATTCTGAAAAAGACCAAGAGGCTTCATGAAAAGGACCCCAAACACTAAAAGAAAATTCATTTCAAACTCGCAGACTCATCAACCAATTCCGAAAGATTTCATCCAGCAGATGTTTTGGAAAAAAAAAAAAAAAAAAGAAAAAAAAAAAAGAAAGGGAACATGATATTGATATCAGGAAACTCCAAAACGTGTATTTCCGTTGGAGTTTCAAAATCGATTTTCCGCATCGTTACATAAATATCATATCATTATTTTCTCTAACCGGTATATACGCAGTGCCGGCGCTATTAGGCATTGGCAGGCAGGACGATCGTCTGGGGCCCCGCAAGTCCCCGTTGCGAAAAAATTAGGAAAAAAATAGAAAAAAAAAATTATAACTGGAGGAAATCGTTATCGTAAGTATATATGCTGCGGAAAATTATTGTTTGAGAACATATTGTTGCTCGGGGCATGTCGGTTCCCGCCAATGCCTTTAAATCGTTGCTACATGCTCTTGTTTGTTGGGCCACTTTCATAATAACAGAAGTTGCTGCCAGGTTGCATGGCACGAAGCATCCCAAGCCGATATCCCAGGCATGGCGACGCGCGCGCTTTCGTCGAGTGAAGTACGTCTGCGGGACGGAAATGTGATTAAGTTTATTCGCTTGTCTGAAATACTTGTCAATGGCAACAGTGAAGTTCGAGCGTGTTGTTAGCTATAGCAGCGAAGATTCTGTAAGTTGTTAATGTAGTGTTTTCTTATGTTCGTTTGTTAATGTGTTTTTATTGACGTGTTCTTGCGTGCTCCTCACTGCACATGGTCATGCGTGTTTTACGTTCTCCACCCACAATTGTAATGTGGTGGTGCTAATAAAATTCATATATTTGCAGAAGTACCCCGCCGAGAACTTATTGAAATTTGGAAACAAGTGGAAATGCAAAAGCCCAGGCGAAGCAAACGCGACTGTCATTCTTCAACTTGATCAACCTCATGTAATAGAATCAATTGATATTGGAAATGAACATTCGGCCTTCATCCATGTGCTGGTTGGGCGGGCAGCCTCGGATAAATATGAGGTACCGTTATTTTCCTCTTGTACTCGTTTTCAAATAATGCTTGTTCCTTTATATTGTAGGACTCGCTTAGCAAATAATCTTGTCATTAACAACTGCTAGAAGTTATTGTTTAAGAAAAAGTGTTATTTTATTGATTGTATGATAACGTGGTCTCCTTTATGTATGTGTACATATTATTTATGTGTTGTCATTGATTTTGTATTAAAATACTTTTGGAGAATCAAGAAGGTAAGTCAATAGAAAGGCTTTTCTCATTTTAAGTGCCAATATTTATTTGGCCTGCTTCAGGACTTCGAAATACACACTATATGTACAAAGTACAAAGCGTTCAAAAAGTCTCTGCAGTGGCTGTCTCCCCACTCCACCATCCTTTCTGTGGAAACGGCAAACATTATGGTGATCGCTTAAGAATATGATCAGGTATTTTTATGTTAATTACTGCTTGCTTGCAGCAAGCACCCTTCTGAGAATAACATTCGAATACTGTCATGTTGATTAAGCTCGTGATGTTGCCGTTTCCTCATAAAGGATGATGGAATGTGGAGAGAGCCACTGTGGAGAGACTTTTTGAACGCTCATAGTAAGTAATGGAATTAACTCTTTATGATAAAATTACCAATTAGTACGTAAGAAAAAATAAAAACAGCAAAACATAATTTACCATAATGAAAGATAAATAACTATTTTCACTAGGGTCTTGTTGCATTAATGCACATGTGTGATATACAATGTATTTATTTACAAAAATTTCTCTCTCTTGCAATTCGGAACCTGATCCCTTCAAATGAAAGCGTAGGCTTCCATGGCTGGATTTCATCTATTTGGCTATCCTGGAAATGCTGTGTCGTAAGCACAGATACTAATGTTTCAGATGTATTTTGCATTCGCCTTGAGGAAGGCCACAGCATAACTTGTTGAACATTGACATCTGTACCTAGGATGTGGGGTCTCCCGGGCAGCCAAGTAGATAGACTGTGTTGTCAACTGTTTGAATATGAAAACAGTTTACCAGGTTCCAGTTAGAAGGATTTTTTATTCAAAAATTTTTTTATTATTATTGTTATTGTTATACATTGTTTTTCTCAGTATTCACTGGATTTTTATTTCACTTTGTGTCGGGTTAATAACCAAGACACAGGTCAATTCATGTTTCGTCGCAATTTAGGAATTTTCGAACAATCCTGCGTGTGTTTAAGATTGATTTCTGCATAATTTTATTGGTATATTTTGGTATTTGAATAAGTTCCAGATTTTTATAGATGTTATTTGGTATAACTCCAGTGCACGAAATGACCAGAGGAACAATATTAACTTTTTGAAGATGCCATAGTGCCTTGACTTCAGCTGCTAGTTCTGTATACTTTGTTATTTTTTCTGCATGTGCTGTTTGAAGATTAGCTGTTTGTGGAACAGTTATGTCAATCAGGAAGCCAATCTTTTGCCGTTTGTCTACAAAAGTTATGTCTGGTCTATTATGATGAATAGTTTTATCTGTAATAATTTCTGTGTCATAGTACAACTTATAGTTTGAATTTTCAAGTATAGTATCAGGAAAATATTTTTTAATATGGGCAGGTCATTTCTTGTAGGTTGGATTTCGCTGCCAGTTTCTGGTGAATAAGATTTGCAACTTGATTGTGCCTATAGGTGTAATCTGTATGGGCTATTTATTTGCATCCTGATGTGATGTGCTGTATGCTCTCAACTGTTGTATGGCATTTTCTACATTTGTCATCTATTGTTTGTTTGAGGATATGCTTCCTGTAACTTTTAGTGTTGATCACTTAATCCATGAACCCTTCTGTTTCGCCAAACAGATCACTGTATTTTAGCCTTTATTATTATTATTATTATTATTATTATTATTATTATTATTATTATTGTTGTTGTTTTTATTGTATTATTATTGCCAAAATCTGAGTAAATAGTTAATGGTATTATCATGTGAGCAATTGGGGTATGCCATGTAACATGAATATAAGACGAGGAAGACCTTGACATGGCATGGAACCCACTGAAGAAAAGAAGGGAGGAAGAAAACCTGACACAAGGGAAAATAATGAAATAGAAGTTGACACAAACTTAAGTGAAATGATGAATATTATGTGGTGTTGTTCCATATTCATTATAACTGTAAATTCCAAAACTGTCAATAAAACTCGTATGCTTTCATAACCATGAAGTTAGACCCCAGTTACTTGTATCAGTTCATTAAAATCTATATTAATACTTTTTACTGAAGTACTGCAATATTATCTCTTTAACACTAAGTCTCTGATTACTCCCATCACATATAATGTTACAGAAGTAATGTTGCAATATTTCAGTAAGAGAATATATTTATAGATTTTAATGAGTTACTTGTGTAAATGGTGTTGATCCTCCTTTATACAATGCAACAGCATTCTTCTTGTGCAATTTCTTCAAGTTTTCCATACAGAGAAAGCAATTGGAGCTTTTGTTGCAAGCCTTCCCGAAGTAGCCTTCACTACGCCTACAACAGTTCTGCGATCTCATGCTGACATGATGGCCGAAATCACCGCACTTGTATAACCGGGTAACTCACACCCTCTCGAAGACGTGGCAGTTCACCCAGCCAATCCTCACCTTGCCTGCCTCCAAGATCTTGTTTGTTACTGCCATGGGAAGGTTGAAAACAACTGTCCGCGTCCCTCCATACGCCCATCGGCGTGGTTTCACTTCGACTGTACATTTCTCCCCTCGCTTCTTGAAATTCCTCAGTAGGCGTGGCAGATCTCGTCTTAAGTTTTTACTTCAATATCTTTTACCTCAACAAGCATCGTCATTCAGTACCTTCGCCAGATAAGGCAAAGCTAGGCGTTGCCGGCGGCGCTAGCCGAATTCGTTTACTACGCTCCGCGAAGTCACGAAGGTTAAGCGCATTCGAGACTCGCGGGTTCCAGGTTGGGTGACCGGCCAGGAACCCCGGGATCCAACGCCGTCGAGCCCCTGGCCGAAGGGATAAAAGGCACTGACTGACTGCCACGTGACGAGACTTGACAAATAATAAAAAAATAAAGCACATTAATGGAGGATTACTCCGAGAAGTGCAAAGCGCTCAACGCCCCTTAAGGGGCTTGGAGACGCGTTGCGTCAAGGTGTAGACGCAACAAATTAAAAAGAAGTCTGGAACTGGGCCGTTTTTCCATCGCTGGACTTGCTAAGCTCAAGGAGCGACACTGAAACTTGGGTTGTTGAGTTTCTTGAAAGGAATATTAGACCCAACCACCATCGTGCAAACATCTTGCGAAAATTTTGAACATTCAGAACTTTGTGTCAGGATTTCGAATAGCAGACGTTACCTATTTTAGTGTGCAGAATGTCTAGTTACACAATTCTCATGTTTCGCAGTTTTGCAGTGTTGAAGCACAGAGAAGCGTTTTTTGGTAGTAACTTTCACTTCACATAATTTACAGAATAATGTAACTCCACCGATACTAAATATGCTTTCGCCAAACTCGCGAATAAAACATCGCAACTTCTCACTAACTGAAACTTTCGCCTTAGGCACATTAAAAGCAACTGAAAAACTGGAGCAAAGATTGAAGAAAGAAGCCGCGCTCGTGACACATAGTGTTAATTTTTTTTGTTCATAGTGCCTAAACCACGTCAACCTGACGTTCTGTCTTATACCCTCACAAGTCGACGCATGCAATCTAATTTGCGTTGCAGGATTTTCGACACTAGCTTTTCAGCTAGGTCGAATTCAGTCGCTATCTGGAGGAGAATTCTAGCGGCCGGTTGCTCTGATCGGTGGTTTTCCGTGGTTTCTCCGATCAACACCAGGCGAATGCCGGAGCAGTATCCTACCAAACGGGCCACGGACCGCGCGCGATCTTTCCTTCCTCTTCCTTGTCCTGTCCTATCCTCTCCCTTTACACACACACTTACACTAACATGCACTACACTACCACATATTTCGGGAGACCGGTCGGGAGGTTAGAGCTTGTCCCGACTGGGGCGGTGCCCCGCTTGTGGGAGAGTCCTGGTTAGGGGGAATCCCCACAAGCCGACGGTAGGTCGGCGCCGGATCTCGCCATCCAGCGGGGGAAGGTCACCGCCATCTCCCGAGAAGAAAACATGCACTACACTAACGGGACTAATGACCAGAGCAGTTGACGCGCCCGGAAACATGAACAAATCAATCAATCAAGGAGCGAGTCGCCTTTCGTAGTCTTTACGAGTATAATGTGATTAACATTAGAGCCCAGGTCCTCAAGATCGAAATTGCTCTTCAGCTCTTTGATCATTTCTGCGTACGTCATCTCGCTCTTCGACTTTAAAACGAGGGCATACGGACGAGAAGGCTTCTTCCGTGGTTTCCTCCTTTTTTTCTTTCCTACCGTTATCCGTTTGGATGGCTGCGTTGTAATGCCGCACAGTGTTCTTTTTTTACGCATCGAAGACGGCAAAAATCAGTTTCTCGAAAACTACTCGTCCAATCTCAATGAAAAATACACAGGGCATACATAAAGAAAGCTAATTAAAACTTTCGTACCGGTGCGCCGGTATCCAGAGAATTAGCACTTCCATTTCTTTCGACGCTTTGAGTCGTTTCTTCAGCTCTCCAAGATATCTCTGCATATATCCGAACGTTTTTTTCTTTGGAGGCGGTTGCCTCATTCCTCCCTTCTCTTTCAGGGTACTGTGAGTACCCTCCACTCCCCTCCCATCTTGTGGTTGAGGCTGGTTTGAGTCCCCCGACTCATGCTCTCCTTCTCGAAGATTTTCTGATCCCACTCGTTCTTGATTAATCCGAAAACGGTGTGGATTTGGCTAACATAACGACGAACATCGTGGTGCACATTGTGGCACGGCTTCAAGTAGTTCGAAGCCTGGACTACAGTGCCTTCCAGGACTTAAACGTTTCCATTGAGTCCATTCCACGGATTTCTGGCTTTATTTCCGTCAAGTTTGAGTCGTCCACCGGCAATGGGACGTCGTTAGCTACCTCGACTGTTGTAGATTCATCGGCGAGGTCGCTGACTCATGATCTTCAATCGACGCTTCTCTTGTTTCAGCCATTTTGAAATTCTGCAGCTCCCGCGCGAATCACTGTACTTGGGTTTCTGTAACCTGGCTGATGACAGTTGATCACTGTTGCGGTTTCGTCCAATCGGGAGCTTAAACGTCACTATAGTGACGTTTTAGCTCTCGATTGGATGACACCGTAACCTTCGACCATATATAATATGTATACATGGTCATATATATATATATACATATATATATATATATATATATATATATATATATATATATATATGAATAGATGGTCGAAGTGGTATATAATATGTATACATGACCATGTATACATGGTCGAAGACCGTAACAGCTGAACAGTCATCGGCCAGATAAGAAAAACCCAAGAATACGCACTGTTACTGGGTCCGGGATATGTTGTCTGTGAGGCAGCAGGCGTTGCGAGATGCAAGCGCGCGCGCGAAGGTCCAATCCGGGGAGGCTATATGTATAGTCCGTTCGTGTACCAGACAACGCGGCAACGCCTACCCCTTCTCATAATCGTGCGTGGCTTTGGCAATTCCGTATTCGGTCTCGTACGTTTGCGGTTGCCGATGGTGTAACGGTTAGCTTATCTGTAGCGTTTCTGTAACCTAACTGATCAGCTGTTACGGTTTCGTCGAATCGGGAGCTTAAACGTCACTATAGTGACGTTTTAGCTCTCGATTGGATGACACTGTAACAGTTGATGAAGTGTCATCGGCTGGGTTAGCAAAACCCATGTAAAGCTCTCGATTGGATGACACCGTAACAGCAGAACTGTCATCTGTATCGGACTGTTATACAAAAGTTCACGGGTTCAAACCCGATCGATGCCGTGGATTTGTAAGGGCGAAAAAATCCTTCGTACGCCTTCCTTCGGAGGGGAAGTAAAGCCGACTGTCCCATGTTAGTAGATTTACTGCATGTAAAAGATCCTCAAGCCTAAATGAAGCCTCTGAGCTAAATTCAAATTGCCTGTTTCGTCGCCCAAGTAATACCTTCTTTCTCCCCAGAGTAGGTGAAAGGAGCGTAACGAAATCTGCGTGGTCAGACGGAAGAGCAGGCCTCATGGCCTGAGTCTCTCCACGTAAAATAAGGCATCAATTCAATTCAATTCAATTTATGCTCTTCTCGCTCACTTTGTGTGGTTTGCGCGCGTGAGTGTGTGCGCAGTCTTTTGTCCTTTCGGCCAGGGGCTCAACGCCGTTGGATCCCGGGGTCACCGGACCAGGAACACGCGAGATCTGGAACTTGCGTAACTTCCGTGACTTACGGAATTCCGCTTGCGACGCTGGCTAGATGTTGAAGAGACAAAGCATATTTTTCAAGCGGGAAAGACCAGTTCTACCTTCTACGGGATTTTAAAATCGCCAAAGATGATTGTTGAGCTCCTCTGCTCACTTAAGTGTTTGTTGTAAAATTTAATTCATTTATATAAATTCCAGATTACGGATATTTGAAGGATTCAGGTATTCATTGGACCGAAGTGTATTTATAATCTAATTAAGAGATCACCCATCAGAAGCTCTTAGTAGCTTGTAAGGAAATTATAAGAAAATAGCGGTCATGCTTATATGGTCTCACCACAGTTACTCCACTGAGCACAGGCAGATGACTCACAAAAACACCTGCTTGCATTCTCCCATGCACTGTCACAGTCAGTCTCATAATTGATTATGTGAGCTTGAGATTCTCAGCTTTGTTTTGCATGAGAACGTCAGATATTTGCTAATGTGGATTTTTTATGAATCTGATCTCTCCCGGTCTCTTTTGGAAGCTCGCAGTAAGATTTAAAAATATAAAAGGTATGTTTGTTCAGAAGTTTCATAAGTTTGATAACCTCTGATCTAATCTGTGTATTCAATGTATAATGTTACCGTTTTTTACTTCCAGAGTCTCATGCCGGCAGCATCATTCATGTCACCTGGTGAATCTGATCAGAGCACTAACACCAATCGAGTGCGAATGTTCACCAAAAAGGACTTTCTGAATCCCACTGCTGGAGAAAAATGGGATCGCATTAAACTTGTGTGTTCTCAGCCCTTCAACAACAGAGTGCAGTATGGATTATCTTTTGTTGTTGTTAGAGGCCCAGAGGACAAGCCAAAGCCTACGAGTTTATGTGGTTTTAACACGGAGCTGAAGAATGAAGATGGTAATGCAGCTGTGAACCTTGGTCAATTTCATCTAAAGAAAGAAGCTGATGATAATGATGAACGTGTGGAGAGTTTGTTTGCAAAACGAAAGAAGCTTTCTGACACAAGTGATGGTGAGTGAAGTTTCAATTTAATGTGATTAAGTGATTTTTTTTATTGTATTATAGAATTGCCACTAAAAAATAACAAAGTGAGGACTGAATAAGGCATTGTAAAATAAAATTGAGTAGAAAATATTGCAAAATTGCTTCAGTTTAATCTGAAGTATTATTATTCAACTTGCATAAAGATGTGTTCAAATTATTAGACTCGCTACTAAAAGTTTAGTAGATCTAATTTTGTGATATAATAGCAGACTCCTAGAGCCCTGACAATCATTTTTAAGCATTAATCTGCCATCTTCCTTCTAATAACATAACTTTTATGAAGCAGAAGTGCCGCTAAAGAATATGAAGTAGCAGTACTACTGCGATTATCCCCAAAATGTTTCTGTGTGTGATAGTACAGGTGTTGCTTTGTGTATATCAACACTCCATATTTTGATGTTGTGATATATCTTTGAAAACTTGAGAAATTCACCTACTTTGAATGTTGTGGTAGATTATTTTAATGGTTTGTTAATGGGTATTTGCAAGTAAGTGATTTTAAAGGATTTAACCGTGCTAAAAAGTCCTCCATGAGGGATCTTTCTCCTCGTAAAATTGCTGTTGTCAAGACTTGTGGAAGAAGGTATCTATACACAGAATAGTGTAGATAAATAGGCAGATTCAGCGTTGCCAAGTGGTCTTAAGCTTTTCCCACTAGATAGCACTACTAAATCCACTAAACAACAACAACAACAACAACAACAACAACAACAACAACAAAACACCTCCCCCCAACAAAAAAATTAAACAAAATGATTATTTCATGTTTAATATGTATGGGGTGGTAAGGAAATTAAAGAAATACAAAAATTATTATTAATTGTGTATGATGATGTGTAAAGTTTACAGTTAACACCTATATTTTTAATATATAAAAATATATTTAACAACAATTTATATAATAATGTACATATATTCATGCATTGTATAAGTTTTGTTTTAAAAAGGTTTCCATTGTGTATGACTTACCAAACATAACAGGTATCTTTGACTTGCTCTTTCTAATAACTGAACAACACAGCGGCTAAGGAGGATACAGCTAACACCCTGTTAAAAGTGGAAACCCAAAACTTGAGAGGATTAACCCACAAAGAAATGGAATTAAATATGGAACTTAGGAAAAGAAAGTTAGACATAACTGTCATTACTGAAACGAAAAAGGAAAACGAAGGATTTAAAGATGTATAAGATCATATTATTTATTCTGGAGTAGAGGAAGAACATCATGTTGCTGCAGGAGTTGCTTTAGTAGTAAATAAGAAATTGAAAGGTTTCATAGATAAATATAACTGGATATTCCCAAGACTTAAAATGATGAAACTAAACACAATCTGATTATAATAGGAGTATGAGCTCCAATTAAAAGACGGGCAGAAGGATTTGACTGTTTCTACAAAGATCTACTAGAACTGGTTGACCAAGTAAGTAAAGATGAGCTCATTATACCAGGAGACTTTGCCAGAATTGGTGATAATGAGATCCTCCAAGCAAAGGCACAAAGAGGAAAAATCAATAAACGAAAAAGGGGACAATTGAATTTGAGATGTATAATTTGAGTTTTCAGGGTACTTTACTTGAAGCGTCCAAATTTTCTTAAAAAGGACTCTATATTTTAACAAAATTCCTTGGATAGAGCCAAAGACACTAAAAGAAATTGCATAGGTAGCATTTTCATTGAATACTGAATTTTTGAGAAATGCAAAAGTTCAAATGTGGCATATAATGGGTTAAAGTATGCAATTTTGCATGATTGTTTCTATTGCGCTCCAGATTTAAATGTTTGATGTGTAACTTTATTTTTAAGCATTCATGAAGTGATGTATCATATGACTTTCCATTGTGGATGTTTAATTTGTACACTTATTTACTTTAAAAAGGTTTGATCATTGATTATGGTTTTCAAAAATTAGAAACTTAGTTTTATGTAACCAAGGCAATCTTGTGTAAAATTTTCCTTGCGTGGGTGTGCAGAGAGATATAGAAATTAGCGTAATGAATTTATTCACTTCCTTGCCACTTCCCCACACAACTGTTTACATGATGGTTAATTCTTTGTACTCCTGTATTTTTCTATTTTTCTCTTTCCCTCTATGATTTGACCATGTTATCAGATGTAAGTACTTTATTCTTTGTATAAATGAATTTAATTGTTTAAACTTTGTAACTTTATTTATTAATTTTGAATGTGTAACCACTGAAGATGTTGAATTTCCTTGAAACTCATTTAATACATTCAACATTGAAACAAAAAACCAAAATCAGTATTCATATAATTGTGGTTTATGTAATTTTGATCCTTTTCAATGCTTTAATGGCCTTTGTTGTGTGTTTTCGCAGACGCTGCAGCAAATGGGGCATCTCCAAAGAATAATGTGGGTCACATATTAAAACCTACCCTGAGCCCAGCTCAACAGAAGATTATGGCAAAGAAAATGGCTGCAAAAGTAAAAGACCCTCCTGCTAAACAAACACCAGACCCACCATCTAAGCCAAAATTTCCTGCTTTGAACAACCAACCTGCCAGCCCACCTCCAAAGCCTACAGTTCCTACACATCCCAAACGACCCGTCAGTCCTGCTAGAAAAAAGACTTCAGCCAAACCAGCAACACAAAATGCTACTTCAAAAACTGGAAATCACACAGGTTTGTATAATTTTCTTGCTGTTTTGACAACACGTTGGTGTGCTCCATGTGACTGTGATTTTTAGGAAATCAAAACATTTCCTGAATTTTGTTAGAATTACTACCTTCAAAATTTGTTGAAAATGACCTGTATTTTCATTTCTTAGTGTAAAGCTTCAGGCTCTCTCACTTTGAAAGGATGTTTTTTTGTTTGGGGTACATTACAAGAAGCCTCAACATTTCCAAAATGTTCTCAGAAATGGCTCCACATTTTCTTATTAAACTTTGCCTTTGAATAGCATAAAGGACACTTAAGAGAATGGCACAGGTCTCTTTTTCATTGAAACCCCTGAATTTTTGGGAAATTGCAAAAGTTCAAATTTTTATCAGTGCCTTCCTGAAACTATGATATTGAGGAGAGAGACTTTTTTCCTGAATGAAATCTGTTCTTTATCGACAAATCTTGAAATATTGTCATGTACAGTTTTTGCATAATTTTGTGTGAAGTATAAGCAATTTTTAAAAAATTGTAAACAATTGTACAACAATAGAAACAAACAACAATAGAAGGATTTAAATTAAGATTGTTATATGTGTTCCATTTGACAAAATAATTTGGTGTAAATTGCAAAGAGTTAACATTTCAAAACCCATCTCAAGAAACGCTTCAAATTTTTTCTTTAAATTTTGTCGTATGTGTTAAAGGACAGTTGAATATTAGGGCTAGTATCATTTCCATCAAATTGTGTATTTATTTTCAGTTTAACAGGCAATTTGTCCAAGTGAGTACATAAAGAACTGGTAATTCAAATTGCATCTCAATCACATGTCACAATTATTCTAGTATATTTAAGTTCACATCAAGTACAATTCATATTATTAAATGTATACAGGTATATGCAATTATAAAAACAAAACAATAGAGTAGAGTACTGCAACAAAAATTACAAGAATAGGAACACAAAGGAGATACTAATTTCAAGTATAGCTCGCATTTTTGCAATAATATAAAAAATAAACAAAACAAAATTATGAAGAACTACAATGAAAATTACAGGAATAAAAAGAAAATAAAGAGAATCATAACATTTATTAAATAGTAAAAGAAATCATTCCAACTAAAAAGTTTACTTTTCACATCATTACTGAAAGCTTCATCACTTAACCAATAAAAATTTATATCAGACTTATTAGCAGTTAAACTCATTCTATAAATAGGGTTGTTAGCTCTACATGAATATTTATATAACTTCTGACCAAACATTTGAATCAAAACCACAGAGTTGAAGATTGAGATTTTTGCTTGAAACCTTATCTGTTGTAAAAAATCAGCTCTTTAAAGATGATCATGTACAATATTTTTGAAAAACACGACTTATTTTCATGAAATTTCTCCTTGAAATTAATGCAATGTATAAAAACCAAATTTTCCAAAAACTTCAAATTTTTTCCACAGATGAAAAAGGGATGCTTAAATTAATAATGCAGGCTTAATTTTTGTTGAACACTGAATTTTCATATATAAATTTTAAAATAATGCAAGGAAGTATGTGCTGTTTAAGCAGCACTACAGTACCGGCAGCGTATAAGTGACTCTAACAATTGAGTTCCACACATTACTACGCACATGGCACCACCTGCATCAAAGATAAATTAAATCTCAAAACATTAACACTCACTGACAGGCTTTGACACGTCTTGATATCGTGTTCATAACTTTCCCCTAAGTCGAACCTTAATCCCTCAGGGACTTCGTATGAGTCAGATGAAGGACAACATTGAACCCTGGCTGGAAGGAAGTAAACAATTCTTTGCAAGCATATTGCTTCAGCGTAGGTCACATGACATACCACAGCATGTCGCAAGAAAATTGTCAGTCGCTTATAAGCTGCCGGAACTGTAGTTAAGAGTTTGCGTGGCATTATTTGACCTGACTTTATTTTGTGAGTAGGGAAGGTTGTGACATGAGGCCGATAGCCTGAGTAGCACAATCGTACGAGCAAAATAAAATGGCTTTTACCACGTGTGTTATATACAATGTTTTAGACAGCCTTACTGACGTTTATTTTGTTTTTATTCAAGCATACAAATCACTAAATGATACATTAAGGTCAGTAGTAGCTGATGCTGTCAGATGAAAGTATTTTGGTTTCTTTTGTTGCATTAACTTATTTTTCTGAATACTTGAGCATCCTCTCACTGTTAGAACTCATGCTAAACATTAAACTTTTTAGTACGATATGCATGCCCTGAAAGAATCACCATCTAAAAATTAATTTTTTATTTTGCATATTTGGTTTTCATTACATATTTTACCTACTTCTTGATATTTTGTAACTACATTTTAATATAAATTAATTATCCTTTTAATATATTTACTTACAGAAAAAACATTTCAAATAAAAATTCACAAAGAAATGTACCTGGAATAGTCTTTCTGGGATGAAAAGTAATAGGGTCTTTCTGGGAAGCAAAGAGAAGGTTGAAATTAAGTGTTCCTTGCTTTTGTTAAAAAAATATGAAACCTATTTTTGAACCTAAAATATGAACGTGATATTATTTTATATTCTTTAAGTATCAGTATGAAAAGATTTAACGAGAAATTGCTCCAGTAATCCCTAACCAGTTTCATTCCTAATCATTTAATCAAAAAATTTCCTTCTTCTCCACTTGTATTCAGGGAAAGGCAGCCCAGCCACTGCCAAGCTGACTGCTCCATCTGGCGGGGGTAAGCGTCCCTCGTCTACTGACAGAAAGGCAGCAAATTTGACTAAGAAAACAAAAAGTTCAGTGAAGAGCAAACCTTTCTCAAAACTTCTGGAAGGAGTAACAATTGTCATCAGTGGTATTATGAATCCTGCTCGCTCTTTTCTCAGAAGCAAAGCTTTGGAAATGGGAGCAAAATACAAACAAGATTGGGATTCAACTTGTACACATCTAATGTAAGTTTTATTTATGTATGGTATATTAATAACAGAAGACCATTACAAAACTATGAACATTTTTTTTTTTGATTGGTTTCTCTCACAAGAAAGCAGCAGCAGATATAACCTCTCAATGTTCACTCACAAATGTAATTTTTATAACAAAACAAAAGATAGAATTACTTATAAAATGGTGCAACATTACTTAAATCTGCTCAATAACCTCACCAATAATACCAACATTGCGCAGCACAACAATTAGCAGAATCACACCGTGGTGTACAATAGTTCCCAGTTGTTCCCAGGAATGGTACAGTGACAGTAGAATGCAAATACACTTTCTGAGGAAAAAATTGTTTTCCGCATTATGATTAAACTTTTGTGCAAACATTATATATAATCTGGAACATCATGCATATATACTGTACACACACGCATGTGTATGCATGCACCCACACACACACACATACACGTGTGTGTATGTGTATACATGCACACACACACACACGTGTGTGTGGGTGTGCATGGGTGTGGGCGTGGGTATGTGTGTGTGCGCGCGTGCGTGTGCGCGCGTGCGTTTGCGCGCGCGCGCGTGCGTGTGTTTGCGTGGGTGGGTGCGCGTGTGTGTGTGTGGCAGCACGTGCGTGTGTTCTCACCACTGAATGTGGCCACGGTGCACACTGGAAGTACTAACATATTTTGCAGAGGAAATGAGTGATTCCTTAGTAAGGTTAGGTATCAAATGTGAGGCGAGGGAGTGCTTTACTCACAGTGACCACCTGGTAATACTCTGTGAGGTGCAGGAAATTGGTTCAATAGGAAGATTTGAAGAGCGGAAAGATACAGGGTGGAAAGCCAAGAAATTTGATGCAGACGCATTCAGTATCATAATAGCGGAAGCTGTTGGTCTAAGAGGAACACCCAACAATAAAGTTCTGCAATCGGTTGACCATATTGCTAAAGCATGTGATTCCTAGAAGAGCAGGGAAACCCTACTGCTGTCCAATGTACTGATCGAACTAGGAAATTGCACAGCTAAGGTAGAAATATCTCTGGGTGAGGAGGCCACACCATGAGGAAGACCCTACAGAACTGGAATGGGAAAAATGAAGAACATGCATATGCATGCCTGACTGTACCAACGAATGCATATGCCTGACTGTCTTCAAAGAATAGTTACCACGCTCTTCTCAAAAGTCCGAGAGTGGCTCCTGGAGCTTCAGGCGAGTCCTAGAGAGAATGATTTGGTACCCTCGGTTGCAGATGGAGAACTTGAACTTGCTAGTGAAAGGGAGGAACAATAAGACTCCAGGTCCAAACATCACCCTCAGATCAGCAATTGGGACCTGCCTCAGTCTTTTTAGAGATGTATATGAGGCATGCCTTTGAGAGGGCAAGTTTCCAGATAAATGGAAGATGCAGTAGCTGGTACTACTTCCTAAGCAGGAAGTTCCAATAGAAGAAGCATCATCCCTTTGGCCGATATTCATAATCGACATGGCTGGGAAAGTACAAGAGCAATTGATATGTAGTCATGTGGAACAAGCGAAGAACTCCAGGGGGCTTGTCGGAAATCAATGTGGGTTTAGGTACGGGCAGATCTACAATACATGCCTCTCAACAAATAGTTGACACAGCCTAGAAGGCAATGCAAAGCAAAAGATTGAGAAAAAAGGTACTCTGCTATTGTCACCCTACATCTCAAAAATGCCTTCAACAAGGTGAGATGGAACTGCATTCTAAGAACTCTGCAGCGTATGAGAGTGCTACAGTACCTGGTTAGGATCGACATAGCTACTTCACAGGAAGAAAGCTATTGTACCACATGGATGGTCAACAGATCCATAGTTACTGGTGGCATTCCATAGGCTCTGACTTAGGCCCCTACCGTTGAATATGATGTAGGATGGTGTTCCCAGAATAGAGATGCCAGAAGGTGCTGAGATCATCAGTTTTGAGGATGTCGTAGCCCTCACTGTAGTGGCCAAACATGTAGAGGAAGTGGGTGAAATCCCAATAAAGTCGTATCCTTAGTTTGCTGATGGTTGACCTCTGTTGGCTTGCAATTAGAGGATGAAACAGAGGCAATTCTTGTCACAAGTAGGAAGGTGAGAGAATAGAATAGTGTATTTCTTCTGCTATCACAAAATGTACGTGTTGAGTACCGAACTAAATATTAATACATGAAGTCTTTCTGATACTTTCTAGTCACTCCAACTTAGTAATTTTCTCTCTGGTAAACTAGATGTATGCTGTTTATTATGTATTAACTACAGAAAGTAGACACGAGTCGTCTGGTGAGAGAAGTTGAGAAAGAGTGTGATTATTTTTTTTTATTTATACAGAAATGTATTCAACAAGTTTGCCCAATTACGGATGATATACATTATTTAGCAAATCATTTGTGGCATTGACGTAATCTGTTACAACAATTACTAAAGTATACAAAGAATAAGAAAAAAACTGGTGAAATCTCTGGAATACTGGTGAAAAAATCATTTGTTAATTTTAAGCATTGGAAAAAGGTAAATTTAAAAAGATAATTTTTAGAAGTGTGAGGTAGATAAATACATTTTGACAATGAAATCTGAGAGAACGGATTAGAGTTATCTAACAAATTTCTCAATAATTTGTACTCGAAATGATTTGACTTGTTTTGCTTCTTGAATACAAGCTTTGCAAATTGAATTTAGGGAACGGATATTCATTGCTGATGCATCTGGGTGGATATGATCTAGTGCTCTGATATTCAAGGTGGTCTGGTATTCAATAGACATTGGCATGAGATTATTTGAGCCTTTAGTTCAACAGAATGTGGAGACCAAATGACACTCCTGTATTCAAGTTTAGACTAATGTAAAAAATAAAAGTCTCAATTCTGAAACAACTTAATTTTATGATCAAATGTCATCAAATAACCAAGTGATTTGTTAGCCATATTAACAAGAATTTAAAAGTCAGTCGTGCATCAAAGACTGCCCAAATCATTCTTTGTTGTAACCGTCTCCAGTGGCACACCACTTATGGAATACTGATAATGCGTTCTTTTGGATTTGTGAAAAGATATGACTTGAAATTTGTCTGGGTTGAGCTTCAGTTTGTTTATAGAGATTTTATGAATATTGTGTTGTAATAACTCACAATCATTAACATATAGATAGGTAAATTAATATTTGTATCATCAGCATAAACCAAGATAAAAGTAAGATTCTTACCATCAGTGACAGCAATAACAAATAACAAAGGACCAAAATTAGATCCTTGAGGTACTCTTGAAGATGGACAATTTAGGTGGGACTTAAATCCAGGATAATAATCAATAATATTACCCTTCAGAGACCATATTATTACTGTATCAGAGACCATATTAATATAATTCGCAGCGAAATTGAGCAAACATTTAGATAAGACAAGTTTAGGCGCTCGTGGCACTGAGTGAAGTTGCTTGCCTTTCGCCAAAGAGGTCCAGGTTCAATTCCTGGGTAATTTCATGTGAAATTTGTTCCAACAAAACTATTTTGCCTGCTTCACAAGGGCTAGTCCAACCCCCTGTGAAGCAGTCTAAAGCCTACTCCTATCCTAATTCCTTCCCAATTCTGGCTGCTGGGTAGAACTACGCCAAATTTTTGGCAAAAGAAGGAACGTTGTCATGGAAAAGTGGCAGAATGTTTATATATTTAAAAAAAAGAAAAAAAGAAAAGTCAAACAGGGCAAATGCTAGGAGAAATCGTGCAAATAATATCTATTTGATTATAAATAATCATATTGTCTGAGATAAATTGAGTGAAATCTAGTAGGTTGGAAATGTAGAACGATTTTTATAAAACCATGTTGGTAATCCTGAATATGTGGCTTAAAAATAGAATATAAAATGTAAATATGGTTCTCAAAAATCAAGGAAAAATTAGAATTGATATGGGCCTGTAAATTTCAATGCAAATGGATTTACTTTCTTTAAAACTGGTGATATCTTAGTGTGCTTCCACACTGTGGGAGAAGTACCATTCTCCAAAGAATAATAGCAAGTTATAAATTATTTTTATGCTACTAGTGATTCACCTTTTATTTTTATGTATTCACAAATGTATAAGGTGAATCACTTGGAATTAATTGATAGTACTCTTTCCCAATAAAATTCTTACAGGTGTTGATTAATTGCTTCATAATTAGACTTATCAAAATTATATCTAATCAAGTTAACTGACAGGTAGAATACATTATTATCTTTATAAGTTAAATTCAAGTCAACCAAAAGAGGCGGATGATAGGGAGAAGGTTGCTAATTTGAATCAACATTACATTGAAAATTTGCGAGTATCAAATCAAATCGTCTCCTATATTATTTCACTAGTGTACATACCTTGTGCAGCTCTCACAGGCAACCAATCTATATAAATGAGGTCTCTAAAGAAAGATAATTTCATGGAGGCATGACGAATTGCATTCTGACTAAAAATGTGAAGGATTTGTTGAAAGAAAAAAAACTATTATGAAGAGTCATTTCAAATGCAACCCGCAACACTCAATAGCATTGTAAAAATCTTTATACTTAAATAACTGCTAAATGAAGCATTCTAGGGCCTTAAAACTTAAAATTTTGAGCCAAAAGCTTCAAAGAAACATTTTTTACACAGTAATCTACGGGAAAAGATGCTTTTGATCATTCTGTTACATTTTTGCTGGTCAGGCGATTATCGATATTATTGAATACCAATTATATTACTCAGTGTTAGAAGCAATCTTTGTTTGTGACGTCACGTGTAGAAGGCTTAGATTTCTCCAACTTATATGTATGCTTTCTCTGTAAACAGTGATTTTCACCGATTGATGAGGTTTATTTGCATAATCATTAAGATCAAAATAATGCAAGTAAACCTAAATGTTCTTGCAGCAACAATTGGAAATATTAATAGTTGCTTGATACTGATGAGTATTGCTTTTTGTATGTCTAGTGCAAATGTTTATTTATCTAGTGCAAACGTTTTGATGAAAGCAAAGGCCTATATTTCTTTCACAATATTGTTTACTTTTCTCGTGTGGTTGATTTTAAAGATGTAAGTCATTTAAGAGAAATAATTGTTTTACCTTGTTTATTCAATCTCATTTCTTTGAAGGTGGGTGCCTTTCACTTTGATAAAAGGAAAAATCGTTGCAAGTCTTTATGCTATGATGAAAAGTCACAAAAGAAGCTACAGTGTACTATGAGACAACAGAGTTTCAAGGAAGGAACCATCTCCACGAAATTGCCAGGGTGTTCTGTGTGTGAATTCAAAAGATAAGGCAGAAGACTCAAGAAAATTTGAAAAGGGCATTATCAGAGAGCTTAGAATCTAAATCAAACTATGATGGAAAGAGAGCTCTTACTTCTTTTCATGTTCTTCTTCAAAAAGACAAAAGAAACAATATTGGCAAAGAATGCATGATTGTGTACATTGAAGAGTGAAGACTGTCTTTTGTTACAATTGGATTCTGTTTTACACGTGTCAGTATGTTCCTTATCAGCAGTCATTCAGTGGAACTTTCAAGTTAGCGTGTTCATTCATGATATTGCAATGAAAAAAACTGGAATAGAATACATTCCCTAGAGTGATTAGTAATCAATTTCAACAACTTAATTTATATTTTGGACAAATTGAAGCATTTGCAAGAAAACAGGGAGGACAATTCTCTTAGTACATTTGGTACGGTAAATGCTCTTTTGAGCATGTTAGTTAAAGATCTAGATGTTACATGCAAGCAAGTCAAATTTATTATTAAACAGATCAATTTATTAATCATTGCAAGTATGTGGAAATATATTTAGTACAGCATATGATAATCCAGACGGTCCTACTTCATCTCATGTTTTATTGCTAATATTATATAAAATACTCTCCTATATTATTTCATTAGTATAGATGAGTTTTGCGCACATGGATCCAATCTTCATAAATGAAGTCTGTAAAGAAAGAGAACTTCACAGAGACAAGACATTTTGCCCTTTGACTTTGAAAATATGAAGGATTTGTTGACAAAATGAATCAAAATGTTTATGCCAAATGCATCACGCAATATTCGGCCAGCATTATTAAAATCTATTTAGTTGAGTAACCCCTAGATAAAGAGTTGTAGGACCTTAAAATCTAGAAGTTTGAAGCCGAAGGCCACAAAGAAACTTGCCTCGCAACGTAATCTATACAACAAGAGCCTTTAGTTACAAGATGATTAGTCATTTTGCCTTGCAAAAGGTGAGGTAGAAGATTTTATTTTTTATTTTGTCTATATTGTTATTTCTAAGAAAATCCTAAATTTTCCACCTTGAAATACATAGGGGAAAAGTTTTGATAGCCAAAAAACAAAATTTCGGGCATGTTTTAGGTACTGCGTAATAACTTTTTAATGGTTAATCTTAGTGCAAAAATAGTTCTGTACAATTTTAAAGGCCATAAAATTATCTACAAATTTGCTTTATAAATTATTTTTTCAAGCAAATAGTAACAGAGGAACAAATTAAATTGCATGGATGCTCTGATGAAATTGCACATGTGTACCTCTCAGTTTGGTAATAAAGTAAAATAATATTCCAAAGAGTAGGGTGATGCTTGCCTGATACTGTATTTGCACATGCACAACTTTCTCGAGAGAAAAGCTTTTGTAGTATTTTTGTGACTGCCAAGGAAAACGAAATGCTAACTGTTAACAGAAAGATTGTATAATTATTTCAAATGTTGTTTTTAAGAAAGTCTTGTGAATTGTTCCAAGAACATTATAATATTATATAAACCTTTATTCAAAATGTATTTCAAACCTCAATTTCATTGTTCTTATTTTTATTTAAAATTCTACCAGTGCATTGGAAGTTATCTTAAAATTTTTATTTAAATAAACACATTCGTTAGCAACTTTCTCTCGTAATATGGAAAAGAAAAGATAGGGAAGAGGGTGGAATTTGGAACTCGTGCGAGAGTTCTCGCACGGGTACGCTAGTAATCTAATGTTTCTATTGAACATCATATGGTTGTATTGAGTTAAATTACAGAAGGAAGTTAACTTCAATAATAGTTGAATATTAGGATCAACATTAATCATTGATTTGAGCCAACAAAAATTAGAGAAGTTGGAATCATCTATAATGCACAAATAAATATTTAAATACATAAACCCATAATTGTGTTGAACATATAAGTTCAGACAAATGTACGAATAAAATCTAAGCTATAACAGGAGGAAAATACACTGCTACAATATTCAAATGTAAATTACCAAAATTAATATTAATCCCAACTACATCAATAGGTTGAATATTGAATTTGAAATCTGTAAAATTCATAATTGTAAAACTGAAGGATTTCTTAATTGCCATAAAAACTCCTCTCCCTCTTTTATTCAACCAATCTTTTTTGCTCTGTATCAAAGACAACAAAATTAATAAACCCAAAAGAATCGACTTCTGGCTTACGCCATGTTTCTATTA
The DNA here is from genome assembly GCA_011170035.1 of Teleogryllus occipitalis. Lineage (NCBI taxonomy): Eukaryota > Metazoa > Arthropoda > Insecta > Orthoptera > Gryllidae > Teleogryllus > Teleogryllus occipitalis. The sequence continues at coordinate 71,802 of BLKR01001236.1, forward strand.
AAATTACACTTATCAAAACAACCTCAATCTTATAAGAATAGAGATGACAGTTTGTTTCCTATACTTCTCACATTCTAGTAATGTACAACAAAAAGATTAATTAAATGTTTGTGCGACTGCGCTTTCGAATTAACTTCAGATTGTTGAGAATGTAACGAATACTCCAAAAATGATGTTCTGGCTCCGGAATAGATTGTAGTTGAATTTACACATTCTTCTATTCTGCTAGTTGTAGTGATGTCATGTCTCTGGTGTCTAATATTTTGGAGTCTTGGGAATAGAGTAGGGTTCTTGTGACAGGTCCAAGACTTGCCCTGATGGTTAAAGCCACATTGCCCTGATGGTTAAAAATAATCTTAAGCGAACAAATAAGTAGGTTGTCAGGAATCAACTTGCTTAGGCAATAGCATTTCATTATAGAGCTGCCAAATGGAAACTGAATATATCCAAAGAGGTTGATCAAAAATTTACCATCATGAGCCTTGGATTTTTTATGGTGATGGTGATTAAAATATTTTAAAAATTATAATGTTAAATTGCCTGGACACACTCTCCGAAACTTGTTTCTTAACAGTACTGTGCATGTCGTCATGCTTACCTTCGACTGCTGCAAGATGTTTATCATGATTACATTAAAGATTGTTAACTTATCAAGCTGAAATAAGATTATCCAGTCGAGAGTTTAAAGATGTTAATCCAGAATTAATTTCAATTATAGTTTTCACATTGCTATGATATCGACATCCTCTTTATGGCCACCAAGTAGTTGATATTCCATGTCAGGCTAGACCGTACTTGAACATCTGCTTTTGATACCTACTCCAAGGCACAAAAAGGATTACTGTCTAACACCTAAAACTTACAAATTCGAATAAATAATTCAGTACATATGTGAGTCATCACAATATATAGTTATAGGTGAAGAAAGGTATGGGTGCATGTCCATATGTTTGGGAGGGGTGGTTAGCATGCATGTGCACTATTCAGGATGAGTCATGCAGTAAAATACCAACTTCATCTCCTTTATTAGATAAACAAATGCTCCATCTGTCATTTTGCTGAGAAACACTTTTTTGTTTGATGATTTCTCTTCTATAATGTCCAGTAGGTTGTGCAGAGGTGTAATGAGAGTCAAAGAGTTGATGATATTTCTAGGTATTATTGAATAAAACGTCTTACTTTCTTCTAATAGAAACAGCAAAAATTGCAAAGTTGTGAATTGGCAGAATTAGGTTGCATTTTACGACAGGCCTGTATCAAGCAGGTCCTATGATCACGATCGACACAGGCCATCAGAATTTTAGCACAATAGCCAGCTTTGAGAATTGTAGTACATTTGCTGTTTGCAATTAATGTTAAATAACTCGATTCTGTAATAGTACTTTTGAGTCTTGGTTGATGACATATAGGCTGCAACAGGATTGGAAAATTACAAAAACACTTTTGACACAAATCAGTATCTGTGAGGTAAAAACAGTAAAGGAATATGTATTGCTTATATTATAAGGAACACGCTGATATGTTTCTTTACTGCATGAAGTAGCTTGATCTTTGTATTGTGATGTGATATGCTTTACTACTTGTACAGTGTTGAAATTCATTTACAATAATGATTTGCCATTTATCAATGTTTCTAGTTATTATTACCATTTCATGTTGCAGTTGTGCCTTCAAAAATACTCCTAAATTCAAGCAAGTTCAAGGACATGGACACATAGTACAGAAGGATTGGATTGATCAGTGCCATTCTAAAAGGAAGCGTTTTCCATGGCGCAGGTGAGCTTGTTTCTGATCCCTGAATATCCAGTGTATAATTAAAATGGGCTTGAGTATGAGGTGATGGAGGGCTTGGTTAGTGTTTTGAAAGGTTCTACTCCAGTTTGTGCATATGTACTTTATTCAACTAGTGGATTTTTATGAATTAAAAATTCATTGTGTGGATTCCTTCAGAAGAGTCGTGGTGTTGATGGTCGTGGTGTTGATGTGTGATTGATTTGCTGAATGTGACATGTCTTAGGTAAGTTTTAGAAAGTTCTCTCTAGAACAGCTCAACCATTTGCTCCGAGGAGGAGCCGCTCTTTCAGAGATGCAGCTTTGCTGAGAGAGCAGATTAGGAAATGGAATATCGATCGGTGGCACGCAGCACAGTGGGTCGTGTCTTATTTCTTCAGGATTCCATTGCTTGGACTGAAAACATCTTACTGCCCTGGGAAAGGATATCAAGACAGACTATACAGATCAACCATAAACAGACATTTATTGAATATTTACTAGATATAAACATATTTGTGTGATTTGAAAATAAAAAGACAATTTGCAGTGCAGCATGGAAAGAAAGGTACCTTTTTGCAGATTGTGCCAGCTATGCCAAATGTTTAGTTGCCAAAAGGTGCTCAATCACATAGAGAACACATTAGCCACATTAGATAGTTTGCAGCCACATTAGATAGTTTTTTGTACCGCTGAATATGAAAAGTATTATAAAGGTGACCCCAAAAAATGTTGCAAAATAAATTAGTCGTGGAAATTCTGAAAGTATAGGAAATTAAAATTAAAAAAATGAACCGTTTAAGTGATTTTTCCTGCAATACACTTGCTATGTGTGGAACAGATGACTTGGTGCTGTTGAGCCATAAAACGCATTTCAGATGGTGATCTGTAATGGTACTTCTCATTCGAGATTTACAAATTTTCAAAGAAGAAAAAAATGGAGCACTTTTTTGCAAGGTAAACATTTGGCATTGCTGCTGCGGCGAATTGATGAAAAGATACTTTTCTTCCCATGCTGCATTGAAAATTGTCTGCAAAGTGCTTGCATTGATGTCCATGTTTCCGAGACTGGAGGTATTGGGACACTGTGACAGAGGTTATCGCGAGCCGGGCAGCACTTGAGCTCCGGAGTCATGTTCTTGGTAGCCAACACAGCTCTGTGCTGCTGATTTGCTCTACTTGAGTAGCTCTACTCTAGAAAGATTACTCTAGAAATTCTTATCACTTCAAGATAGAGTTGTAGTATGAGTCAGGCATCCATAACATTGGTTATTAGTTCATATTTCAAAAGCAGTATTAAAAAGATAGGTAAAGGTTCTTCAAAATCGCAGACTTTAGAGTCAGGCCAGTTCGATGCTCCATGGGGATATTCATTTTGGAAAAAATCCTACAATTAGTTCAGGCACTAATGTAGTTCACAGATGGATCTACGGGGAAGAAAACGAATACTTTTTTTATCAGGGAACCCCGAGAAGGTATTGCTATTGAAATCTCAAAATAAATTTTCCACTGGGTTACAAAACTGTCTCTATACTACCTATATTATTCCGTATGTACTTATGTATATGAGAAAGTACAAATTTGTTGAATTTTTTCAATCTTTGATTTATATTTTGAATAAAAGGGTGGCCAAACTATATATTGATTACAACTACAGGCAATAGTGAACCATTACGTATATTTTTTGTTGTTGGGGAGGGAAAATTTATTTCATGGTGTATATTATTTCACACCACTGCCTGAGTGCCTCTTGTGAAGATTGCAAATGGCTGCCTAGGATACACGCTGTTCTATGTGATATTTCATAATTTGAGGTAAGAATACCACGTTTTTTACAAAGCAGAAAAAAATACTATACATTTTTTGAAAAACTTATTTTGTTTCAATCAAGCTATTAACGCTTAATTGGGCACGCGGCATACTGAGTATGCCACGCTACATTTCTAAGCTTATCTTTCCTAAAATTGAGATAAGCCGGAACTTCCGACACCAAATACCAAATACCATACCGCCAGTTGTTGCTCTGCCAATTGTGGGTCGGAATGTATATTTCTTTGTGTGGGTAAGCTGAGTGCGAGCTCTTTTCCTTTTCCCGTGCATCTAGGCATACTCTGTACGCCGCGTGCCTAGTTGTGTACGTAATTAAAAAAATTTCATTTTTACAATAGAAAGTATGCATAGCACTAGTAGCGCTCTTCTAGATATGCAGTTTGGGATGGAATCACATTTGGAAGAACAGATCGCCATTTACTCATCAGATAATGAACCAGAAAATGTACAAATGTCTGATCATGACAGTAAATCTGAAGAAGACATACGCACATCATGCTACAACAGTGATAGCGATTAATTATCTGAAAACAGCCAAGAATACTTTTCTAATATAATTTTCAAACATAATAAATCGTGTCGTAAGAAATAATTACAAGAAAATAAAATGGAAAATGCCTTTGAAAAGCAAATGGCTATTAATGTAAGACAAACTCCCTGTTTTCATTAATTTCATAGACATTTTAGATGAAATAGTTTAGTATGCGAATAAGCACATCATGCAAAAGAGACTTTCTGGCAGGCTGGAATCTTGTAAATATATCGACTATTTTTGCCTACATTTTTGTTTACTTTGTTAAAAAAATTTGTGTCATGAGAAAATGTTCAAATAAAATATTTCAGTGTAATAAATACAATATTTTAAATTATTTAGTTACATTTTAGTTGCTCTACATCAAGCAAATGAAATGGCGTACTCTATACGCCATGCACCCATTTATGTGAGTATTGATCGCGTGCCTACTTAAGGGTTAAATGGTTCTTTACCTTTCAATTGCAATAACTGCAGTTATAGTTCTCTTTCATGATTAACTTCTAAATTCAAAATCATTTTGAAATGTGTCCTTGGGGATCTGTGAACCGAAGCCACTGGGACAGACTGATTTACTTGTTCACTGTTCCCCACCCATGTGCTTTTGACTTAGAATTACAAAGTTAGGAATCTTGTGTGTTAAGCCTAATGCTTATATGTTTATCTTATTATTTACAGACAATATGGTTCATAATCGCTAGGGAGAGGATTTTTACGCCCTAAAAAATCTTGAAATATGCTTTTAAAAATATGATGACTAAAAATTCTGAAATAAGCATATTGACATGCAATTAAAATTAAGAATATTCATCTCCTGTATTAACCTTTCCTGATAAAATTCAGGAGAAGCATGCTTGGAATGAAAAGATATATTTTTGTGCAAACATAATATAATTCGCCTTACTTCGGGGCAGAAATAATTGAAGTAAATATTCACCTTAGTTAAGTACATTTTATGTCTTGCTGCATTTTTCTACCTGGTTTAAAAAATATAATATAAAGAATTATCCTACATTTGCACAAGTATTTTCATCTATAGGAAAGAAACCAAAATGCAAACTGTGTCAAGCTCTTTCTAATCAATGAATGCTCACAAATAAATAGAACATAAGAATAGTCGAAATGTTTTAGAGATAAGTTTCTGTTTTAACGAAATATGCAAAATATGCACTTATAGTTACACGAATGTGCACCAACAGAAAATATCGGCCAAATACGCTCAAATATACACTAAGATATTAATCTACGTAGCATCCAATTCTAACGAGATGTCAAGAAATTTCACTTGGCTATGCCCTGAAGCAATGGACAAGAATATTCAAAATCATAGAAATCCAGGTGCAGATTTAATGAGGACAGTAGAGGCTGTAGAAGAAAATGTCTCTATTAGGAAAGAAGCAATAATATTTGGTATTCCTTATCCAGCACGTCGCAGGTATGTGAAGTTAAAAATCAACTAGCCCAGAGCAGTTGATGTATGCACCACACTAGGAGAACCGGAAGATTTTTACTGAATCACAAGAAAAAGAACTTGTAAATAATCTCATTAAATTGTCACAAATGTGCTTTGCACTAACAACTGCACAATGTTGTGAATTAGCTTTCCATGTTACAGAGAAAAATCAAATATCAGTTCCTGAAAACTGGAAAAAGGCAAAAATGACTGGGCTTGATTGGCTGTATTCTTGTAGAAAATGAAATCTTGGGTTAAGCATCAGAAAACCCCAAGGATGTGTTAACTTCTTTCAATAAACTTATCATTACTATGTTTTTTAACAACTTAGAGGAAGTTCTGATGTGAGAACCTGTATTCTGTGATGGCACCAGGATATTTGTTCTGGTAGGAATGAAAGCAGCAACAGTACCTAAAGCATTAAAGAAGTTATTTGTCTGAAAGGATGCGAGCAAGTAGCTCAGGCGAGAAGGGGTTCAGGTTACCACATGCTGCATAGTCAGTGCTACTGGTAATGCACTTCCATTGGTGATGGTGTTTCCTCATGTGAACATCAGTTCCTTGATGACCGATAAAGGCCCTCCAGGGACACTGGCGATAGCTACTAAAAGCTGATGGATGATGGCCAAGCTTTTCGAATCTGTAATAGATCATTTGGACTAATCTAACATATTCATGAAATATTTTCCTTTTACCTTCTTCTTTTTGGTAGTATCATCTAAACTAACCCATCTATTACAAAGTGGTTCGTACAAAAGTTATAGAGGAAAAATTCTGTGTTTAATGAGACCAAAAGTGGTTTTTTGTTTGCTAAGTTCTTGAAAGAGATTAGCAATTTCTCATGTTCTTTGGATTCAGCTCTTTGTTGATGGAGTTGCATTCTGTGAGAGTCTGAATAGAGTGAGGGTTGTTTCCCCAGGCCAATAGATTTGCCTTTGAGGTTGGTGATTTCAGTCTTCAGTTCAGAAACAGCTTTCTTGGAGTGAAGGAATTGGCCTAGTCCACTTTTGCAGATTCCACAAAGGAAGATCAGTGCTTGGTTCTTGAGTCACACACCTGAAGTAGATAGGTGAGATGCTACATTTCTCAGAGGATTTTTACAGTTATCACAGCTGTAGACATTCTCACAAGTCTTGTAACATGTTGCACATATGCTCATGTTTGCTGCCATGTTAGACTCAAAATTGAGGTTTAGAGTAGGTAGTCCAACAGACAATATTTCTTCAGTTATGTGATTATGATGATGGTACCAAATGTTTTGCATTGCAGTGGCTATGGGACTCGTTCAACTGACCTCACCCATCTCCACACTCAAACTCAATAAATTTGCATTAATATGCAAAAAAATTTTAGGATTCAACCCAATGGAGTCTTCAGAATTCCAACAATAAATGATATAATCTCTCTTTGACAATGTTTTGCATGTGGACCTTAATTCTAAAAATTCAGAATAAAATAATAAATATTCATTTTGTAGTTTCTATGCACACTATTTTTATTAATAATTGTGAATTTTAGTTCTCAGCTATATCATGAAGGAAACTTGTTTTCACACTTCAATAAATTACAAAATTAAATAAGTAAAATTAATTGTTCAAAGCATACACAACAAATAATGTACTAGCAACACTAAATCTGTTGATCTCGATGACATTCAACACCATTCTTTGCCATAGCAAAAATGTTGACAAAGAAGTTAATTAAATATAAAGTCTCAACCTTGCTCTGAGTCACCAATTTTCTCAAATTAAATAACTACAGAAAATGAAGAATATAATGTTTACACATTTTGTCAGTTAACACGATGGTCTTGTCTTCTGTCCTGTAATATGTATTTTGAGGAGTGTTTTATTGCAGAAACATAAAATTTTTCAGTAAGAGCGTAGGCTTCCGCGGCCGGAATTGGAACTTACTTGGCTATTCGGGAGACGCCGCGTCCAGGGCACGGGTGCCGACGTTTCAAATACTACGCCCTGATGAAGGTCGCAGAATGGCGACCGAAACGTTGGCACGTGTGCCCTGGACGCGGTGTCTCCCGGATAGCCAAGTAAGTTAAAATTTTTCAGTTTTTTTTGGCCCCCTAAATTGTTTAATTGAAATGAAACATTCAGAAATCATGAAAGAGAGAAACTCATGTTTTTATGAAAAATTAAGTTGTTTGTTTTTGTTTTGTTTTTTTGGTGAAATTCTTCATGAATAAATTTATTTCAGGTTTGCTTTGGATATAAATGATACTCGGCAACCTGAGAGTGAAGATGAAATAGTGGAGGAAATCCCACAAGCTTCTACTAGCAGCAGTTCTGGTATGATGTAACATTCTTTTTATTACTAATTTCATGAATAGTGAAAAGAGGCGCATAAATTACCAGGTTAACAAAATGAAATAGGATCATCTTATTGATGGTAGGATAAAAAGAAAAGGCAGAAAAATTTGTATTAAATTGACAAATACTGATTCACAGATATAATGAAGAAAATTAACATTTAAGGCTAAGATTCTTCTGTCATAACTCCATTTTTGTACCTTCTCTTCCTTGGAACTTCAAAATAATATTTGTACAGGATTTCCATTTCAAACTTCCCAAATTTAAACCAATTACATTAATAAATTAAAAAATGATGAATTATGATTTATGATTTATATTATCCAGTGATAGAAGAACTCAGAGAATTTTTGTGACAAGTTTGTGCCATTGTGCCCAAAGAGCATCAAAATAGTTTGAAGGTGCATGGGGACATCTCAGCATTGAGCACTAGCGGTAGTATGATTAGTTGCTATAATCTTCCCCCAAAAGATGAAACCAACAACAAAAATAAAACTAAGTTTTCTGGACCACTTTAGATATTTGCCCAGTAAATTAAATAAAGGGGAATGTGCACTTTGTTTACACCAGCAGTGAGAGAAACAATAGTATTACACTTAGTAATAATTATTTATTTATTAATATACGGACTTCAGTCCAATACAGAACTGTTGTGTACAGGGCTAGAAGATAGCCTCAGTAGAGGAAAAATGTAAATAACCGAGTTTACATATTCATATAAAATGTTCATTAAAAAAAAAAAAAATCAAAGAAATACATTGCAACAGCATAATAAATAAAAGATTAATTTGTAGAATAACAAAAACAACTTTACAAGAATATTATATGTATGAAAGTACAGTATAATATAAAATCTAGGTGAACCTATTCAGACTCTTGTCTTCTATCTCAATGGTTGTCATGGTTGACGAGTTTCCAGGATCTTGAAATCCAGTTGTTTGATGTAAACTTTCTGGTGAAGTTTTTCATTATATATGTTCTAGAGGGGACTTGAAATCTCAGTTACAAAAGTAACGGATTGTATTCGTTTGTATCGAAACATAAGAACATTGTAAGTTCTCAAGGATTTACATGTATATTAGATGCCAATGAGATTTCTGAGTAATTGTGATCATAAAATGGATCAGGAAGACCCATTACAAGTGCAAGGATCCTAAAGAACTTGGGAAAGGTGCCATTGAAGATATTACTATTTCTGGAAATGGTAATGAACTTATATTTACTAGGCTGAAGAAGATTATTTAGAAATTACCTAGATTGAAGAGCAGAAAGACTCTCTGGAAGGTCTGTAGTATCGTTAGCCGATTCAAAGTTTAAGAGCATCTGCAGAAAGCAAAAATTGTACCTTATTGAGGATTGAACATAAAGACTAGAAGAGTGAGGGGCCCAAATGAGCACTTTGAGGAACGCCTGAAGACAAAGGAATCTCTCCAGAAATGTGGTTCTTTGATTTGACGATCTGGATTCGGTATTGCTCATAGGCTGTTAATCATTTTAATAAGGATACTGGTAATCTATATGATTTAAGTTTAATATTGAGTAGATTGCAACTGACCGAGTCAAATGCTTTGCTAAAATCTGTGTAAATACTATTAATTTTGATCTTTTCTAAAGAATCCAAAATAGTTCGCTACAGATGATCAAAGGTACTATCAATGATTCACCCAGACAAACCCATTCTGTTTTGCCGATATAAGAGGGACAATTTTGGGCCTATGTTTATCTGTTATAATAGACTCAAAAACCTTACAAGAAAAGTAACAGATCCTTCATGTCGAAACACCCCTCGAAAATTTTGACACAAAAATTGCACTATCAGAACCCCATATCCAAAATATTAGCTGCCAGTTTTTACTACAAGGCCTCTAAATAAAACATTGAAAAACACATATAAGAACTAGGAATAATATCGGGGCCTCCGCCGGTCCGTTTGGGCAGCCCTTAGTAGAAAGTAGTAGCAAGTAGAAAACATGACAGCGAATCCTAGAGAACACAAAAAAAATTATGTATGAAAAACTTTGGTCTCGATTTGAACTTGCAAGAAGAATGAATCAAAATGTGAATGATGCGACAGTGGACCCTTGAAATTTCACCAGGAACTGGCAGCAAAAATAAGATTTTTTTTTTCCTCTCACATCTGGATCAATCGATTTCAAAAAGCACATAAGATTAAGCACATAAGATTAAGCACATAAGAAATTAAGAGCAGGAAAATTACAAAATTTGTATCACGCACTCATGTTCACGACGAAACAGAGTTGAAACACTGGTTTAAAGAAGCGTACTTCCCATTTGTAAGTGAAAATTTTGCTCTGCTTTTAGATTCATGGACCATGTACAATGACAAAACTTGTATTGAAGATATTCCTCCAGGCAAGACAATTGAATTGCTCCAGATACCTCCCGGAATCACAGGAAAAATCCAACCACTTGATAAATTCTTCTTCCGACAGTGGAAAGCTGTGTATCGCTGCTTATCTGAAAAAATTGTCTCTCTCAAGAGTATAAATGCCAAAGTTTCCGATAGAGACAGAATTCTTCAATTGCAATCCTTCGTTCTTTTTCAATTTTCTTCTCCTTGTTTCCGGAATATGATAAAATATTCTTGGTTTGCTTCAAGGTACATAACAGAACGTCCTCCTGAATTAGTAGTGCCCGTCAAATATTGTCTTGAAACTATGAAAAGCCAATGTGAAGAAGAATGTGACAATGAAGTCGTTATTTGTTGTGCATGGTGTCAAAAACATTTATGTTTTAAACATTCAATGTAAACCAGTCATTACTGCTTTTTATTCGTGCCGCACTAACTTGCGACAAGAGACTGCTCTTGGCTTTCGCCTGCCCGCCCGCTGGCAGTGGCCTGCCTGTTCGGCCGGCCGATTGGTTGCCCGCTCTACGCTAGTGGGGATCTCCAGCAGCGTCGCAAGACTACATTGCTAAGTAAAATTTTAGCTTCAATTTTGAAGCCTTGCAGTGGAAACTGGCAGCTAATATTTTGGATATGGGATTTTGATAATACTTTGCGTCTGTTATAAAAGTTTCGAAGGGTGTTTCCACATGAAGGATCTATTACTTTCCTTGTTAGATATAACATTGAGAATGACATTTGTCTGCAATTAGTAACTTCATTTCTGTTGTCAGGCTTATGAATTGGTGGGTTAAAAACATATTTCCATTTCAGTGAAAAAACACCATCAGTTAGCAATAAATAGAATTTGTAATATAGACGAAAGAATAAATTTACATTTGAACAAAGATACAGGAGGGATTCCATCAGAACCCACCCTTTTGCTGTTATCTAGGTCACAAATCTTACGAAGAACATCAATAACTGAGATATCCAATAGATTGTAAGGCATCTGGTCACTGAACTCTGTATCCACACTGATGAGGTGTCTGTAAAATATGGCAAAATATTCAGCAAAGGTATTAACTACAGGCGTACCTTTGACTAACAAATTCAAAAGATGATTCAGAAGAAAGAAGTATGGATAGACCTTTATCTAATTTTCAAAATTATATTATTTCCAAAAATTAGTCATCCTCAGGCACACTAGTATGCATGCAAAGGATTTCCATTGTTTTGGAGAAGACTAAATCAAGAATAACTCCATCTGAATTAGGAGTGTTGTTGCAATGAAAAAGGTTGAGAAAGCAAGTTGCTTCAGATAATGTAGTTGCTGATTCTCTCATGCAACCCCAAAAAACATCCAATTAATATCTGGATATGTAAGATTAACATTTCTAAAGTGTCACAATAATATATCATAACATCTTCCGGTGAATAAGGTGGAAAATAGAGAGCCCTGACATTTACATTGAGTTTATTATTATAAAAAAGAATGAATAAATGCTCCACGTTCTGAACTGCTTTGATAGTTATATCTTGATAAGAATTTATTTGCACGTTTATAATCATATTTATTACAAGTTTATTATAATATCATAAATGTGTGTATTTTTGCACGTTTTGGAGAAAAAATAAAAGAAATATTGTGGTTTCAAAAGAAATGTTTTATGCATAAGTCATAAGAAATTTTATCCTCCTTAACATTAATTTTCTGCCTCTTAGAGAATTTAAAGGGAAAGAATAATAGAGCAAACCATCAAAAGTGTCACAAAAATACGGGTTCTTTGTGACTCCTGAAGTACAGGGTCTGGGAAGTCGAAAACTTGGGAGGTATTAACTAGTGCGTGGGTGCATACAATGTACCAAAAACAAAAAGGTTTTGTGACCTTTTTCTTGCTAGTATCCATTTTCAATACTAGAAAAGTATATTACTTAATCTGCGGGGTGGATTTTGCCTAGTAGAGGGTTAAATAATAGTAAAATGTAATAATAAATATCTAATTCAGCATCTTAAATTGTTGAGTTTCACCACCAGGCGCTTGGGGCAGTGTCTTGATGATGGCAGATACCTCCCCCCTGTGGCTGAAATGTAGGTCGACGCCGGATCTCGCCATCCAGGTGGAGATCACTGCCACCTCCCTTGATAAAAGCATGCACTACACTTACAGGACCAATGTCAATAGCCATTGACATGCTCGGAAGCACAAAATAATCAATCGAAGATTGTGACGACATGATGGAGAAGTAGGACAGCACTGTTTGCGCCTGCTGAAAACGTCTTACCACTGCGTTGTGAACGTGCCGCAATCCCCCACCCCCACCCTCACCCCAACGCCCATAGCCTACTAAGCCCACTAACAATGAATTATGCCAACAATACCACATCAGCATTCTGTTTAGTAAGATAAGGAAGAACTGTCCATGAAAACTGAAATCCATTTATGTCTTGCTCCTCACTGAAATGAAATTTGATGTTCCTGACTCATCACGCATCTTGGTTTACTGTTCAAGCAGTTCAACAATTATGAATTCATGAGCATGTCAATTTTATGAGATTCGTTAATTCATGAGCGTTAAGCGTTGTTATCAAGTTTTTAGACTAAAAAATTGCCAAGGATTGCTTTTTTAGGAACTTTTCTCAGTTTGAATTGATTATAAAAACAGAGAAGATAATAAAATAATATGTTCTAGCCCCTTCAAGTGTGTCTAACTGGGAAATGGATACATCTGCTGGTTGCAAAGCAGAATCAGGTTCGGACACTGAAGATGAATTAGAGAGGTAAGAAACATTCTGTAAGTAATTTTGAATTATTTGGAATTTTCTTACATTTTTCCCATCTGGTCAGAGATAAATGCTACTTATGTTTTCAAAACAAACACGTGTAGGTTATTAAAAATCCAGTTTTGAAGAATGGATTTCATTCAGAAAAAGTCTTGTCTTCAGTAATATTGTATAAAGGGGTCCAAAAAAATCCGAGACCTATGCCATATTTATAAACATTCGTTCCTCTATTGTAGAAGGAAAAAAAGGTGCCATTTTTGAGAAAATTTTGAAAAGGTTGTAGATACCTCAAAAATTAAGATATGTTTCAAACCTATAGGGCTTGAAGTTGAACCAGATCAATTGGGTAATATTCCTTGTGGAAACACTTACGTCTACGGCTTAGGCCCTAGAATAGACCACATACTCAAATAACATTGTTGTAATGTATTCATTGTTAAAATTAAAAATCGACAAGAAATTATTTTAGTCAATATTTTTTAATAATTAATACATCATACACATGCATATATGATTAATTTTGAATATTATAATGAAAAAGATGCTTCACCAATAAGAATATGATTTTAATAATAATAAAAAAAAAAAAAAAGTTTAGACAACCAGTAGTAAAAGTGGTTCTTTCAGGGCTTGCATAGCATGCTAAAAGTAGTTATAGCACTAGTGTTCAGTTAATGCAACAAAAAATACAAAATAGTTTTGTCTGATCGCATGAAATTCCTACTAACGTTCATGTATCATAAAGTGATATGTATACTTGACTAAAAATAAAACGGAAGTTAGTAAGTCTGTCTAAAAAATAGTGTATGTCATATGTGGTAAAAGCGGCTTTCATTTCGCTCATATAATTGCACTACTCAGTCTGTCAGCCTGACAGCCTCGTGTCACATTTCGTATTCGCAAAATAAAATGTCACTGTTATCACTTGGATCATAAATAATTATTTCCATCTTGATGATGCTGAACATACGTACATGAAAGTTAGGTGAAACAGCATTAGGACAGCTGATTCAATGAAGAAATGAAATGATATGAAATTAATTTTCTTCGTGTAATTGTTCATCTCAGAAATAAGCTAGTGGTGCTAAAACAGTGTGTTCTTTATCACCTGTATTTTCATGCAAAATTACTTGAAAACTACCCAAATTTTCAAAAACTTGTACTTGACCTTATTTCAATATCTTCAAAAAAAACAAACTTATTTCATTAAGGGAAAAATTTCTATCTGTAATATTTTAGTTGTAGGAACACTCAAAAAAAATTTGAGCTTTTGCAATTTTTGAAAAATCAGTTTTCAACAAACATGAGATAGTGTGGATAGTGTGAAGAAACACTATCCAACAAAAAAAATTTAATCAAAAACAATGGAGCCTTTAATTTTATTTTATTTTAATTTTTAAAAATGTCCCAAGGGCTTTTTGTAAAGTACCTCCTGAAATTAAAATATTGGTTTCAAATTCAAGGGGCCACAACATCAGCCAGATCGATTGGGAAATATCAATTTTGGAGAAAATTAACTGAACATTTTAGCCACTAGCATTGTTGACAGACAGACGTACAGATGTTTTGCCGTCATTCTATTTGTCGCTATCAAGGACCCTCAAAACATGGATTCTGGCTGCACCACGTGTTAGAGGAATTTTTTAATTTTTATTATTTTTAATTTTATTTAGTATCTGGATTTATCCACTTTGTCATTACCAGATCCCTGTAATAAGAGTTTTTCTGTCGAAAATTTGCGCAGCATTGGTGTTCTTTCGCGCAGAATTACATAACTTTCTCTCTATTTTGTAGCAAGAAAGTAAAAATAATTGAATTAATTTTATTGTTATTAATAATGCTGTTTCACACAACTTAATTGCAATTGTTATTGTGAAATTTGCAGATTAGAAGCAAAGAAGACTACCTCGTCTACATCTTCCCACAATCCCTATTTGTCAGACACTGATGTGGAAGATGACGAACGACCAGACACATCTGATTTACCAATGCCACCTCTTCCTTAACAATGGAGATAGTGGGGCATGTGTGTGTAGTGTACGAGTGCATCTGAGAATTGTATTTATTGTTCTACATAGATTATTTCTAATTTTATATTCCTGTACATTATTTTAAACTAAGAATTTTTTATCATAAAAAAAAACATTTTACATGTTCTTGTTTTTCATTGTCCTTGAAACAATCATTGTCGAAATATTGAGTTTCAAAAACGAATAACTAATCTCAGGTTATTGATTGTAGTTTGCATCAGTTGGGGAAGTCTTTTGGATTGAAAGCTCTTAGGAGTGGGGTTGTGAGAGTGTACTGAGAATGAGTTACACGTATTCTACAACCACTAAAAGTAGCCGAATGTTTTCATTTAGAAATAATGTAGTATTTTTGTAATGGACACTCCTTATTTGGTTTTAAAATATACATTTTATACTTACAACGTATTCATATTTCTTTTCCAGTATCATCACTGCATTGCTGAACTTGTTAACATATATTAGTAGATTTATTTATTTTATCGGTCACATGCATCTTTAACCCCTGTTACCATGCAACCCTACAGGTTTGTTAAGTGCACTTGTACCTACTTGTGCATAAAGAAATTTAACATCCTTAGCAACGTAAAAAACCAACGATTCATCACAAGTCAAATGTTTGTTAAGGAGAAAACATGGTGATGTATGAAACAAATCAGATTCAGACAATTCAGAAGTAATTCACATTGGTTTGGGGAATAATTATTCTTAATTGTATTATTAATAGTACAATCAGAAAAGTGTTTATTAGGTAAATTAACCTCATTTTCCTCACATTCCACCAAATGAACTACTCCGATATTTACAGATGATGTGAAGATGTCGCCACTGGATGTCAACGCGCCAATTTCCTAATCAAACATCGTTTCCTTAGGCAGCTTTAAGTTCAGGAGAATTATTTGCATCCAGCTTTCTTGAACCACGGTATATGAATATTGTTAATATAAATATATCAGAAGCAACACCTAACAATATCATACTAATATGCCGCAGCAACAGAATTCACTTGTTTACTATCGCAGTAATGTAAATTTTTTCATAATTGGAGAGATTTTATGGTGACCGATAAAATGCTGAACGTATCACGAAATGTTAGTGTTATTATTGCCTTGTCCAAATTAAAAATCTTAGGTCTGCCTCGATTTGTAACTTTTGGCCTCTGCAGTAATAATGCTCATAACATTTCTAGGTATGTTAATAGCTATTAATCCCAGGGTGGCTAATGAACCTGAAAAACTGGGGGCAAAAGGGAAATTTGAGGAAACCTGAAAAGAAAAAAAAAAAAAAAGATTTTTTTCATTTTCAGATTGAGCACCAACTTTTAGCATGTATTAACATATTGCTGGCTCAATGTTACAAGGTTGTACATAGTGACTTTTGAGAAATAGACCTTTGAAAAGAATGCATCATCAATCATTTCTGTATCAAGTCTTCATTAATTTTGATTTCAATTATAAAACTCAGGTGAAAATAGAAATCAACTGCAACATAGGTTTCCAAATATCTTTTTTCAGCAAATTATTAAACTTTCCTTTTTAATATAGTACTTTGTAATACTTAAAATCTGGATTGTTAAAAAAACATAGTTGTATGTAATGTAGGACATTACACTGTGAAAAAATGGAGATATGTATGTATTATAGGGAATAAGTGTAGAAAATATAATTAGGTTATTTTAATTCAATACATTGTAAAGCAATTTCAATTACAGGTCCTCAACAGCACATACTTCATCACATTATTGGTGACATTATGTGGTGATATTATAATGCACTGATCCTACTTACCTTTCACTCATCACTCAAAATATGCAAACTATATAACTCAAAATTGTAAGAAAACTATAATTCAGCGAAACTTATTGAAGTCAACCATGTGATTAATACCTTAAAATTGGTCTTTTCGAGGGAGGTCATCTTGAAGTATTGCTTCATTAAACGACTTTGATCAACTGGATATATTAATTGAAATGATTACCCCAAAAAAAGTACAGTGTACTTTGAGCTGTCCTTCAGGTAACATGTTATTGTACAATAAGGTGGTCTTCTGATTTTTGTAATCTAGGGGTATTATTTTGCTTCTGTGCAATTTATCTTTCAACTTTATAGTGCAAAAATTATCCTACATTTCCTGAAAAATGTCCTTCAGAAGTATCGTTCAATCTCGTGCACCTGATCGCTGTTGCTTATCTGAAAGATCCCACAAAAGCCTTGGCTTAAACGTTGGAAAGTCATTCAGAAAAAAGACACTAGCTTTGATATGAAGAAAGGACAGGTTGAAAAAAAATTTAACATTGTAAGTTTGTAAGGCTACATTTCAAAAAACTACTAACATTTTGAGAATGATTCCATAAAATAATTAAAAGATCCAATATTGAAGAATAAATTGTAATAAAAAAAACAACCTCTAGCTCTAATATTCAAGGAGATGGACATGTTGGAAAAAATATTGTTCACGATTCTTTTGAATTTATTGACAGTTGTAAAATAATTATGGAAAGTTCAAGATTCAAATGAGTTTTGCACGCCAGTGAGTCGGATTAAAAGATTTACAAACTATTATTGGCAAAAATATTAAATTCACAAAACAAGTTTCAAGGACACTTTTTCGGGTTCTGGAAATTACATAGTTTCATTAAATTTGAAGGAAACATGTACAACAATTTCCATTCGAACAAAATTGAACTTTAGCAGCTTTTAATTCCATAGTTTTAAATGAAAATTGAGCATCTTCTAAGGAACCACTGCTATACTTTAGGAAAAAAGAAAAGATTTGGAGCTGTTTTTGAGAGAGTCTTGTTTACTTTTAAAAATTTTACTATTTCACTCAAAATTACATGAAAACTGCTAATTGTTGAAAAGATGTTTCCAACAAAAAATTAAAGAAGAAAAAACTTTATTTATAAAAAAATATATCTTGCATAATGCAACAGTACGAGAGGGATTTTAAAAAATGTTAAATTTGTTGAATTTCAAAATAATAATCTAATGTATTGGACCTATGCCAAGGTTTCAATGGAAATTGGACCTAGACCGTCTTTATAAGGGTATATTTCTATATTTGAGCAAAAGGTATAGAGAGAAAATTCAAAACTGACTTTTGAACTTCAAGTAAAGTACTCCCAAAAATTAAAATATGTATTAAATTCTAGGGGTGGCAGCACCAACAAGATCCATTGGAAAATATCAATTGTGACGAAAATTCTGTAAATGGTTCAGGCAGTAGTGTTGTTCACAGACTGATATCAGATGTTTTGACAGGAAAAATTATTTTCCAAAATAAGGGACTGCCGGAACATTTGTTGTTTTTATCCACAAAAATGTTTCTTTTCTTCAGTTTTACATAGCTTTTTCTTTACTTCATGAACAAGGAAGTAAGATTATGATAATATTTCGATTATCATACATGATAAAGCTTTATGTAATAAATGGAACATGTTTAAATTAGTTTTGAGCAAGCTTGAATCGAGTCAGAGAAATCATGGGGATCAGTCTGTAGGGTTTCCAAATCATTTTTACTTTTAGATTACTTCTGTATTACAAAGGTGTAAGTAATTACATACAACTCACCGGAAGCGGTAGCTCAGTGCATCAACTGATGTCACTGCAGCGCCTCTGACCGGGAGGTCCTAGGTTCGAGTCCTGACGGCGGCAGGATTTTCGACACTAGCTTTTCAGCGAGGTCGAATTCAGTCGCTGTCTGGAGGACAATTCTAGCGGCCGGCTGCTCTGATCGGTAGTTTTCCGTGGTTTCTCCGATCAACACCAGGCGAATGCCGGAGCAGTACCCTACCAAACGGGCCACGGACCGCGCGCAATCTTTCCTTCCTCTTCCTTGTCCTATCCTCTCCTCTTACACACTTACACTAACATGCACCACACTATCACATATTCCGGGAGACCGGTCGGGAGCTTAGAGCTTGTCCCGGCTGGGGCGGTGCCCTGCTGGTGGGAGAGTCCTGGTTAGGGGGAAACCCCCTAGGTCGGTGCCGGATCTCGCCATCCAGCGGGGGAAGATCACCGCCATCTCCCGAGAAAAAAAACATGCACAACACTAACAGGACTAATGACCGAAGCAGTTGACGCGCCCGGAAACACGAAAAAATAAATCAATCAAACATACAACTCCATACACTTCTGAATTCTTAAAATGTATGGATTCTGTGTTTACAGTCCAATGGTAAATAATACATTAAATATCACTGTTCAAATTAATGTTACTTTCCTTGTGATGCTCGATATAGTCTCTAATTGTATAGAAACAGTTATGCAGCAGAAACGATTTCACCTTGGATTTAAACTTTTTTATCGAATTTAATCGTTTAATGTCATTGTATTGCAAAGTCATTGTCATTGTATGGCAAAGTGTTGTAAAATAATGTACATGTATTGTATGTGAATTTTTTGTAATGAGCTGTTGCTACTGTCACCTGATGAATATGATTTCTACGTGATTCTTTAAACATTAAGTCCACAGCTTGTAAAGCGTCTACCTTATGGTGCACTTATTCAAAATTAAAGGAAATGTGTGCTTATTCAAAATTAAAGGAATGATTTGTGCCATAATATATATACCATATTATGAACGATTTTGCTAATGGAAAAGTGTTGTTTATAGTGCAGGTATACAAAAAACTATTCTATTAATTCCTGGCGTTCCTCATCCCACTCCTCTAAGCGTGACGAAGTCATCTTAATGCGTCTTCATACCGGATACTGTCACTTCTCTCATAGTTTCCTCCTTCGAGGTGAAACTCCTGCCATCTGTGACTCATGCAGAACGGTTCTTTCTGTAGAACATGTGCTCATGCATTGTGCTTAATTTTTTGGCAGCCGACGAAGACAGGGCCTGCGCAACTCGCTAGGGGAGGTGCTCGGCGATGACGATTCTGTGCTCTCAAAACTTCTTTGTTTTTTTAAAGGTGGAATATAAAATCTTATTTGAGAGATAAAAACTATGTTTTACGTTTCGTGGCCCCTTTACAGCCAGTTTTATGCTCTATGATAAATGTTACGTCTTCGTTTTATAATACTTAACTTTTGCCTTATCTTCGTGTATATTTTATTTGGAATTCAAGCCCTCTTTTCTGTTTCCTAATAGTGGAATAGAAATATTATTTTAAGAATATTAAAGAAGAGTAAAACCGCTTCCTAAATGGCAACTTTCAATGAAAAATTTGAAGCCCTTTTTAAGAAAATGGCGATTAAGCATTACTGTAAATGCGAAATAAAGCTCTTTTTCACGGGAACCTAATGAGTTTTCGAACACCTTCATTTGAAGTAATTTAAAGCGATTTCACTCACAAATGCAATAATGTATTCAAATCGATGGGAACGTACATATTTACAATGTGTGAGATATCTTTAAAAACTTACATTTGTAAAATTTTTGAAAAACATATAATATACCAGAATAAACTTTACGGCATATTAAACTGTAAATAGTTTAGAAAAATTGGTTAAAAAATTTGAAGAAAAAATTTGGAGCCATTTTTGAGAAAACGGTGTTTGAGCGTTTCTGCAAATGCGGAATTTTGAGCTCGTCTTAAAAGAAATCTATTGAGTTTTCGAGAAACTTTATACGCCATTATTGAAAACACATGTACTCATAAAGTTAATAATGTGAAGAAAATGCCTCTAATGTAAATATTACCGACGTGAGAGACAAGTCAAAAAAATAACATTTTTGTAATTTTTGAAAGAACAAAAGAATACAGCAATATGAATTAAGAATTTTCTGTGAAAAAGAGCTTCAAATTTCGCATTTAGAGTAATGCTTAAAAGCCATTTTCTTAGAAATGTCTGCAAAATTTTCAATGAAAATCTCTATTTAGGAGTTTTTACTCTTGTGTAGTGTTCTTGAAATAATATCTCCGTTCTACTAAAAAAAGTTGAGAAAATGTCAAAAAATATACTTTGGGCGACGATAGATGGCAGCTGGGAAGAGGAAGGGACAAGACTGTAAAACCAGTCCACATCAAGGAAACTAGAAAACACTACTTCCAGAATGTCTGTGCCATTCTGTAACACCACTAGTTACTTTCTCGTTTACATACGTATATACGAAGTAATATACGTAGTATAAAGTTTTGTAATGGTACTGCGGAAAATCGATTTCGAGATTTCAACAGAAAACACGTTTTGGGATCCCCTGATACCGAAAAAGTGTTTTTTTCAAAACGTCCGTCCGCCTGTAAACAGTTCAATCGCCTAAACCTCACGTAAGATCTTTTTCAAATTGAAGGAACCCCTGTCCATCTGGCTCTAGTTGAAACTTTGAAATTTTGATGAACATTCTTTAAAGTTTGCGGGTTCTTTCCATGAAGCCATTTTCTCAAAAATATCTCCAAATTTTTTCTTCAAACGTTTCCAAAGGATAGTGCGAACTACACTGTTTAATATGACGTAAAGTCCATTTTGGTGTATTATTTTTCAAAAATTACACAAATGTCATTTTTTGAAATATCTCTCACATCGTTAAAACGCACATTTCCATTGAAATGTATACATTATTGGATTTGTGATTGAAAGTGCTTCAAATGAAGTTTTTTAAAAACTCAATAGATTCCGGTCAAAGAGAGCTTCAAATGACACATTTACACTAATGCTTAATCGCCATTTTCTTAAAAATGGCTTCACATTTTTCGATGAAAATATCTACTTAGGACCAGGCTTTACTCTTTTTTAATATTCTTGAAGTAAGGGAAGTGAGGTCGCGGTCGTTCGAGCATTAAGGTGCGCAAAGTGTCAGTGCTGTAGAACTTTTATCACAATTCATGTAATACAAATACACGAATCGGTGGATGCATAAAATAACCACGTATACGCCTTGAATACGGATAATTGAAGGTGATGCTTTTCTTTCTGTCGCGGATAATTCGTACATAGAAATTTCATTTCCCAACATAACCTATATTTATCATTTATCACCTGAGCGGTGACTTGCGGTGCCGGTGGATTCCCCACGCCCCGGCAGATGGCGACACATGGATAGAGAGGGAAATTTGAATTTGAACCTGAACTGTCAGTATTGTGGAAAAAAGGCAGTAAACAAAATCGTCATCTGTCCAAATTGTAAGTGTCGTTACCACGAGAGCTGTGGTGGGCGAATTAATGCAAACTCAGAGGGAGGCTTCAGTTGCTGTCAAATTGATCAAGGTGACACATCAATTACCGTTGACCTCGAGGCTGGCACATCAACTGAAGAACTTGCAGAGTTATCAATAGAGGATAACATGGCAGCAGCGGAATTTGCGAAACTCCTTAGAGAAGAACTTGGTAAACTCCGTAAGGAAATGAAAGATGAATTTGCTACGTCAAGAAGAAACATCGATGAAACCCATAAAGAAATCAGAAACGACATCTCTGGGATTGCTAAGAAGGTGGAAGTTCTTACGACCGATTTGAAGAAATGTCAAAACGGTCTGAAAGACATTTCGAGTAAAATGAAGTCAATTCAAAAAGATAATGTTAAGCTATCGGTAAGATGAGATGCAATTGAGTCCAAACAACAAGACATCAACGAGGAAATGGAAACCACTATAAATTCTAAAATAGAAAAATTTGGGAAAGCGCTCAAAACTAAATACACTACTGAGATCTTGCGAGCAGCCACAGAAGAGATAGAAGAAAGGAACCGCAGACAGAAAAACAGCATCTCCGGAATTCGAGAAAATAAATCGGATACCCCTGTTGAGAGGAAGAGAGAGGATGTCCAGGAATTCAGAGAGATACTTCGAGACCTCAACTCCAGGAAAGAGCTACCCGCGGAAGCTGAAACCAGCATCTTGCAAGCCATACGTCTGGGAAAGTTAGATGCAGGTAAATCTCGACCATTAAAGATCACGTTGAAAACGGTGGAACTCGCACATGAGCTACTGCGAAGGAACAAGGACTTATCTCAGAACATCTCATTTAATAAGGATCAAACTCCTATACAGCGTGAGGATCTCAAGGAGTTGAGAATAGAGCTGGCCAGAAGACAGAAGGACGACCCGAAAGCCACTATCAAATATAGAAAGGTACACCGATAATCATCAGCGGTCGTCAAGCTTCCCAGCAGGAAAACTAGCACAGGCAACAGTACATTTTAGTATATTTACCATCCTACATTTTATTATACCAACATAGCAAGCCTTATACCAAAATTTGATTTGTTTCTACTGGACATCCAAGAATACAAACCGACTATTATAGCATTGACGGAAACATGGTTGAAACCGGATCAAATGATTCACATTGAGGCATTCACAATATGTTTCGTAGAGATAGAACTGGAAGACGCGGTGGTGGAATTCTGATATACGTAGCGAGAGAATTCAATGGAAATCCACTTACAATTATCCCACGTTCAGATATGCGAAGAGATCCTCTGGAATCGCTATGGTTGCAAATTAGGCAACATCATTTGAATTTTTATGTTTGTACGTTATATCGACATCCTTCACCATCACATAGAATTTCAGACGTAGATACTGCCCTTTTTGATATGCTTCGTCAGGCAAACGATTTGGAAAACCTCACTATTATCCTTGGAGACTTCAATTTTCCGTCGCTTCACTGGCCCCAACCCAGCGCAGATCACATTCCGCTTGTAGAAAGAGAGTTTCTTAAGGTATTTGAAGATTTTTTTAAATTTGTTACGTCTACAACTTGACGCAACGCGTCTCCTAGCCCCTTAAGGGGCGTTGAGCGCTTTGCACTGGGGAGTAATCCTCCATTAATGTACTTTTACTTTTAATATTTGTCAAGTCTCGTCTCGTCGCAGTCAGTCAGTGCCTTTTATCCCTTCGGCCAGGGGCTCGACGCCGTTAGATCCCGGGGTTCCTGGCCGGTCACCCAACCACGAACCCGCGAGTCTCGAATGCGCTTAACCTTCGTGACTTCACGGAGCGTAGTAAACGCATTCGGCTAGCGCCGCCGGCTTCTCTTCTTGTTTCTCTCAGCTGGTAACTGGCGGAACCAGATTTCGGGACGGACAGAGATCAGCAACGCTCGATCTAATTATCACAAATGATGAATCAGCTTTATCGACTCCAGTTGCGCGAAGCCCAGTCGGTAATACTGATCATGCCGTTCTGTGCATTGATATGCAAATCTAATTTTGCGCTAAAGATTCATCTCACCAAAGCGCAAGGTGTACTGGCGTGCAAATTTCGAGAACGTGAAGAGGGACCTTCGACAGCTTCTTCTCACTTTAGAACACGACGAGCGACTGGAAAGTAACTGGACGATATTTAGATCAGGAACTATCAATGTCTTAGATGTTCACTCACCAATACAAAAAGAAGTTCCGAACAAAAACAAACCATGGATTACTAAAAGGATACAACGATTGATGCGCAAAAAGAAACGACTATGGACTAAATTTAAATCCACCAACTGTCAATCACAACACAGGAAATATAAAGAGTTACGCAACACAATATCAAATGAACATTCGCAAACAGATTTCTTCCAAAGTCTCTATCCTACATACCCTCCGGAAAGATAATGGGGAAATTGCTTCGAATTCTGGTGATATCGCCGAGGTATTCGCAGAAAGTTTTCAAATCTTCTACACATTGGAACCAAACGATTCCCTCCCATCTATAGCCTCACCTCCTTCCGAAGAAACTCTGGAAGACATCGACTTACATATTGCAGATGTTTACAACGCTCTCGTATCGCTAGATCCTAACTCTTCTGCTGGTCCAGATGGTATCCCTCCTCTTGTACTGAGAGAATGTGCCCCAGCTCTATGAAAAATCTTTCGAGACTCCCTTGATTCCGGAACATTGCCTACGGACTGTAAAACAGCTAATATTACACCAGTTTTCAAGAAAGGTAGTAAGTAAGCTAGATCCCGCTAACTACAGGCCCATTAGCTTGACTAGCTCGGTATGTAAAGTCTTTGAGCGGATTCTGGCGGACAAGATACTTGACTTTGCTTTGAAAACTGGACGCATACCACTACACCAACACGGTTTCGTACCAGGGAGATCTATAATTACAAACCTATTATCCTCATTGCAAGACTGGACAATGGATCTAGATAATGGAAACCGCACAGACATCATCTACTTGGACTTCTCCAAAACATTCGATAAGGTACCGCACCGAAGGTTGCTTCATAAACTTGCTTACTTTGGCATAAGGGGGATGCTTTTGCGCTGGATACAGCCTTTCCTTGAGGCTCGTCGTTTCTGCGAGAGAATTGGAGAAAAAAAGTCATCACTGAAGAGAATCAACAGCGGAGTTCCCCAGGGCTCGGTACTGGGACATATCTTATTCATCCTTGATACTAGCAATTTACCGAACGGTATGCTCTCTCATTTCAAAATGTATGCAGATGACACCAAATTCTACGCTTACCCTCTGTCGAATCATCTCCACCTTCAAGAAGACTTGAATAGGGTTTGTGAGTGGTCGAAAATTTGGATGTTACCCTGAATGAAACAAAATGTATAGTCATGCATATTGGAAGAACCAACCCAAAGCGAAATTACCAAATAGGCGGAAAGAATGAAAATACCAAATAGGCGGAAAGCAGAACTCGTGGCTCATTGCAAAGTCGCAAGCCTTTCACCACTGAGATCCGGGTTCGATTCCCGTCGAATCTCATGTGAAATTTGTTCCAACAAAACGAATTCGGCTGCTTCACAAGGGCTAGTCCAACCCCTGTGAAGTGCCCTAAACCCTACCCCTATCCTTATTCCTTCCTAATTCTGGCCGCTGGGTAGTGACGGTAGGAGCGCGCGGTAGGAGGTGCTTACGCGGAGATGCTACCTGGCGGTCCTCTTGACAAGCGACTGCGACGAGACGCGACAGAATATTAACGGAGGATTACTTCAAAAAACAAGCGCTGTTAGTAATGGGAGGATTACTCCGAGAAGCGCAAAGCGCTCAACGCCCCCCCCCCCCAAGGGGCTTGGAGACGCGTTGCGTCAAAGTAGACGCAACAAATTAAAAAAAAAACTTGTCTGATATCAAGGTTATGAAGGATCTGGGAATTATGATCTCTAACGACCTCAAGTGGGAAAACCATGTGTGTAACATCGCAAAAAAGGCTAACAAGGCTGCGCAAAGCCTTTAACACTGTGAGAAGTGATGTATTCACCTCCCTATATAGAACCTACATTCTCCCGATACTTGAATTTGGCACTGTGGTTTGGAATCCTTACCTTCTCAAAGACATCTGCTGGAAAATGTACAAAGGAGAGCCACACGTATCCCTATAGACCTCAAGAACATGGCTTACGATCAACGACTGACGAGACTCGGACTTCCGACTCTTGCTGCTAGGAAAAAACGCGGTGACATGTTTGAAACTTTCAAGATCTTGCACGGGTATTACAACTCCGATCTTGGTAGAATTTTTCAGCTCTCTGAAAATCTACATCATGGTATGAAATTTGTAAAATCTAGACATAATCTAATGCAGCACAAGAACTTCATAGGTAACCGAGTTGTCGACGCCTGGAACATACTACCCCAGAACGCCGTGGCAGCACCTAGTCTTCAGATTTTCAAAAGAGCTTGTACCGGTAGCGGTAGCTCAATGCATCAACTGATGTCACTGCAGCGCCTCTAACCGGGAGGTCCTAGGTTCCCACTCCCCACGGAGGCAGGATTTTCGACACTAGCTTTTCAGCTAGGTCGAATTCAGCTGCTGTCTGGAGGAGAATTCTAGCGGCCGGCTGCTCTGATTGGTAGTTTTCCGTGGTTTCTGATCAACACCAGGCGAATGCCGGAGCAGTACCCTACCAAACGGGCCACGGACCACGCGCAATCTTTCCTTCATCTTCCTTGTCCTATCCTCTCCCCTTACACATACACTTACACGCACTACACTACCACATAATCCGGGAGACCGGTGGGGAGCTGAGAGCTTGTCCCGGCTGGGGCGGTGCCCCGCTGGTGGTAGAGTCCTGGTTAGGGGGAAACCCCACTAGCCGACGGTAGGTCGGCGTCGGATCTCGCCATCCAGCGGGGGAAGATCACTGCCATCTCCCGAGAAAAAAACATGCACTACACTAACGGGACTAATGACCGAAGCAGTTGACGCGCCCGGAAACACGAAAAAATCAATCAATCAAAAGAGCTTATGATGGTCTCTTCAACGAGGAAGGCCATGGACTTCATTGATATGCGAACTCTGTTCCTCCTTTACAAAAATTTTAAAAAAATGTGAATTATTGTGATACTATGTGATACTTTCATTTGTGATATTAAACAATGTGATATGTTGAAAATAATTATGTTAGCGCCGATTCAGGCCATATCAGATTTGTTCTGTTGCCTGTATATTACTTTAAATAAATAATATTTCGGTTCCACCATTAGGAAACCGAAAAGTTGAGAAAGTATCAAAAATGTGTTCTTTGGCGACGATAAATGGCAGCTGGCTTGAGGAGGGGCAATACTGTAAGGCCAGTCTACACAAAAGAAAATAGAAAACTTTACTACGAGAAAGTCAGTGCCATTCTGAAACCCCACTAGTTACTTTCTCGTGTACATTACGGAATAATAAACGTATAGACAAAGTAATGCTGCGGAAAATCGATTTCAACGGAAATGCACGTTTTAGGGTCTCCTGGTACAGAAAAAGTGTTTTTTTTTAAACATTCGTCCGTCTGTGTACACTACTAGTGCCTACACTATGCATACGATATTTTCCAAATTGAAGAAACCCCTGTCCATCTGGCTCTAGTTGAAGCTTTGAAATTTTAAAAACATTCTTTAAAATTTGGGGGTATTTGACATGAATCGCCCCGGACATTTTCAATTTTTTTTCAAAAACGGCTCCCAACTTTTTCTTTAAATTTCTTTTAAGAATAGAGTACAACGCACTGATAAAATTGGACTAGGTCGGATTTCTACGATTACCTCTGATTTTTCGAAAAGTGCAAGTTTGAATTTTTGTCGGCGTCTTTCTACAACTAGAAAATTGAAGACAGAGAGTTTTCCTTCAAATGAAATTCGTTGTCCATAAATAGTTCTTTCATGAAGGTCATTAGATTTTTTTTGAAAATTTTAGTACTTTTCATGCAATACTTGCTTTTAGAAAATAACAAAAATACGATTTTCTGAAAAAAGGCTCCAATTTTTTTTGGTACAGTTAGTACAGTTTGGTACAGTTGACAGAAATGCCATACTGCTATATTCTTTTTTTTTTTTTTTTTTTACAAAAATGTTATTTTTTTGACTTGTCTCTCATGCTGGTAATATTTACATTAAAGGCGATTTCTTCACTTTATTACTTTCTTGTATAGATAGTTCTATACATAGTATTGAGAAAGTTATGTAGCTGCGGAAAATCGATTTTGAGATTTCACGTTTTGGGGTCTGTTTTTTAAAATTGCGAATTTTTTCGTCTTCCCACAACTACAAAATTGAAGACAGATTTTTCCTTCAAATGAAATTTGCTGGTCATAAATATACTTTTCATTAAGGTCCTGTAAATTCTATTGAAAACTTTAGCCGTTTTCTGGCAATATGGCGTGCTATATTTGTAATTATTAAAATAACAAAAACAAGATTTTCTCAAAACCGGCTTCAAATTTTTTTAAACATTTTTGTTCAGGGTAGTGCCAAATGTATCATGACCATATGTACAATGACATAAACTCCATATGGCTCTATTCTTTTGTTTTTTCAAAAATTACAAAAATGTGTTTTATTGACTTGTTTCTTACATCAGTAATATTTACATTACAGGCAATTTCCTCACATTATTTTATTTATGAGTACCTGTGCTTAAATGTCATATAAAGTTTCTCGAAAACTCAACAGTTTTCTGTTAAAATGTACTCAAAATTCCGCATTTTCAGAAACGCTCAAGTGCCATTTCTCAAACAGCTTCTCATGAAATTAGAACCTGATAAAGAAATAGAATTACTGAAGATATTTAAATGAAATTATTCACACATTGCCTCTTCCTGCAACCAAATGGAAATATTTCAGTTGGAAGACTTATTGTCCTTTTGGAATTTTTATTTTAAGCGAGTGAGACCATATCGTCTCACAGATAGATAGATAGATAGAAATTTATTCTACAATTGGGCAAATGATGCCCAGTGGCAGAATACAAAATTACAATTACAAATAAAATACTAATATATAAAATAAATAAATAAATATAAACAAACAAACAAACAAATTGACTTTGTCATTTCCTATGTATGCAGATGGCATTTACATTCCTATACTAAACATTAAACTGAATATACACTAACATATAAATGAATAAACTTACATATTACACAAATATACATACATACAAACATATACACTTATATACATAGAGAGACGAAGGAACCTTCACATACACAAACAGAACTTATTCAGTCATATTCAGAAGAAATGAAATCACTTCACTTCACTGCATTGCATATAACTTTATCTAAATATTAATTGTTCAGAATATGAACAATTAATTAGCCAATTACTGCAGACTACGCATAATCGCACCTTTCACTACACTTCACTTCATAAATATGGCATGATATGGCATGTCATAAATCTATGCACGAGACCATATGATCTCTCACAAGGTATATTAATGAAAAGTTTAAGAAAGTCCATATTAGTGCCTTCAATATCTAAAAATGATTTATTTCTGCGAAAAAGCAACTGTGTTTTTGTTGGCACCAGTGAAAAAAGTGCTTGGTAGCGACAATTTTTTCTCAAATACAGGCCCAAATTTTTTCTTTAAATTTTCTCTATGTATCAAAGGAGAGGAAAGAAAAGTGCTAGTCCCATTTGCAGCAAACCCTGTGTTTTCGAAAACTGCAAAAAAATAACATCAGAAAATACAAATTTTAAGATAGAGATTTTTGTCGTAAAGTTAAGTATGTCTTCACCTACTTTCTCTGAATAACCACCCTTTACAATCCTTAGGTCCTCAAAAACCTTGATATCAGAAAATGGCAAGCTCTTCATGTATTTTCAACATTTCTAATCCTTTTTTTTCCATTTTCAAAATATTATTGCTTCATATACTGTACAGCTCATTAAGATTACTCGGTCTACATTAATACTTAAAATTATTTACTTATAACCTGAATAGTCCATCATTAACAATATTCTTAAACAAAGTTTTTCTTCCAAATTTTTAACTTTTTTTTTGCATTCAAGATTCTGGGGATTCATCTTTTAACTATCAAGAAACTTCCTTTGAAAATTAATGGTTCCTTCATTATTTGTCTTAGAATACTTCCTTCTTTCTTTGCAGTCTACATTCATAATTTCTAACATTTGAAAATTATTTCAAACATTGGGATGTTCCTGTTTTGTCCCAAGAATTTTTCTAAATAAACTTCATTTTGCTGGTGAAGGTGTTTCCTTTTCTAACAAGTCAAAGCATAATTAAACTGTTTTACAATTAGGTAGATTACATGAAGAGGAGACATGAAACTTGGACAGTAGACATGTAGGAAGCTGAGAAATAATATGGTAAAGATAATGAAATCAAAAAAAGGAAGTTTTAGAAATATTAGATGAAGGGGGGATGGTTGGAGTGGAAGAACAATTTTATACAGAGTAGGGTTACACCCGGAAAGGTGTGCAGTATAGTAGGAAGGTGCAGAGGGGAAGGGTGAAGGTCGAAGAGGCAGCTGGTTTGCATAGTGACAGCAAATTGAAGAGGACCAAGAAGTGATAAAAAAGAGTGGAATAAAATAAGAAAGGTGATAAATATACAGTGAAATCTGACTTATGTGGTGATTGATGATTCCAGAGATAATAGCCATTGGCAGGGGTGGCTGTTTAATGAAGGTAATGATAATATGGGAAACAGACATCGTCTGATTTTGTTTGGAAGGTACTTGGTACTAACGAAGAAGTATGCTTTCTTTGTTAACATATCTTTAATTACTCTAAGTGCATGTTTACACCACTGTACTTAAATAACTCTTTTACAAATCTTTCAATTTCTAGGATCTATATTACTAATTTCTAATGCACGTAGAAATTGAAAGAAAACTAGGCTGTGGTGTAGGTTGAATTTTAGCTTAGTAACCCAAGAAATGAGGAAATAATTTTAAAATCCTAAATATTTCTTATTTACAAAAAGACATTTCTGATACTGTGGTCAATTACAGCATACAATTAATTCGTATATTTAAAATAAAAACAAATTCAGTAAAAGTGAAAATGGTTCATGTACTGTTTGAAGATTAGAAAAAGTAGACAGTAGACTCACGGTGTAGCAAAATATAAATGCGTACCCTCATACTCTAATAATAAGAGCAGTCAAGCTCCAGATATTTTTGTAAGTACGAAATGATAAAATAATGATTTCAAAACTATATAAAAACATAGTTTACTTTAATAAATTTCCTCAATAATACCGTTACCTACTTCATGTTGTAATTTTGAATATTGTTCCCATACAATATTATTTCTTTGTAGTTAAAACTAACTAATGAATATGAACACTGATATGTACTGAAGTTTGAATATTGATTATTAGGTATATAATGTTCCTTAAATGATCTAGAACAAGGTACTCTACGAATTCAACTGATAATATTGAGAAAAAAAAATCATCCAGTCCAATTTTATTCCTTTTAATAAAATTCTTAAATTTGTTTTTACAGTCATTATATCCCTGCATTGGTAATACATTGCATACATGCTACTAGCTCACTAGTTCATGCAATAATTCAGTGGGTTTCTGTTGTAAGGACTAATTGAGATTCATATGGTTATTAAAGAATTTCATGTAACACTTTCTTTAATGACCTTGTTTTGATTTGGTTTCTTACATTACCAGTTTTTTATTACACTTTAATAGTTAAGTTCATAAACAAAAATAATACTTATTTTCTTTGGTACAAGGATTAATGGACACTTTCTACAATATTGCACGTACGTCTAATTTAAATATTACATATATGCATTTACTCAAGTCACTAGGTTCTGTTATTCAGTTGTGAAGAGCAAAAAATTTCCTTTTTTTAATGACATGTTAAAAAGCATTGTCTGTTCTGGACTGTTTATTGTAAATCTCTGACCAAAGAATATTGCACCATATTTTAGGTAACTATTTAATTCACTCATCTTTCTATGTGGGGGGAAAAAAATCCATCTTCTATTGATATTTTGTCACACTTCTCACATTTATAGCAAATCGAAAATCTGATTAAAAGGGCACAATCATTAACTTTTGATACTTGAAAGAATAGGAAAGAAGAAAAATATTATGAACTTATTTGTAAATAAATAGAAATACATAAAACAAAAATGTTTACCAAATAAAGGGAAAGTTAAAAGCAGAAAAATTTTACATGGATCTATGGTTGAACAAAGAAGAATAACTTAACCTTAAATTAACTGAAAAGTTAGCAGTCAAAATGCAGTATATTGTTCTATGGAGCTTTCCTTCTTTGAAATATATTGCTTGAATTTACTGTTGAACTAAATATCTTAATACTACAATTTAAATGGAAGACATCAAAGCAGAACAGAAGCCTTCTACTTTCAAGATTAGTGAGATTACAGGAACATAAAAATTAAAAGAAGATTCTCAATGGTTTCTCTTCCGCTTAAACCAAAAATTAAAAAATATCTTTTTAACTTGGAGGGGAAAAAAAGAAAAAGAAAGAAAGAAGAAAAAAGAAAAGAAAACAAAAACAAAACCACATTAATTTTACATGGGAAGAACATGAATTATTTACAATTTACTGGCAAATGAGATATGAAAAGTGAATACTTTTAGGGCTTCTGAAACACAATTGCTGTAAATGTGTAAATCTGAGAAAATCAGATCAAGAGTGTTCAAATCAAGACACACACAAGGCATTTGCATTGGAAAAAGAAATGAATGGAAACATGTATCATATATCACACTGTACACATGTCATAGTAAAATCATCGTAAGAAACTTTCCCTTCAGTCATTTTTCTAAACAAAAAGTCACTTTTTGTAAGAAAATACACAGTTTGGAGCAGTAACAAACTGTTAAAAAATTTCAAGTATTATTTTACTGGTAATATTTATAATACAAATACAGTGTCAAGCTTGGCACTCAATGTGACATGTGATGCCCATCAAAGAACTGAAAATTTTCAAATGAAAAACTTAGCTAAGTAAGTAGGAAACCATATAAATGTATGCTTGTAGAAATGTACATTAAAGCAAATTTAAAGCAAATCACCGAGACATCACTGAGCTCTGAAATATAGTGATGGTCTTTGTTTCCAAATATTCCTTTATTTATACATGTTTTCAAGGATTCCTTTATATACACACACATTTTCTGACAGCAGTAGACAAATCTTCACTTTGTCTCCTCTTAACACTTTGGTTGGCATTGTAATAGGATCACAGTTCTACCTGAGGCTAGGAAGGAGGTTACAGTGTAATAGTATGTGTATAAAATAGAAAAGGTTCCCGAAAACAAAAGTTGAAAATACTGATAATGTAACTTATCGCGTCATAACTCCCTGTACTATTGTGCAATAACAGTCCTTTGAACTTTTGATTTTAAAAATAGGATTAGTTTAATGGCAATTTCTGCTGTGCTCATCAGAAATTGAAAGGCATTTTTGTCGTATTTATACATCATAATCTTATATTACTATTAAAATACCAACCAATTTCATCACGGAAAGAATCCATTATCATAATTCTCTACAAATAAACATGAATGAAAGAAACACGAATACTAGTGAATGCAACAGTCTTAAGTTACTCCATGAGAGCGTTTACTGAATATAATGTATCACTTTACTTTTGTTACATCTACGATTTACATGGAAGATACAGTTCGCTGAAAACAAAATTCAAGGTATCCTTGAAGACAAACAAAAAAATAACTTAAGGTTCAAGGTTCTATAAATACATTTATAAATACACAAAGATGTTATAAAGACACTT
The DNA here is from genome assembly GCA_011170035.1 of Teleogryllus occipitalis. Classification (NCBI taxonomy): domain Eukaryota; kingdom Metazoa; phylum Arthropoda; class Insecta; order Orthoptera; family Gryllidae; genus Teleogryllus; species Teleogryllus occipitalis. Next base: position 105,730 of record BLKR01001236.1, read on the forward strand.
GCAAAGCAGACTTAAATGATTTTTTGATAAACCTTTTAAATATAAGAATTTTATGTAATTTTGTTATTCGAAAAATAATTTGGAGCTGTCATTAAAGAACTGATTTGGCAAGTTATATACAGAGAAAGATATTAAGAGAAAGTACAAAGTTTTTCATACATAAGACCACAAGAAGAGATAAAATTCATCAAAATTTCATCTTTGACACTACGTGACAGATTATGTGAATGTTCAAATGGATCTTGAATGCAAACAGCTGATCGTGTATGCAATGGTTCACCACCTTCCTGCAAGTTGTTGACATATGTTGGCAGTAAATACCCCAACTCTCCCTCTGGATTTAAAATATCATCCATGTCCTTCCTCTCAATTGCTTTCCCTAAATATGGGCAGATGATTTTCCACTCAAAATGGAAGAACTGGTAGAAATGAAAGAAGCCTCTGGTGAGTTCCAGAAGAGATGAACTGTTTCTCGTTTTTGGGACAACTTTTTTATCTTGGGAGAAGCTGCATGGCCATCCTGAAACATATTTTTATTCTGAAATCCTTTCATTCCTTGCTGTGCAATTTGATAGAATGCTAGCTTGCAGACCTCCACACTTATGTTTGACACTGCACTTTATGAAGAAGCAGTGAGGGTGCAAATGAGGGAGACCAGGATAGTTGAGGATGAGTCATTGGCAACTCTTTGGGATAGACAAGGTAGACACTGCCTACCCAGATGGATATCTATTAGTTTCACACATAATGAACTTTAAATATCACTCACTGATTGTGCAAGTACAGTATTTTGTTTTAAGTTTGTATTAAGTTTGTGAAATATTTTTCATCTGGAACTACAAAATGAATATTTCATTACTGTGGAATGTGCATTAGTGTCAGTGGATAGTATTCAAGAATCTCATATAGTACACATCATCAGTCATATTTTCACTACTCTGAAAATATTTAAGCAAAAAAAAGTCAGGGAGAGTCAGAATTTTATTTCTTAAAGCTGTTGGGCACCCTGATAAAAATTATTGAGGTGCTTGATCACACAAATAAATTTCATCGTGCTGCAGAAGTTTTTTTCCACCACATTTTCTCAGTTGTAGGTCTCCTCGGTGGTACTAATGAAATATGACATTCAGAATATTATAGAAGAGCAAAAGCAGTTCCTTAATGCAAAGTTTCATTGAAAAATTTGAAGCCTCTTTTTTTTTTTTTTTTTTGAGAAAATGTCATTTGAGCATTTCTGAAAATGAACAATTTAGAGCTCATTTTCACAGAAAACTTTTAAGTTTTTGGATAACTAAAAAAATCATTTGAAGAACTTGTACTCTGAAATGTGATAATGTATAAAAAATGCCCGTAATGTAAATTCTAAGAGAAAAAAAACAACAAAAAAAACTAGAGGTGCTACAGAAGATAGACTTTCTCATTGTAAAGTTTTCTCATTTCCTTGGTGTGGACTAGTACTGTACAGTCTTGCCCCTCCTTCTTGCTTGCTACCATCTATCGCCACCCAGAGTTCATTAAAGTGGTATGAGGGAGTGCAAAGAATTTCATATTTTTGCAATTTTCGAAAATTCGATTTACAGTGAAAATTGACCTATGGCATCTTTATATGTGCATTCCACTCTATTTTTACAAGAAATTTAAAGAAAAAAATTGGAGCTATTTTTGAAAATGTCCCAGGGACTTCAAGTTAAGTACCCCCAACTTTAAATAATTCTTTTCAAAATCATACGGTTTCAAGTCAGGATAGATCATTCGGGAATATTAGTTTTTGAAAAAATCCTGTGAATACTGTTGGTGCTTATGTTGTTCATGGATAGATAGATGGACAAACAGATGAATGTTTTGTCATTTTTTTTTCCTTCGATATAAATGTTTTATATATAAAAGTATAATAATGCATATCTATGATCATTCGTGCATTTCTGTTGAAATCAATTTTCCACTGCATTACATAATGTTTTCAATACAATTTATGCATCCTATACAGGTGTTTATACAAGAAAGTACAATTCTTCTTTTCTTTTAATCAATGTTAGATGCTTTTGAAAACTTAATTATTATTTTATATAGAAAATCTTTTTACATAAGAAATGAAATTTACAATTAATCCAGTGAATAACAAACTTGTTTTTTTAATAAAAAACAAGCTGGTGAAGCTTCATAATGAAGATGTCAAGACAAGTGAATCCCATCTTCAATTCCATTTGTGTTATTATATTCCAAGAAATATAGTTTTTTTAATGAGAAAATAAAGGGATCTAATTCTGTATTTATTTCTTAAAGAAATGTGCTGCAAACAAAAGGGACCATACCAGCACATGCATTTGTTACTTGTCGAAAAAAACTGAACAAACTACATGTTTCAGCACAATCCAAAATCCACATTATTACCAGCTATAACATGTTGCTCTCCTTTATGCTCCTCCATTAAATTCTTAATGGGAGGTAATACTGGTTGTGGTAGTTGTTGGAGGTAGAAGACAGCCATCATAATAAGAGCATAGCTGGTAAAATGATAGGGCTCTGTTACGCTACGTAAACATTGCAGACGAGCCCACATCTTCACAAAAATAAATAATGACTGCAACCTGTTGTCCAAACACTGTAAAAAGCTGAAAAAGAGAAGACAAAGTTATTCCTACTCTACAAGGGTAGTTGTCTGCTACTATTTATTACATTATAGCTCACAGTTTATTTGAAACTAATATCAAATAATTTCAGATAGAATGAAAATACATTTTAACACATTTATGAAATAACAGTTCGTTATTAATAGGTATTGAATTGTTTCATTAATAAATTGCATTCAGAATAGACACATGAATATATACAATGAAAACATCAAATTACATTAGAAGAGTGGGGAGATGAGAGAGAGCGAGAGGAGAGGGGAAATAAGAGTGCGAGAGGAGTGGGGAGATGTGAGAGTGAGAGGAATGGGGTGGGCGGAGGAGTAGTGGGGACGGGGAGCGGGAAGGACAAACGGGGACGAAAATGAGGGACGGCGGCCAAGAAGGGTGGATGGCAAGACAGAGGGAGAGATGGTAAGACATAGGTCAGACACGTTTGGATGAAATATTTCCAATAACAGGGACTCCCAAAACCGGTATTTCCTTGAAAATACTTATTTTTGCAACATTGCCTAACTCTGAAATACGCTTATGAGAAAGTATACTACTGGTCGTAGCACTCCCACGTTCTTTCTCGAGTTAATCGTAAAGCTGCGTTTTCGAGAAAATGTTGATTACATATTTTTAAACGATAACCTTTTCACTCTGAATTAAACGAAAACTTAACAAAAATGTGTACTTGGCATTTCTGACGATTTATTTTTTGAAGAACTGATTTCATGTACAATCTTACAAAAAAATAATTGTAAGTGGATGTTCTTAACTTTTTTACTTTTCAATGTTGCAAAAATTTAGAGGTTTTACTGAAAATTGGACCTATGCTATTTTATAAACATGCATTGCACTATTTGAGCCAAAAAATGGAGAAAAAATTTGATTTCATTTTAGAGAAAATTTTGTACATGTTGGAGTTTAAAGCAATCTCAGTTTGCTACATAAAATGTTACATACTTACTTGAGAAGTTTAGAATTTTCAACACCTAATCCATTTCTAAATGCTATGTCTCCATAAATGCCGGTTGGCAAATGGAAAAATTTAAGAATAGGCACTCGGGCATGCAAGACCTTATGAATCCGGCCAAAATCTTCACATTTCAGCATTTGTTTCAAAGTGGTTTCTCCCAGGATTTGTTGCTGTTGTGGGTGCTGATCAAGATCTCCATCATACATATTACCTTTAAGGAAAAAAAATATATGTACTCTAGACCACAAGTAGTGTTCAGGGTAAAATATATTTATACAAAAATAACCAGTCAATTATGCAGAATTACATTTTTTCAAACAGTATATATTCGAGAAATGAAAAAATTCTGTTTTTTGAAAAGATGTAGCTCAATTGGTAATTGGTTTGGAAAAAAATGTTTCTTACAAATGTTGTGGGAAATTTTATCCTCTTTACAAATGAATGGAATTATTTTTGTACAGGACTTAAGGTTAAAAAGTTGTAGATAAAAACCTGACAAAGGCAGAAAAAACGCAGGCTATTCAGGCCGCCCAGAGTGAGCAGTGTCTACGATGTGACATACCAGACTGTCACACAATATTTTGATGGGAATTGGGGACAAACATTTATTAAATTCATCGTAAAAAGTGTAAATGTTGAGGGCATAGGCATGCAGGAAGGGCGTTCCTTAGCAACCAGGGAAGCGGAAGTAAATAAACATAGCGCGGCAAGTAACGGTCAGACGATTGTGATATAAGGGCATGTAGGATTGGTGGTAAACTGGCAATGGGGTATGACGTAGAAGGAAACTCGAGATTGTTTTGTTAAAACAAGAGACAAGAAGGTATGAAAGTTATTGAGGGTTGAACTTTTTGTAATATTGGAGAGATGAGCTTTAGACCGCGTACCGTGCACATTGTACTGCAGAGGTTATTGTAAATGATAGATGCGGGACTTGGTGGAATTTTGTGGGAAATAATTGATCAGTGAGGACTTATATTTTGTGTGCATAATTCTATTTGAAACTTTGAATAATTCTGGCACCGGGAGTGTGCAAATCAGACTGGAAGAAAATATAGACGTGAGAGCAGGGACGAGAGGCTCAAGAAAGATCTTTTAGTTTAGGGGATGAACTTTATGGTTTATCGCGTTGAAAGTTGGAGGAATTAATTAGAAGAAATAGACTTTCGTGTGTCATGGATTAAGCAAAACGTGACAGTCTTGGAGTTAGTGCCCATCCGTGGCAAACAATAGGGAAGTAAGTGAAACAATTAATAAGTTGAGGAGGACATTGACCCGGCAGCGGACCGAGAACAAGATACAAGAGAGAAGATTGGTCGGAGCGGTGGATTCTTCCTGGCCTCATCGTCCAAGAGCGCATGGATATCTAAATTAGTAAGAATAATAGCACTATAGACAATTTTTATGATCGGTCATGACCAAGGTGACATTTTATGTTAAAAAGGATTAATCGATGAATAAACTTATAACATTCTCATTCTGAAAAAGAAAAGTTGATTATCATTTCTTTAGCATCTTGTGCAATCCACAGTTTAATAATTTCTTTCCAGAAACAAATTTCAGATTCCTCGCTTCTTCCGTATGGAGAGCGAATCGAATGATCGTTTGCTAGGAAGAAAGTAAGTACCGGAGACTATTATTTTCGTAAGAACCCCACCGGCAGAGCTAGTAGGATAATAATTTCCCTTGAGATGAGTTTACGGGAAATTTAAAATCGCAACCCTTTCCTGGCACCCAAAAATGATATAATTTCGGAAACCGGTTGTAGAAATAATTTGACAGAAACGGAGAGCGTTTCAACGAGGTCGAAAACTTGGGGTTTTCACTACTGTCTGGGTACATACAACATTTCAAGGAAATAGTTTTTATGACCTTTTGCCAGGTAACCTCCCTTTTTCAGTACCTACTGACTGGATTACAATGAAATCCTCAAAATAAATTCAGATGAATATTCGTTTTTTACAACTTGTGCACCTGATTTACAAGTACTTGTATACACTTTTTACTTACTTGTATACCTTTTACTTACTTGAAGACACATTTACTCACATTTTCAATGCTTTTTTATGCACGAAAGCAGCAAAAATTAACCCACTTTTTTAAAAAGGAACAAAAATAAAATTCAAATTTATCAACCAATTTCTCTTTTGCCAGTTTACTAAAAATATCACAGAGGCTTTTCTGTATATGAATGGAAACTTTTCTCAGAAAAAAATGAAGCATTTCCAGACATTCAACATGGATTTAGAAAATGAAAATTCACAGAGACTGCCATTTTTCTTTTCCTAAAGGTATTGCTTCATCAAAATGAAGCACCTATTGGAATACTTTTAGATCTTTCCAAAATATTTGACTTCCCTGACCATAACTTTTTGGTCACAAAACTATCTTCCTATGGAATTCCTGAAATTGCCCTAATTGGATATCCTTCTACTTTAAATACTGATACAAGAAAGTAGAAATATCTTACTTGCCCTAAAAAAGACAATTTACTGATCTTGCCAATTCTTTGACAATTGAGGAAACTATCCCACAGGGTTTGATCCTCTTTTAATTACACGTAAATGATATGTTGTATCGTTTGACATGGAAGAACAGTTCTGTTTGCTGATAACACAAAACAAATTAATAGTTAACAAAGGAAAAAAAACTGTTTCAATGTATATTTACTTTTCAAGCTGGCATTTCTTTATGCCAATGAAAAAATGAACAAAATACAACTGGCTGATATAAAGAAAACAACATTTCTCAGTCTCTCAAGTCAAACTCCAATGAAATATTCTTTTAACTAAATTAAATGCTACATGAAGTTAATTATGTTTTGTATTCAGAATTAATCCTAATTCTGCCAGCATTCATGCACCTTGTTGCAAGTATTTTGCAAATGCACATTCCCACCTGAAATTAGTCAGAATATTTTGGAGAAGTTCATCCCACTGTACTCTGACTTTCCGATTGCAGAAAAAAATTATACAAATAATAAGCAAATGACATCCATGTGATTCATGCAAGCCTCTCTTAATTGCACTTGGAATCTTACCATTGCCTTGCTTATTTATTTAGGAAACTAATTTTTGCCAAAACTGACTTACTTAAAGGTAGGTTTTGATGCAATACTAATATTTATAATTACAACACATGTTGTAGAAATCACATACATCAGGGATCAGTGTCACTCAAGAAATGTAATTCATGAACGTTTCTTTACAGTAAACTTAGGGTGACCAGTGATCTGCCTTTTTGGAAATCAAGGTTTTCCCAGTTTTCCAGGTCTGAGAATATAAATTTTCCAGGTTCTTTTGCGCACATTAGAACCTACTTTTACTTTCTATAGCTTATGCAGTAGAGAGAAAGTTATGTAATGCCGAGGCAAAAAACGGCGAAATTTTGGCAGAAAATAACTTATTGTCGGGCCCTGTTAATGAAAAGTGGATAAATCCAGTCCCTAAATTGAAAAAAGAAATCTTCTGGCACGTGGTTTAGCTAGAATCTGTATTTTGTGGATCCTTGGTAACGAAAACTCGGTTGGCTTAATCGATCTGGCGATGTCGCGGCCCCTTCAAATTGAATCCGATATTTTAATTTTGGGAGGTACTTTACATGAAGTCTCTGGGACATTTTCAAAATTTTTAAAGAAATGGCTCCGTTGTTTTTAATTAAATTTTGTTGTTAAATAGTGTGAAGCCTATTTAAGAGAATAGTGCAGGTCTCATGTTCGTTGAAAAACCTAATTTTTTGAAAATTGCAAAAGTACTACATTTTTCGGAGTCTTCCTACAACTACAATTATAAACAGAGATTTTTCCCTTAATGAAATCTGTTCCTTTAGGGCTACATTTTGAACTACGGTCATGTACAATTTTTCGAAAATTTGAGTACTTTTCGTGTAATTTTGGGTGAAATTTAGGCAACTTTCTATTTTGTTTAAACAATTTTTTCTCAAAAATGGCATCAATAACTTTTATCCAATTTTCACTTCCGATAGCCTAAGAGTGTCATGTTCGTTGAAAATTTTAATTTTTGAAAAAGTGCAAAATTTCAGTTTTTTTTGCCGTCTTCCTACAACTATAATTATACATTTTTTCTCAGTGAAATGTGTTCATCAAAAAATCTTTAAATAATATCATGTTTAATTTTTCAAAAATATGATTTTTTTGCGAAATTTTGGGTCGAACATTGCCTTTTTAAATCAATTTTTCTAAAAAAAGGAACAATTTTTTAAAATTTAATTTGGACTTTAGCATAAAGGACGCTCATGAGAATGGTGCAGGTCTCATGTTGGCTGACATGCTCGATTTTTCGAAAACTTAAAAAAATTTCCTCGTCTTCTCACAACTTCAATTGTGAAGATATACTTTTTTTCTGAAGGAAATATGTTAATCAAAAACACCTTCAAATATGGTCATGTTGAATTTTTCAAAAATATGAGTATTTTTTGTGGAATTTAGCATCACAGTTGCGCGTTTCGAATTTCATGCGCTTCGTGAACACAATGAGAAGATTTTGGAAGCTATTGCTATTCTTATAAAAATAAGTCGATTGAGGGAAGGTGAAAGAAGGATGGGATAAAATTAACTTCGAACTAAAAAATTACTTTTTTACTTCAAGAAATTTTGATGTGGCGTGTTTCATTTGTAAAAAGTTGGATATGGCTGTTCCTGGCTATCGAAATAAACGCTGGTATGCACCATAGAATAGGGTTTATTCGTTTTTCCACGCGGGCAACCCCGTCAAGATCTCCGCATGTTCTTTTGTTCGTGCTCCCTGTCAATTCAGACACTGTCACTTAATCTCATAGACTATAAGCAAAGATAGCTTCGCCCGCGCTCTTCTACCAAAAAGTTAAAATTCCCTTTTAATATCATTGACGTGATGACATAGTCGTTTCGATCGGAAAAATAACAAGTGGTTCGCGGATGTCATCAAAGAAGAGGCGCGACACTAATCGAGACTCAAACTTATCGAAACTCATCGAAAAAGAAGAGGCGCGACACTTATCGAGACTCAAACTTATCGAAACTCAGCTATTGAGTTCCCGGTGAGACGTTTGTTCCAACAAATATCTCGCTCATGCACATGTAACCCACTGGCAACCAACCATACAGGTGCTATGTGATGCTAGGTACTCTACCCATGTTGCACCTATACAAGCGGCAGTGTTTGAAGTTGTGTTATGCGTGACTCAAGAACTTCGCAATCTTCAAGAAAACTCGCGACACTTCTCATACACACTTCGATTTTAAGAGTTGCCATTATCATGTACTGAGTTGACTGAGCTTCTGCTTACCATGTGCTGAGTTGACTTTACTCAATACGATGCCGTATGCAAATTTGTGCTAAATGTTGGGGGAAAATCTGAAAATAACGAAAAATCCCGGTTTTCAAACCAAATTCCCGTTTTTTCCCCCGGTTCTTCCCAGCTTTTTCAATTTCCTGGTTTATTCCCGGTTTTTAAGGATTCCAGGTTTGCTGGCCACCCTGAAATTGCCAGATGATATTTAACATTTAAAACTGTGTGAAAGTATCTCTCTTCTTTTGATATTTTACTACTGCCAAATCTGGATACTATTAACAGCAAACACTATGATAGGGATTACTTCCACTACCATTGTTAATATTTTTTCTACTGTTGCCCAGCTATGCTAAAAAATTCTCTTAATTTTAACACTAATTTATTAAATTTATTTCCAATTTAATCATGGGTTCGTCACACAAGATATTACTCCTTACGTGTTGCATGTGGACGTGTAATTCTATACAAAATCACGATTCCTGGAAGTTCTATTGACTGAAAACAATTATTAGATTGATGGCAACTAATATAAATCATCCTTTTTCAACAATAAAAATTAAACATTTATTCTTACATATGTTACAAATTATTTCGATCTCATGAAAACTGCTTTTTCAATGTAGGACATTAACACACCGTATGGGTTTGAATATATTTCGTAAGTTTACTATAATATCCTGATAGAGGACTTCTCGGCTGACTAGCAGAATGTTGTCAATGGAATCCTTGTTATACCAATTCTCGCGTCCTTGCCTAAATTAAAAATGTTCTAGAATGTCCTTAACGATTTGCTATTGCTACGACTTCATATCCCCGCAAATTTAATACGCGGTCGCGACTTTCTCTGTGTTTCGTATGAAACGTCTACTCGCGACTGACTATATTCAGCTACTTATTGAAAAATTCTTCCATTTACGGAGCTACCCTAATATACATCCCCTCGAAACAATTAGAATTTAATACTATGTAGGTCAGTCAGAAAGTAATGCCTCCCATTTTTTTTCTACTTAAAAAAATTAAGTTAAGTGAAAAATTTGAATTTGGCGCCATTCCTCAAACCACCTCCTGCAATCCACTGCAGTAGTAACTTTCTGTGTCAACAGGTGGCAGCACAGCAGAAGTTTGTAAGATGGCCAACATCGATGTTCGTTTGAGACAGCGTTGTGTGATTGAATTCTTGAATGCAGAAGGTGAAACGCCCATACGCATTCATGAAAGACTGAAGAAGGTGTATGGTGTTGTGACAGCACTGTTAGACGATGGGTTCGTCGTTGTAAGGAAGCTGAAGGGCAAACACAGTTGACTGACGAAAAGCGGAGCGGCAGGCCGGTGAGTGCAGTGACTCCACACAACATTCAGCAAGTTGATGACATCATTTGTGATGACCGTCGGGTGACTGCAGATGAAGTGTGTCGCATTATTTCTCTTAGTAAAGGCAGTGTGATCACGATTATTCAACAATTGGGGTACTCAAAAGTTTGTGCACGGTGGATTCCAAGAATGTTAGCCGATCAGAATAAAAAGGCAAGGAAAACAATAGCCTCCCAACACTTGCAGCGCTTCCGTTTGGAGGGAGATGAGTTTCTGAAAAAAATTGTGACCGGGGACGAAACATGGGTGCATTTTTTTGAACCCGAATCGAAGAGGCAGTCAATGGAGTGGCGTCACACAAGCTCGCCGAGGAAGAAAAAATTCAAAACTGTGCGATCGGCAGGGAAAGTTATGGCAACAGTTTTCTGGGATACAGAGGGTGTGATTGTGGTTGATTTTTTGGAGCAGGGATGCACAATAAATTCTGTTCAATACGTCACAACCCTCAAAAAACTTAAAGCACGTCTTCAGCGAGTTCGCCCAACAAAATCAATGGCAGATGTTCTTCTTTTGCATGACAATGCAAGACCACCCCCCAGTCGTCACACCTCTGACGAGATTGTCAAAGTTGGATGGGAAGTTTTGCCTCATCCCCCATACAGCCCTGACCTGGCACCATCAGACTTCCATCTGTTCGGGCCACTAAAAGAAGCTCATCGTGGGATTCATTTTGAAGATGAGGAGGCCGTCAAAACATCCGTGCGTCAGTGGCTTAGGAAGCAGGGCTGTGATTTTTACCGTGCTGGGATACATGCCCTTGTTCAAAGATGGACCAAAACTGTAGAGATGGGAGGAGATTACATTGAAAAATGACAAAATGATCCTCAATGTTGTGGTTTTCAACCTATGTAATTGAATTTAAATTTCCTGACAATTAAACGTAGAAAAAAAAATAGGAGGCATTACTTTTTGACTGACCCTTGTACAATTTAAACAATACCACGCTCTTAAACCTAAAACTAATCATAAATTCCCGCCTCACTATCATTTAAATAATACCTAGCCTATGCTGTAAATCCGTTCACACCTCTTACGGCCTCTTCGAACCGCTTACGTGTGTTCACTTCGAGATCTTTTTTAGAGGCTGATTCCATGCGTCCTTCCACAAGGTCATGGCTCTCAACGCCCTCTCTACACCCTTTTCATATAATGTGTTTGGGGCCGTGTCTATCAGCGCTATGACACCACGCATGGAATATTACTTCTTGTTGATCGGTTGTCCTAACAACGCGTATTCTTTGAGTACCGATTTTGCATAAAATGTCATTATTCCTAAAGCTGAATGCTGATTTTATCATTCAAACTTCTTGGCTAATCACTAGTGTTAAATTTGAAATTTACGACACATTCTGATTTGTGTGCTACAACATCTTCAAGCCATCAATCACCTGAGAAGGCAGCTGAGAAGATTTTATAACCCTAGCTTTTAAGGAATAACATTGCATATAGGTTAAGCATGCTAGGATAAGTTAAACTTTTTGTCATCTTTTTTCTTAAAACTGGTATATTAGACAAATCAAATTGTGATCTTATCTATAAGGTTTCAAAAAGACAGTATTTTGATATAAACATCAACTGCTATTGCTAATTTGTCTTTGAGAAAAAAATTGGTATTTCATGTAATTAAATTAAATAATTTAAAAACAGATGATTCTAAGGAAATGAGCAATAGAAATGGATTGCTCTAACAAAATCTCAAATTTACATCAAATTTGTGATTGAATGGAACCATCGTTTTGCTTCTGAAAGGCTCAATTAACAATTTTCGAGCAAAATTAAAAATTATTTATAAACATGTTTCCTTTAGCTGCTCATAGAGCGCACTGCTCTAGCTGCAACGCCTTTCATCCCTGCCCGCCGGACATCCATGTTTCGCAAGTTGCCTATTTTGCAGGCGCACTAAATTTCTTTGTCTCGATGAGTTTCTTATATCTTCTTTCCTTGAATCGATACCTACTCCGTCACGCCTCGGTGACGTGGTAGCTTCCCCCTCCACCTCTGTGGAATCTTTTTAAAAGGGCGGCGCGCCTCTGCCGCATCGCCAATCCGAGCCATTCTCTTGATATGTGTTAATGTTACTCTGTTCGCGCTCAGAGGGCCCGACTCCCTATGAGTCGTAATATATATTTTTAAACTGGTTTTGCGTATGAGGTATTGTATGCCCAATTTGGGTTGAATTTATCGTTATGAGGTGGAACTGGATCCTATTATAGATGTGTATTTTCCTCTGAAGTTTGTGTGTATGTGTTAATTTGCCTTTCCCACTCTGCATTTGTGTGTTTAGAGCCCCGTGTATGTGTTAATTTGCCTTTCTCACTTTTTTGCATTGTTGCCCTGCATTTGTGTGTTTAGAGCCCCGCGTTGTGCAGACTGTGGCGCGTGGGCTGCTCGCAGCCTCATGTTATGTTTCTTGAGTGCTGAAATATAGGTCTGCGCATTACTAATGTGTCTTTTGTGAATGTTGCAGTGCCTCGCTCCGGTCGTGAGTAGGACGACCTCTGTCGTGTTCGACCATTAGGAGTTTTTTGTTAACAGACGACAGCAGAGCCCGTACGGTCGGTGTATTGGCCGTGGTTAACTCGTCTCTCTGGCCCCGTGAGCTACAAACAGCTGTAGCTCGGGCAACAGACGTGGAGGGCGTGTAAGGCCGCCCGGCTCTCGTCGCAGAGCAAATTAGCAGTTCCAAATGTTTGGTAAAAAGGCTGTAAGATTTAAAGAATTCACTTCCATGTATTTCTCTGATCAATGTTGCCTCATACGCAAATTTTTTAAATTGTTTTATTGTTTTAAATACAGTTTATCATTAATTTTTGTAAAGAAAGGCGGCCGAAGTCGGCGCCTTTGCCAATTTGTATTCTTGCGCATTCGGTTCTCGCGTCCTAAAGTGGACATCACGCGAGAACACTTCGAAATTCAGCTTAACCATTGTATTGATCTCTTTCGTATCGAGGCGCATATTCTCGCCTGTCATTTTTGTAATTTATATTGTAATTCTGTTTAATATTTCTATTTCCAGTTTTTGTAAAGAGGCACTTATTTTGGCCTGTCAAATTGTTCAATACTCCGTATTTCAGTGTAATTTCTCTTTCAGCTTTTTCTGTACATCAAGAGAAATATTTTTATGTATTTTTGTAATATTTTATATGCATTTTGGTCATTTATTTAATAAATGTTGAATTTTTTAGTGTACTGGATTGTCATATCTTCACCTTAAGATTCTGTAGTTTGAAAGCTGTCTGTGACCGGACCTTATGCGTTCTTTCTATAAGTTTGAAAGATACGCCAGTAGTCAAAGTTCAATGCTTAGGGGTTTGAGTGTTAGCCCTGACAAAATCCATTAGGTAATATCCGCATGGTCCACCTCCCCTATTTCCTCCTTGGGTTGGGTGTTTATTAATTTCCATTTTGCGGTTTAACACAGCTGGCGATCGTAATTTTAATTTAATATTGTCCACTTTTCGCCATTTGAATAGCTAGGGAACGGAATTTATTGTAATAAAAAAGCAAAATATGTACATACATTATGTACTTATTTTTTCCCAATTATGTAGCGAAAAACATAAATCATGTGAAATAAACAAAAATTCGTTATAATGTTTAAAATTCCATTACTCAAGCGTTTTCCGAGCACACTACGTAGTCGATCAGATCTTAACATGGATTCAAAAAGGCTGAAAGGAAGTTCTACATCTACAGAAGCAATTATTCGCTAGTTTCATCCGAAATGTATAATATTTTCGTAGTATATACAATGCTATTTACGAGAAGCCAGCGCTCTAGTGAATAGTACCATGTACCCTGTGATAGAAAGAGAGGGGGTGAAGGGAGCATCCCCCCCCGACTCTAGGAAAGCGATAAGACAATGAACTAAAAAATATTTGTTTTATCGAGTTACGCATGGGGGTCTTTGAAATATGAGTAAGCACGTGGTTGAAGTTCCTTCTGCTTTACATTCATCCGCTCCTCTTTGATCCCGAGTACGCGGTTTCCAAGAAGCAGAAGGCGCGGAGGGGGGAGGAGTAAGTTTGACAATTAATAACGAAGGTCCGTCGTTTATACAAACGCACTGCGTGGCTTTGCGAATATTTCAAATCATTTTTTGCTTATAAATATATTAAAATGTAACGGAATATGTAGCAATAGATAGAATATGTAAAAATATGTCATTATACCAAAATATGTAAAATAAAAATGGTTTCAATTCGTTCAGAATATTTGTGAATGTAGTTATCTTGTCCCTGCAAAAATATGTATTTACATGAAAATCCGTTCCCTACTTATCACAATTGATAGACAAGTTTAAGTTCAAAGTAATTTTTCAAGTTAAAAGAATGATGGATGTCTCATTTTCGTTAAAATACCTGATCTTTCGAAAAGTTCAAATTTTTTTATGGCCACTCCGCGTCGAATCATCACGCGCGTGTAGAATTTTGATGAAAAGGCAAAAACGCCCCGAGTTCCGAGCGTTGTCGGCGGCGAGACCAGGCGCGCCGATACCGCTGGTTCCGATAATCCCAGTTCCGACACTGCCATTATCGAGAACGAACGATACCGAGACGTGGCTTGTTATCAGGGTGTCCAGACCGCTTCGAATGAATGCTGGAGAGTTTCTCACCACCGAGTCTCAGCCGAGTCTCTCACCACCGTTTATCGCTCAGGCAGGCGATTCCACGTATCAGAGCCCGGCCTACGCAAGGCGTTCTGCGCGTTTAGTGTGCCGCGGCTTTGGAGCAAATTAAGAGGGCAATGATAGCTCTCATTTGCCTTGGAATGGCGCCCTAACACAGAAGAAATCTAAGAAGATGGAGAAGAAATCTGAAAAGAATAAGGATAAGGGGAACATGCTTCACACATTGTGAAATCCTAAAGGCTTTCTTCAGGTTTAAGAAGTTTTTATGTAAATGAGCATCTTTTTCCCCTGGGAAAACAAGAAAACATTACATTTTCAGATGTTTTTGCAAACTTCACTTCTCTTATTGACGATACGTTAGTTTATGAAATATTGGAAAACGAGTAACCGCGAAAAGAAAAGAGGAATTAGAAAAAAATGGTAGTAATATTTTTGTTATTAACCTCCATAAACAAACGTAATAACAAAAACAATGTAGGCTTTCACGTAATAACGTTTGCAATCTGCAACGGAATTAGGGCTTGCCCTAGAACTAATTTGCACAAATTTGTTTAATAAAGTATTAATTTAATTTAATTCAGAAATGATTATAATAATTAAGTGGTACCAGAAAGACATTTTTACTCTTTCATTTGAGCAGCAGCTCGTCAATATGTTACTTTTTTTTTCAGGATGGTAAAATAAAAATTAAAAAGATTCCTATTTAAATGTTTTAATTACTGTATTTATTATTATCTACATATTAAAAAAAAATAAGGTATTCTGCCATGGCTTCGTTTAGAGCTTCTACTGAACCGATTGTTGTATTTTTTCTTTTAAATGAAAGAATATGATCCCTAGATGTGTTATCAGATATTGTTTGTGTTGATTCACCAACATTTACGGTGTAAATTAATTAATTAAATCATTCTTTAATAGTACGCTAATCAACAGTCAATTGTTTTCTTTCAAAGGGTGGCAGTTTCAAAATCGATATACATGAGGCCATAGATGTGAGTCCACGCTGCTTGATGTTTTGTTTTGATTGTTGAGATTTGTTTACAATTCATCAAGGTTTTGTTTCAGTGTAATAATTGCATTGTTGTGTTGACAATTTGTATGTATTTGCTTCTGTGGTGTATTTTGTAGAGAACATTCGCACAGTGGGTTTTACTCGGTTGTACTTTAGTGAAGTTGTTTACAGGTTATGTCGAATTCCGAATCGTTGTCCACGCGCCCCAAAAGACGCAAACGTACATTAACTGGACGCAGGGAAAGGGAAAGTCAACTTAGGTGTCGTGATAGTGAGGCCATTTCGTTTTCAATTGGGTCATTGTCTATGAAATTTCAGTTTTGTTCTGCTTTGTACTTTCCATGTGAGAAAAATTCTCCAAACGATTTACTCTGCTGCTTAAATGGGAAAATAAGAACACCTTAACCTTCCTTAAAGCCTAATTTAGAGGACATGTCACATAAACAATTACTATCGCGTCACATATTTACTCACCACAATCCAGGAAAATGTCCAAATCGCAACCCTCCAACCCCAAACGAGTCACTCGGGACCCAAAGGGATGCGCCTTGCAGCGAGGGTATGCAGCCCGCGTCACACTCTCCAACTGCCGACAAAGCGACTGCACGTCCTCGCGCCTGTTAGCAGCCGTTTGGTGGCACAGGCGAGCAGCGAACTTCTTAAACATCTCCTCGTTCTTCAGCTGCATTAAATCAGCGTGAAGATCCACTTGGAACTGAATTCGTTCTGTGAAATAAAAATTCTACTCGATCTCAATGCATTTTAAATAAGTGATATTATAGATGTTTTTTTTACATCCATAAAAGATTACAGTAAAAGAAATTTTGGTCTGAGAACGTGACGCAGAAGTGATTTAATTGTTACGGATGAAATTTTAACTTATTTATGTAATTTTTCTATTAATTATATGATTTCTTTCCGTTTCCCAGCAGGTATCATGACAATATCATTTACAATATTCCTCATGTACCTACTATTACTTACCAACTACATCAGCTACACACTACATTTTATTTAATTCTTTTCCTAGGTTTCCCACTTTTAAAGTAAGTGTTTTGAAAGTAAGATCAGGATTAAAGATCTTAATGGATATCTAAGTAAAATTTTGTTGGAGGATATGTTAATGCATAAAACACGATGAGTCTTTATGGTAAACATTTCTTTTACACAGAAAACTGTAATATGTAAAAGTAAATAAAATACATAAATTGTTTAACATTAACTTTTCCATTTATCTGCACAATGTGCAAAACTGTTAAAGTATTACTACAAATACATTTTAAGACCGCACTTAATAAATGTTGGGCTTAATTAATGTACTGTAAGTGCTGCACATGAATATAGTTTCTTTTATTCTTGAAAGTTTCAGTACTCAGGTCTTTTTCCCAACTTAAATCACAATTAAGCAATCATATAATTATACTTTAACCAAGACACGCATTGAATTCAGTGAAAACAACTGTAACCGCCAACTCGATTAATAGTCACCGCGAGTTACAGCTGTTTTTTTTTCGAACCGATTGATTTTCTCTATAAGACACGTAAATATTCCCTCTTTCAGGCTATCACCTGATCTTGCGTTAAGTAACTATAGTACCGGCAGCATATTAGAGACTGACAGTTCAATGCACTGTTGCCACACATTACTACATACATGGCACCACCTACAGTACATCACAGATAAATTAAAGCTCAAAACATTAACACTTACTGTCAGGCTACGATATGTCTTAATATCATGTTCATAACTTTCGCCAAAGCCGAACCTTATCGCCTCCGCGACTCAGATGAGCGGCAACGCTGAACCCCGGCTATAAGTAAGCATCCTCCCAAACTGATTGCTTCAGAGCAAGTCACATGACGTACCACAGCACGTGGAAAGAACTGTCAAGAGTCGCTTATACGCTGTCAAAAGTGTAGGCCATTTGAATTGAATTGAATTGGCCTTATTTTACGTGGCGAGACTCAGGCCATGAGGCCTGCTCTTCCGCCTGACCACGCAAATTCCGCTACGCTCCTTTCACCAACCATGGGAGAAAGAAGGTATTACTTGGGCGACGAAACAGGCAATTTGAATTTAGCTCAGAGGCTTCATTTAGGCTTGAGGATCTTTTACATGCAGTAAATCTACTAACATGGGACAGTCGGCTTTACTTCCCCTCCGAAGGAAGGCGTACGAAGGATTTTTTCGCCCTTACAAATCCACGGCATCGATCGGGTTTGAACCCGCGAACTTTTGTATAACAGTCCGATACAGATGACAGTTCTGCTGTTACGGTGTCATCCAATCGAGAGCTTTACATGGGTTTTGCTAACCCAGCCGATGACACTTCATCAACTGTTACAGTGTCATCACGCCCATAACCATAGAAAAAAAGAAAGGTTCAGACGTTGTTTGCGGAACATCAAAACAACATGAAACATCTTCGCTGGCCAGCACAATCGTCACACCTCAACCTAACTGAGCCGTTATGAGGCGTTTTAGAGCAGACAGCGAGGAGCAAACAAACATTGCTCCAACATCGTTGAAGAACTTGGGGGAGGTTTTGGTAGAAGAATGGGAGCACATTCCGTTGGACAATTTAGCCACTCTACAAATCTATTCCGCGATGAAAGCAGCTGTTCTACAAGCAAATGGTGGCCCAACACCTTATTAATAAATATTTTGTGTACGCCAGTTCATACTATTTTGTTCACCCCGACATAGACAACACTTCTAAACTTTGTGTTTCATCAGATAAAATTATACTCCTGTAAAAATCGCCATAAACGGAGACTTTATGTTGTAAGAACATGAATACAAAATAAGGAAAGAACACAACGTATAGAGAACGAGTTACTGTGTTCAACGCAGGGTTGCCAGATTGGGCGGAATTCCGCTTTTTGGGCTATAAAAAGAGTAGACAATGCGGAAGAGAAATTCAATGGGCGGAATTCGTTTTTCAGAACCGCGAATTGGGCTATGAACAAAATCAAAATGAAAAATAAACTTTATAATCATGCTTACATAATATATTGAATTTCCGTCATAAAGAAGATGAATTAAAGATTTGATAAAAGATATGTTTTATCAAATATTATGGTTCGTTTAAAATCAACACTTTTAAATTGGCAAAAATGTCTCATGTTAACAAAAAGCTGATTGAGTTCCAAGGAGTCCTAAAGTTTGTCATTATTGTGTTCGATAGGAAAATGATACTTGAGAAACTCAAGTATCATTTTCCTATCGAACACAATAATGATATAGCTTATCTAGGGATGTAAATTCATAAAAATCGTTGCAGATTTATCGTATCTTGATATTAATTTTATAAAAATGTTTAATAATAAATTGAACTAAATGAAAAATAAATAAATAAAATAACTTATTGTGTATTTTTATTTATTATTTACCGAAAACTTCGATTTGTATTGTTTGTATGAAAGATTCAAATATTTAAAACCATTGGGCGGGTTAAGTGCCATCTAACGGCGGATGCATGCCACAAG
This sequence comes from Teleogryllus occipitalis, assembly GCA_011170035.1. Taxonomy (NCBI): domain Eukaryota; kingdom Metazoa; phylum Arthropoda; class Insecta; order Orthoptera; family Gryllidae; genus Teleogryllus; species Teleogryllus occipitalis. The sequence continues at coordinate 125,118 of BLKR01001236.1, forward strand.
ACTCTGGCAACCCTGGTTCAACGTTCAATATTAAACAGCGAACCCAAATATTGTATGGAAATCCTACCCCTGTTAACAGAGCACCTTTCTCCCCGAGTAACAACCAGTCCCATAATGGCAATTTTGTTAATGTACTCCATTAGAGACCACGTTTAGGAAAATTGTAATAATACTGCAACGAGGACTGTATCACTTGTGGGCGGCTCCCGAAGCAGAGGGTTTTTTTTTTTTTTTTTTTTTTTTTAATTTCTTGCGTCTACACCTTGACGCAACGCGTCTCCAAGCCCCTTAAGGGGCGTTGAGCGCTTTGCACTTCTCGGAGTAATCCTCCATTAACGTGCAGGTGTAGGTTTCAGGTGTAATCGCGGAACGCGTAGAAGAGTAAAGGCCCATTCACAATGCAATCACAAACATAAGCTTAACACACAGACATAGACATTAACACAAGCGAAGAGTTGGCGTATTCACAATGTCGAACATAAACACAGGCAAAATAAGAGTTTCTATTGGCAATGAGACGCAGCACACGAATCGACACGATCGACTTCGATACTCGATTTTGAGTTAACGAACTGTGATTGGCTCATTCCTTATGTCTGACATAAGCATAGCACAGAAGCTTGCAAGCTCTTAAGTTAACGTCTTACGTGTTATGCTTATGCGAACGCATTGTGAATGAGTCCACTTGTAGACGTAGTCCCAACTTTTATGTTAACGCCATGCTTATGCTTATGTTTGCATTGTGAATGGGCCTTAACGCAAGTTCCGGGACCTTCTAGGCGGGCGCCAGTCACGTAAATGTGCAGCCCGGCGGCCGGCAGCTGAATGGGGCAGCGTGTTGGTCGAGGGTTTCATTCGGCAGAATCCGCGCGTATTAACTCAGCTAAGAATATCGATTCTACCATCTACTTTCATAAATTACTATTGTGTTTGCCGCTAATCTTTTTTTTTCTTCTTCAAAGCCTCATTCGTTCTCTTTATTTTTGTGAGCACAACTGATTCCGTGAGCAAACCTCTCACGTCTCGTACCTCTTCTGTCGTAGCGAGCTGAGCCCTCGTTGGCCCCGCACGTGTGGTACAAACAAACTAAACACTTTACCAGCAGTTCTCCATTTTTAGAGCAATTAACAATGAGTAATAGGTCTATCATTGAAACAAGATTTTGCTTGTGTAATCATGTCCAGACGAGTGGATATATTACTCACCGTCTCATGTGAATGCATTATCTTTAGCCATGTTTTATAAAATTAAATAATCAATTGGTGATTTTTAATATAAAGATCATGAAACACATGAACAATGAAAGGTGAAAGTACACATAAAAAATCTACAATTTTTTCACCATGCAATTGTTTTTTATGAAAATGGGAAGCTTGAAAGCTATGCAAGAAACTACGTCATGCTTCTGCTGGGATTCTGGAATCTGCATCACAGTATCTCTTTGATTTTGTTAACCCTTTGTTTCCTACGCTAAATATTTTTCAAATATTCCCGACTGGGTACATTTTGGACCCACTATTCTTTTTTTCCAAATAAATCTCAATTTTCTAATACTTTTATTAATATAAGATTATGATTATACACATTGAAAATGTAATTGTTCCTTTTTGCAGATATAATAACGAATGTAATTTTTATTGTAATTAAAAAATATAAATATCCTGAATATTTTAAATTTATTATTTTTTAGTGTAAATTATACTTCATACGACTCGTCAGCCTCAAAACCATTAATAGGGAGGGGATGATAAATATTTGGTGGTACATTTTAAAAGTAGTTGTAGTTACGATAGGGTTAAAATAGGGACCAATGCCTTCTTTAAAGCCTGACCGGTGAATATTTTCTATCTTCCTGAGGTTACATTTAGAAGTATTTAATATATTAAATATGTGAAAATATAAACTACTAAGTGTTATATAGTCTAATACAAGCTTAACAGATATGCACATGAACTGCTAGAACTTTATTTTAAAACCATCAATAATTTAAAAAATGTGGTATGGATACATATCGTACACTCTCAGTAAAAGTAGGGTTAATCATTAGGCCTACTACTAAATTATGTTCTCACCGACATGCAAAAATTTTTGCAATGGTTCACAATCAACACGAGATCCTTGCACTTTCAGGAACTTGCATTTCAGAATTTCTTCCACGGCAGTTCTGGAAAGAAAGTTGAAGTTCATTACATAATAATGAATGATTAACTTAAACTTCTTTCAAGGTACAATGACACTCCTTTAGTTTGGATACTTTTATTACTTCTGTAAAGTAGTGAAAATTAGCAATACATAATAGAACAAAACAGGATAAAGCAAGTGTAAGTAGGAGTACAAAATTGGGATCCGGAGGAGGTATACATCAGTAAGTGGGAATCTACGGCACGCCGAAATTATCCTTAAGCAATGAATATTAAACGTGCTGAGGGTGACAACCCTTCACTCAAAGGAATGGAGCTCAAAAGTGAACCGAATTTACTGCCTTCCCAAGTTCTGTTTGAATGTAATCTTTGAACAGATAATTATATTTTTGCAAAAATTAAACGAGTTGTCAATATAGCTCAACAATTACGCATTAAAAAAAACAATATACATGATATCATTTAAAGATTTGAAACCGAGGGAGAAATTGGATTGTGAAAGAAATCTCAGTCGTTTGAAATGATTGACGTTTCCGTGGGCGTCAACTGCCTGTGACCATTTGTGTCGTTTGGGTAGTGGATGTATTACCGCGGGAGGTAGCGCTGTTCCTCTTGGCGAGATCCGGCGCAGACTGCGGATGATTTCCACCTCCAGGTATCGCCCCTCGGCGGTGTACCGCCCAGCAAGGGTAAGCCCTAAGCGCCACGTCGGCCTCCCGACATTATGTAGCGTAGTGTCTGCAAGTGCGTGGAAGTAACGGGCGAGGATAGTACAAGGAAGGGGAAGGAAAGATCGCGCGCGGCCCGACCTAGCTATTCTAGCTAGTGAAAAATCCAACACCGTCGGAGCTCGAACCCTAGAATCTCCCGGGCAGAGACCTTGCAGTGAGAAACAATGGTGGGCTAACTCTGCAGAGTTTTGTATCGTTGGAGATTTAGGAGAGATTCTAAAAATATTTGAACTTTTATAATTTCCCAGTGGCGTATACTTTCATGCCCTGGGCTACCGCTGACCTTAGAAATAAAATTGGACTATATAACTATACATAATCTTCGATTATGTAGATTGTCTAGAATATATATTTCATGACACATTTATTTTTTGCAATTTCTCGTTATACGAACGACGATTATAAGACTTCTCTAATAAACGCCGTTTAATACACTCATTGTCAAGAGACCAACTTCTCGAAGTGTGCTGTTACATTTTTTTCAAAATATCTTACAATAGTTAACTTTGACACTATCAAATACTTAATAGGTTGCAATTTTAACACTTAAAACACGCTTAATATAATCTATTATGTATTTGTACTCTTACCAACAATGATGTCATGCACTAAAGCGCACATCTAATTTACTCTGACCGTTTACTGCCAACTGCCTCCGAACTGCTCAGAGCGGGTCAAGAAACTGCTCGGGAAATCGGCAACTTGAGCCCTTGGCCGAACCCTTTCTTACCGGGAGGAGGGGGAAGTGAGTCATGCAACGAACGCACGCTGTGTGGATGCCGCTGGATGCCAGCGGTTTCTTCGGCGTTGCCGCCTCTTCAGAGGACTGATGCGCCGACTAGCGAGCGATTTAATGCACATCTCAACAGAACAGATTTTATAGAATTTTGAAAAATTAATGTCACTGAAAAAGTGGCCTATAATTATTATTAATATAATATATCTTGTCAGATATTTTTCTTGTCATTTTCTCGGGCTGCTGCCGGTAGCCTCGGTAGCCCTCAGTATACGCCAGTGCAATTTCCAAATGTCGGATACTGAACTGAAACTCTTCCCCCAAGAGCCAAAAGCCGATCGGAGGGCGAGGGCGATCGAGCACGAGCGCAGGGGCTCGCGGATGACGCTGGCGCAGCATTGGCGCCCAACGAGAACGCGGCCTGGCCCTTTCAACAGTTTTGGGGGCCTACTAGGTTAATTTGGGAACCCACTATTCTCACTTTCACAGATCTCACCCCCCCTCCAATTCCAACGCTCAAATATAAAGCATATAAAAAATCGCATCAATTTACGTTCTATTTTGTAATTCTGTTTAATATTTTGGAAGTATTTCCTAGTGTTTCAATTTCACATTATTCAAGCAAAACAATTTAAACATATGTAAGTGAAAATAACAGATATATAATTATGAAAAAGACTAAGAAATAAATAAAGTTTTCTAAAACAACTAAACTTCTCATCATTGAGTAACGGTCACCCATCAACCATCAAAATTCAATAACATAAATAAGATCCAATGATGCGCGACGGTTTACTCCGTTATGCTATTTTTGCATATAGTTTTATCATATATCACATTTCTATACACTTTTTATTTTATTTTCTGAAACATTTAATATTATTTTCTTAAGAACTATACAAGGCCCATAGATATTGGAGGTCTTGGGCCTCGGATCTTCGGAAACGTACGTTAACACGTCATTGCAATTGGTGCATGCCGCCTACCATCCACAAACACAAGTGAAAACATTCATGTCTTGTACGAAAAACTTACCCCACAATCTTAGTGCATGCCCCCTACAACAGCGTATGCACCCTAGCATCCACTAGCAACACGCAAAACATCCTCGATATCATCAAACCTAGTCCAAAGTGTATGCCCCCTCTATCATCCACAAACACAATCTAACACTTGCAAGCATTACCTGAAAGTATTGATCTTACAGCTCTAATGTATGCCCTCTATCATCCACAAGCATAACTGAAAACATCCCTAATGTTGCACAAAAGTATCGAGTCTACAACGAAAGAACAGAGTTTACAGTTTTGATGTGAGCCCCCCCCCCCCAACGCAACTGAAAACCTTCATGCTTGCAAGACAGTACCTACTCTACAGTCTAACTGTATGCCCCCCGACCATCCCAAAAAGAACTGAAAACATTCAGGCCTTGTATGAAATTTTCTATCTCAACGCCTTAGAGAATACCCCCCTACAATCCACAAACACTACTGACAGCATGCATTGCACGAAGGTATCTATTCAACAGAGTAGTCCCCCGTATCATCCACAAACAACTACAAATATGCATAACTTGCACGTAGGTGTCCGTATTAGAGTATCCATAAACGACAATGGAAACATTCATGCCTTGTACCAATGTACCTATCCTACAGTCTTAGGGTATGCCCCCATGACATCCATAAACGCAATTGGAAACATTCATGCTTTGCACCAATGTACCAATCCTACAGTCTTAGGGTATGCCCCCATGACATCCATAAACGCAACTGGAAACCATTCCTGCCTTGCACCAATGTACCTATCCTACAGTCTTAGGGTATGCCCCCACGACATCCATAAACGCAACTGGAAACATTCATGCCATGCGCCAATGTACCTATCCTACAGTCATAGTGTATGCCCCACACCATCCATACGCGCAATTGGAAACATTCACGCCTCGCACCAATGCACCTATCCTACAGTCTTAGGATATGCCCACACCATCCATACGCGCAATTGGAAACATTCACGCCTCGCACCAATGCACCTATCCTACAGTCTTAGGGTAATGGCATCCATAAACGCAACTGGAAACCATTCATGCCTTGCACCAATGCACCTATCCTACAGTCTTAGGGTATGCCCCACACCATCCATACGCGCAATTGGAAACATTCACGCCTCGCACCAATGCACCTATCCTACAGTCTTAGGGTATGCCCCCATGGCATCCATAAACGCAACTGGAAACCATTCATGCCTTGCACCAATGCACCTATGCCCCCATGGCATCCATAAACGCAACTGGAAACCATTCATGCCTTGCACCAATGCACCTATCCTACAGTCTTAGGGTATGCCCCCATGGCATCCATAAACGCAACTGGAAACATTCATGCCTTGCGCCAATGTACCAATCCTACAGTCTTAGGGTATGCCCCCATGACATCCATAAACGCAACTGGAAACCATTCCTGCCTTGCACCAATGTACCTATCCTACAGTCTTAGGGTATGCCCCCACGACATCCATAAACGCAACTGGAAACATTCATGCCATGCGCCAATGTACCTATCCTACAGTCATAGTGTATGCCCCACACCATCCATACGCGCAATTGGAAACATTCACGCCTCGCACCAATGCACCTATCCTACAGTCTTAGGATATGCCCCACACCATCCATACGCGCAATTGGAAACATTCACGCCTCGCACCAATGCACATATCCTACAGTCTTAGGGTATGCCCCCATGGCATCCATAAACGCAACTGGAAACCATTCATGCCTTGCACCAATGCACCTATCCTACAGTCTTAGGGTATGCCCCACACCATCCATACGCGCAATTGGAAACATTCACGCCTCGCACCAATGCACCTATCCTACAGTCTTAGGGTATGCCCCCATGGCATCCATAAACGCAACTGGAAACCATTCATGCCTTGCACCAATGCACCTATCCTACAGTCTTAGGGTATGCCCCCATGGCATCCATAAACGCAACTGGAAACATTCATGCCTTGCGCCAATGTACCAATCCTACAGTCTTAGGGTATGCCCCCATGACATCCATAAACGCAACTGGAAACCATTCATGCCTTGCACCAATGCACCTATCCTACAGTCTTAGGGTATGCCCCACACCATCCATACGCGCTATTGGAAACATTCACGCCTCGCACCAATGTACCTATCCCACAGTCTTAGGGTATGCCCCACACCATCCATACGCGCAATTGGAAACATTCACGCCTCGCACCAATGCAGCTATCCTACAGTCTTAGGGTATGCCCCCATGGCATCCATAAACGCAACTGGAAACCACTCATGCCTTGCACCAATGTACCTATCCTACAGTCTTAGGGTATGCCCCCATGGCATCCATAAACGCAACTGGAAACCATTCACGCCTCGCACCAATGCACCTATCCTACAGTCTTAGGGTATGCCCCCATGGCATCCATAAACGCAACTGGAAACCATTCATGCCTTGCACCAATGCAGCTATCCTACAGTCTTAGGGTATGCCCCCATGGCATCCATAAACGCAACTGGAAACCACTCATGCCTTGCACCAATGTACCTATCCTACAGTCTTAGGGTATGCCCCCATGGCATCCATAAACGCAACTGGAAACATTCATGCCTTGCGCCAATGTACCTATCCTACAGTCATAGTGTATGCCCCACACCATCCATACGCGCAATTGGAAACATTCACGCCTCGCACCAATGCACCTATCCTACAGTCTTAGGGTATGCCCCCATGGCATCCATAAACGCAACTGGAAACCATTCATGCCTTGCACCAATGCACCTATCCTACAGTCTTAGGGTATGCCCCACACCATCCATACGCGCAATTGGAAACATTCACGCCTCGCACCAATGCACCTATCCTACAGTCTTAGGGTATGCCCCCATGACATCCATAAACGCAACTGGAAACATTCACGCCTCGCACCAATGTACCTATCCCACAGTCTTAGGGTATGCCCCACACCATCCATACGCGCAATTGGAAACATTCACGCCTCGCACCAATGCACAGTCTTAGGGTATGCCCCACACCATCCATACGCGCAATTGGAAACATTCACGCCTCGCACCAATGCCTATCCTACAGTCATAGTGTATGCCCACCATCCATACGCGCAATTGGAAACATTCACGCCTCGCACCAATGCACCTATCCTACAGTCTTAGGGTATGCCCCACACCATCCATACGCGCAATTGGAAACACTCACGCCTCGCACCAATGCACCTATCCTACAGTGTTAGGGTATGCCCCACACCATCCATACGCGCAATTGGAAACATTCACGCCTCGCACCAATGCACCTATCCTACAGTCTTAGGGTATGCCCCACACCATCCATACGCGCAATTGGAAACATTCGCGCCTCGCACCAATGCACCTATCCTACAGTCTTATGGTATGCCCCCATGGCATCCATAAACGCAACTGGAAACCACTCATGCCTTGCACCAATGTACCTATCCTACAGTCTTAGGGTATGCCCCCATGGCATCCATAAACGCAACTGGAAACATTAATGCCTTGCGCCAATGTACCTATCCTACAGTCTTAGGATATGCCCCACACCATCCATACGCGCAATTGGAAACATTCGCGGCTCGCACCAATGCACCTATCCTACAGTCTTAGGGTATGCCCCCATGGCATCCATAAACGCAACTGGAAACCACTCATGCCTTGCACCAATGTACCTATCCTACAGTCTTAGGGTATGTCCCCATGGCATCCATAAACGCAACTGGAAACCATTCATGCCTTGCACCAATGCACCTATCCTACAGTCTTAGGGTATGCCCCCATGGCATCCATAAACGCAACTGGAAACATTCATGCCTTGCGCCAATGTACCAATCCTACAGTCTTAGGGTATGCCCCCATGACATCCATAAACGCAACTGGAAACCATTCATGCCTTGCACCAATGCACCTATCCTACAGTCTTAGGGTATGCCCCACACCATCCATACGCGCTATTGGAAACATTCACGCCTCGCACCAATGTACCTATCCCACAGTCTTAGGGTATGCCCCACACCATCCATACGCGCAATTGGAAACATTCACGCCTCGCACCAATGCACCTATCCTACAGTCTTAGGGTATGCCCCACACCATCCATACGCGCAATTGGAAACATTCACGCCTCGCACCAATGCACCTATCCTACAGTCTTAGGGTATGCCCCCATGGCATCCATAAACGCAACTGAAACCATTCATGCCTTGCACCAATGTACCTATCCTACAGTCTTAGGGTATGCCCCCATGGTATCCATAAACGCAACTGGAAACATTCATGCCTTGCGCCAATGTACCAATCCTACAGTCTTAGGGTATGCCCCACACCATCCATACGCGCAATTGGAAACATTCACGCCTCGCACCAATGCACCTATCCTACAGTCTTAGGATATGCCCCATACCATCCATACGCGCAATTGGAAACATTCGCGCCTCGCACCAATGCACCTATCCTACAGTCTTAGGGTATGCCCCCCACCATCCATACGCGCAATTGGAAACATTCGCCTCACTTTTTCAATGCACCTATCCTACAGTCTTAGGGTATGCCCCATTTGGCAGCACGTCCATAAACGCAACTGGAAACCACTCATGCCTTGCCAATGTACCTATCCTACGGTCTTAGGGTATGCCCCATGGCATCCATAGAAGCAACTGGAAACCATTCATGCCTTGCACCAATGCACCTATCCTACAGTCTTAGGGTATGCCCCCATGGCATCCATAAACGCAACTGGAAACATTCATGCCTTGCGCCAATGTACCTATCCTACAGTCTTAGGGTATGCCCCCATGGCATCCATAAACGCAACTGGAAACCACTCATGCCTTGCACCAATGTACCTATCCTACAGTCTTAGGGTATGCCCCCATGGCATCCATAAACGCAATTGGAAACATTCATGCTTTGCACCAATGTACCTATCCTACAGTCTTAGGGTATGCCCCCATGGCATCCATAAACGCAACTGGAAACCACTCATGCCTTGCACCAATGTACCTATCCTACAGTCTTAGGGTATGCCCCCATGGCATCCATAAACGCAACTGGAAACATTCATGCCTTGCGCCAATGTACCTATCCTACAGTCATAGTGTATGCCCCACACCATCCATACGCGCAATTGGAAACATTCGCGCCTCGCACCAATGCACCTATCCTACAGTCTTAGGGTATGCCCCCATGGCATCCATAAACGCAACTGGAAACCACTCATGCCTTGCACCAATGCACCTATCCTACAGTCTTAGGGTATGCCCCACACCATCCATACGCGCAATTGGAAAAATTCACGCCTCGCACCAATGCACCTATCCTACAGTCTTAGGGTATGCCCCCATGGCATCCATAAACGCAACTGGAAACCATTCATGCCTTGCACCAATGCAGCTATCCTACAGTCTTAGGGTATGCCCCCATGGCATCCATAAACGCAACTGGAAACATTCATGCCTTGCGCCAATGTACCTATCCTACAGTCTTAGGATATGCCCCACACCATCCATACGCGCAATTGGAAACATTCGCGCCTCGCACCAATGCACCTATCCTACAGTCTTAGGGTATGCCCCCATAGCATCCATAAACGCAACTGGAAACCACTCATGCCTTGCACCAATGTACCTATCCTACAGTCTTAGGGTATGCCCCCATGACATCCATAAACGCAACTGGAAACCACTCATGCCTTGCACCAATGTACCTATCCTACAGTCTTAGGGTATGCCCCCATGGCATCCATAAACGCAACTGGAAACATTCATGCCTTGCGCCAATGTACCTATCCTACAGTCATAGTGTATGCCCCACACCATCCATACGCGCAATTGGAAACATTCACGCCTCGCACCAATGCACCTATCCTACAGTCTTAGGGTATGCCCCCATGGCATCCATAAACGCAACTGGAAACCATTCACGCCTCGCACCAATGTACCTATCCCACAGTCTTAGGGTATGCCCCACACCATCCATACGCGCAATTGGAAACATTCACGCCTCGCACCAATGCACCTATCCTACAGTCTTAGGGTATGCCCCCATGGCATCCATAAACGCAACTGGAAACCATTCATGCCTTTCACCAATGTACCTATCTTACAGTCTTAGGGTATGCCCCCATACCATCCATAAACCTAACTGGCAACATTGATGCCTTGCACCAATGGGTCCCGTTGGTTTCCCACCTTGGGTCCTTTTGGTTTCCACAAAGTTTTTTTATAATCACCGTATTCGTTGGGAAGTTTTGGGAAGTTCGCTATTGTTGGGAAGTGTCATAAAACTTTATTCATTATTCTTAATTTTATACGTAGAGGTGGTAATAAACCCTTCTCAGGGGGATATCAATGTTTCCCTGAAGACATTCGTTTCACCAAGAACTCGACTTCTTGGTAGGTAGGCAATGTTTTTGCTTCCTGTGATTTTGTCGGTCTTCACTGTCACATAAACATAAACAAGGGTATTTGGTGCACTTTGACAATACCAAACTTTATCTTCGTCACACAGATCTTATTTAAAATAAATGAAATTAATTTTCTAAAATAAATGAAATTAAAATCCTAATATTCAACTGCTGCATTTTCACCATGAATTCTCCACATATGAAACAGAAACTCGGGCGAATTTATACACTTTCATGGAGGTATTGCACTAATTTTGAACCACACAGACAATAGCTGGATGAGAAATAAAATGAAATAAAAGGTTATGGAGGAACCAATAAATAAGTTAATGCATGAATGCATAAGTGCGGGCAGACCTTATCAAGCTTACTTAACAATGCCGTGATCCCCATCACGACCAATGCAAATGTGTGTTTTTATGTTTTTGGGAGTACTAGGGATGAAAATTAATTTGTTTTCCCATGTTCAACCTTTTTCGCAAGTATGATGAATTTGAAATTTAATAATGTCCACCAATATGTTTCACGAAGCTACATTTCGATTGTAAAAACATGTCCCAGGGAGAAACATTTTCGAATTTGGTTCACCCAATAACGTAAGAATCAAGTAAAATTAAGAAAACAGTTTTTTGGTTGCAGACATGTATAATTTACCTCTTCACAAGCATGAAATGCATGGTCAGTATTTCACAAATCGCCAGCCACTGTCCAGGCATGTGTGTGCGCGCGCAGCACTTCCAAGTAAGAAATGGAGCCAGTTGGGCTGAAGAAAGCTATGCGAAAAATGCACATGTCTCAAAGGAGATGAGGAGAAAGTTGACCTTGTGATTCGTGGAGTTATAAATTGTTTCAAAAAACAACAACAAAAATGTCTTTCCTAAATTTACATTATTGTCATCAACAAAAGACGTACTTACCTATTGCTGAACTCAAGCACTGCCTTTTGGTCTTTCACTGCCATGTAGGTGATTGTACCAAAATTACTGAACACCAAATAGAGTTTTGAGGGCTTTGTATTCCTTCGAAAGTCTGTGAAATGAAAGAAAAAAGTGAGATGCTGAAACAAAAGGGCAAAAAAAATACTTTTTTACGCCATTTTAAACAGTGCATTTAGCACTATCCGTACAAAAAGCTGGAAGAAAAAAAATTAAACCGTTTCTGAGAAAATGGCGTATGAGAGTTTCTGGAGAAAAAAAAAAAAAACAAAAAAAAAAAAAACAGAAATTTGAGCGTATTTTCTCGGAAAACTTTCGAGTCTTCGAGAAACTTTATAAGACTTCATTTGAAGCACTTGTTTTCTCAAATCCAATAATGTTTGCTAATCGAACATAATGTTAATAATAACGACCTGAGACAAGTAAAAGAATTACACTTGTGTAATTTTTCAAAAAACAAAATAGAGCACAATAGCGTTTATGTTATCTTATAGAGTATATTTAACACTATCCCTATCAAAAGTTGAAAGAAAAAAATTGGAGCCTTTTCGAGAAAATCGTTATTTTGTTACTTTTTAATATTGCACATATTGCGCGAAAACTACTAAATTCTTCAAGAAAAAATACATGACAAATATAAGAAATTATGGAGAACAAATTTCATTTGAAGTAAAAAATCTCTATCTTCAAATTTGTAGATGAAGGAAGAAGCCAAAAAAAATTCAAACTTTTGCGATTTTCGTAAATTTAAAATTAAGAGTGAAAATGGAACTATGCCATCTTCATAAGTGTATTTTACTCCCTTCTTTCAAAATATTTAAGAAAAAATTGAACACTTTTTTGAGAAAATTTTGAAAATGTCTCCATGTAAAGTATCCCAAATTTTAAAGAAAGTTTTTCAATAGCGCAAAGCTTCCAGTCGATCCAGGTCGACCGGGGAATATCCATTTTGTAAAAAATTATCCGTATGGTTTATGTGTTCTTATGTTCAAAGACGGACAGAGGGTCGTGTTCAAAAAATAACCTTTCTCGGGTTTTAGGCATTACATAACTTTCTCTATATTACGTATACGAGTAAGTAATATACGAGTACATACATTACTCCGTACATACGGACGTATACAAGAAAAGTAAAATTTGCTGAAAAAATTGAAACTTTGCAATTTTCAAAAAATTGGGAATTTTAACGAACATGAGACCTGCTCATAAGTGTCCTTTATGCTATAAATTTAATCAACCTGGAGGTACTAAAACAGTAAATAATTTGTCGCCCTTAGTAAAGGTTAAGTAATAATCCCAATTTCTCTCCGAATTAACACAGCTCAGCCATTTTTTATAAAACTCATTACACATTGCAGAACATTAGGTGTGGGCACATCGGTCTGTGGTCAGCAGACTCACAAGGCCTTCTGCGACAACACACGTACATTAAAGGCAAGGAACAAACAACCATGCGCACGGCCGGACTCGAACCCCATCTCGATCAGGTTTTTCGTCCAGTTTCCCTGATCCATTGAGCAAATGCTGAGATGGCCCCTTGTTTTGCTTCTGGACATAAATGTAACTTCATTTTCTGTGCACGTCTTCTAGAATTCAGTGGGAAATACAATTATTCAAATTATCGTTTCCATGTTGTCGCGGCAGGAAGTATTATTCCAAAGGACAACATGGATAAGAGCCAAAATTTATTGTTTATTTATCCTTGAAAATATATTTTATGACATGGGAGGGTTCTTTTTCTTTTTTCCTTTCAAGATTTAAGTAGTATATGACGTAGTGTAGGGATCATAGAATTTTGAAAATGTGCACACAATTCACTTTTCCCCATAGCACGTCACACGCAGTTTTAACTGTTTTTTGACGTAAAATAAATAAATTAAAAAAAACCGCGAACCTTGAGACCGGGGCGGGGAGTCGGCACACGCTCTCCAGATCATGACCCAACAATAAGACTGACTACAGCTCGTCTCGCGGGGCGGAATGCCATTGTTGCATTCCAATCTCATAATTCTTGAAGACTTTTTCTTCTTCTTCTTCTTTATGCTACTTTTTTCAAAATTTATTGCGTCTTTGTTGATGCAACGCGTCTCTGTATCCGTTTGGGAGAGGGAGGGAGGGAGAGAGAGGGTGGGAGAGAGAGAGAGAATTGATTGTCCTGTAAGTGTAGTGCGTGTTTTAGCTCGGGAGGTGGGGTTGTTTCCTCGCTGGATGGCCAGATCCGGCACCGACCTACCGTCGGCTAACGGGGTTTTCCCCAACCGGGTATCTCCCACCAGCGGGGCACCACCCCAGCCGGGACGCATATAAGCAAACTGCACATGTATTCGGCAACGGGCTTACCTGATTGGCTAGCAGGCGCGGAGCGCGAGACCGCGCGAAATTCGTATGTTCTCTTTCTACGGAGCCCTGCAGAGCCACAGCGAGCGTCAGTGCACCTAGACGCGGGTACTGTGGTCTTAGGCAAAGCGATCGCCTCTACGTTTTTCTCTGTAAACTGCTGTGATATTAACCTTTATCATTATGAGAACTGAGAATCCAACGAGTTTTATCAGTAACTAAACTTATATTTTGGCTTTATATGATTAAATGCGAGCAAGGAAACTAAATTATATTTCTTTCCAAGCTAATCGCAGCTATGAAGTTGTAAAGGATAATGAAGAAGCTATCATAAAAAGTGCAAAAGTTCAATTGAAGACATTAACAATTGAGTAGAGGAATACGTTAAGATAACCAAAACGAAATAGAATGTCAGATCATTCAAAACCTTCAGGAAAACGATTTGTTTGTTCGTACGTAGACAGAATTACCTTGTATTTTATTTTATTATAGAGATAATAAGCATTGTCCTTTCACTTTCAGAAAAGTGTATGTTATTATAGTACTACAGAAAAGTAGTAGAGGAGGAAAATAGATGGTTTTCAAACATGCCTGCTGTCCAGCTACATTGTAAAAATAAAACTTACCACTGCCGACACAAGAAAAATGCGTAGGGTTGTCAGTTTGTTTCTATTGTTTTTAAATTTGTTTACAGACGTTTTGACACAGCTTCAAAACAAAGCTTTGCCTCACCTAGTATTAGTGAAGACGTGAACATTGATTTCGAGTCAAAATATTTGTAGTAAAACAGATGTCAGCATTCCTTCAAGGAACCATGAAAGGACAATTCATTAAAAATGTTGGCTATTTGTGATTGGTGTCACTGTTTGCCTCGACCCGTAGAGAAATTCAATTGAGTTTTTCTGAAACTTGTTTTGGCAGTTTAGGTACACAGCATTATTGGAATCAAACCGCGCATGCGTACAGGTTTTAGGCCCACTGTATTCGTAGAAATTTCTCCCACGTTGCGACGCGCAATCAGGCGTTTCAGATTGCAAACATCCGGAGTAACAATTAACTCTTGGAGCTAATCAAAGAATGAAACAGCGAGTCCGACGGACTATTTACATATCGCCAAACACCATTGGTGCTTTTTTTCAGCCCAGTGCAAGAAAATTGAGTTCACGAAAATTTACCTTTCTTCTGTCCAGCAAACAAAACTCTTTAAGAAATATATAATTGACGCATACAAATAAAAATATCAATAAACACGTTTTTCCTCAAATATTCTACTTTAGCAATTGTGCAATATGTATAAATGAATAAGTAGAAAATCATAAGTGTAACAAAATCGGCTACTCCCTCTATTATATACTTTAATATGCCCGTTTACTAGCTCCACCAAAATTTTCAACTTTCAGTGTGAAAAGTATCACTGACGCCCGTTTTCGGGATCTATAACCTTAATTTCTGAGAAACTTTGGCGATCGGCGACTTGTAACACTTCGATGCGAATGCTGCACGCTGCAGTGATTGTTTGCTGGTCCTACATATAACCTCAGTTTGTACGAGGGGCTTCTATTGCGTTAAGTTTGGCTGCTAAACTACAGTTGTGGATAGCAATAGATGCATCTTTTACTGTTGACGCGAAAGTTGTTTGGTTGGAAAGTGCGCATCAACGTGTGCTCTTCAAATGACTTTTAAAACGTTTCCATTATTTTTAAAATTTGTTTAGAAATTTTTTGATAAATGTAATTTCGTATTAGGTAAATGTTTTATTATTCATGTATTTTAATATTACATATTATATCCGATTTTACATATTCATTACATATTCTCACTGTTTTCGTTACATATTTATGTACATATTTCGACCTTTCATACTACATATTTTTCCGGTCTCTAGTAATCACCTTTAATAATGGTTATGAAATATACTTTATACGACAATTTCTCTCAGAATTAACACAACTCAATTTTTTTGTGAAACTCAATGCAAATCGTAGAACATTTGGTGCAAAAACTAAATATTTTCCAGCAAATAACACAAATTTGACAATTATAACTGCTTTCCATACTGCTAAATGGGGGTCATTGACCCGGAAGCTGTGTTACAATAGTTGTTACAGGTTGTTTATAAATGAGTATAAACAACCTGTAACAAACACAGCGCTCCAATGACCCCCATCTCGATCAGGTTTTCGTCCAGTTTCCCTGATCCATTGAGCAAATGCTGAGATGGCCCCTTGTTTTGCTTCTGGACATAAATGTAACTTCATTTTCTGTGCACGTCTTCTAGAATTCAGTGGGAAATACAATTATTCAAATTATCGTTTCCACGTCGCGGCAGGAAGTAATAAGAGCCAAAATTTATTGCTTATTTATCCTTGAAAATAGATTTTATTACATGGGAGTTTTCTTTTTTTTTCTCCCTTTCAAAATTCAAAATTTATTGCTTATTTATCCTTGAAAATCGATTTTATTACATGGTGAAATGTGCACACAATTCACTTTTCCCCATAGCCCGTCATACGCAGTTTTTAACTGTTTTTTGACGTAAATAAATAAATAAATCATGTCACAACAATGACACGTAATTCACAGAAATTCAGCTGACTAGTCGCGACTCGGAATGCCATTTTTGCATTTCAATCTGATATTCTCTGAAGGATAACAATTTTTATTTCATATAGGTTTTAAATAATTTCTAAAATATTAATTTGTAAACGTATAACAAAAGCTCGAATGTAAGAAACGAACAAAGAAATCTAACTGCGTGGAATCACTTTTCATATTACGTTCACGAAGCGCAGGATATTCGGAGCGGGCGACTAAGTTTGAAGACAAATTACTGAAAGAAATCGAAAAATTCAACAAGACCTTACTTGAAGATCTGTTTTTGATGAACACATTTTATTTAAAAAAATGTTTATCTTCATAATTTTAGCCATAAGAAAACGCCGAAAAAAATTTGAATTTTTTCAATTTTCGAAAAATCAGTTTTCAACAAACATGACCATTCTCTTAAACGTCATTCACATTATCCAACAACAAAATTGAATCAAAAACGTTGGAGCCATATTTCAGAAAATGTCCCAAGTGCTTAATTTAAGGTACTCTCCAAAATTAAAATATCAGTTTCAAATTCTAGGGGCCATGGCATCAGCCAGATCGACTAGGAGTATCAATTTTGGAGAAAATCAGCCGAACGGTTTAGCCGGTAGTGTTGTTCGCCGTCGATCAATTTTTCGGAGTCAAGGTCCCACAAAACATGGATTCTGGCTACACCAAAAAAAAGGGGATTTTCCCGCCCCCTAAATTTAGCAACTGGTTATATCCACTTTTTCGCTACCAGGGCCTGGCAATTTTTGCCGAAAATTTGCTACTTTTCCCGTTGCATTACATAACTTTTATTGAGGAAGCGGGAGCGAGAAAGTAAAAATGCCGATATTTAACGCACAATTACGCGAAAAGTACTCAAATTTTCGAAAAAATTGCACATAATCTTATTTCAAAATCTGTCTTTAAAGATCAGAATTCATTAAGGGAAAAAATGTCTCTTTATTATTTCAGTTGTAGGAAGACACTGAAAAAAAGCCTTTGCAATGCTATTCTTAAGGTTCTGCGAACAAGAAAGAGCACAATGAAAAGTTCATTGAAATAATTTACTTCCCAGAACAGACCGATTGGGTAATATCAATTTTGGAGGAAATCAGTTGAACAGTTTATGCGCTAACGTTGTGCACAGACAGACGTTTTACTGTCAATAGATTTTTTGGTATCAAGGACGCAACATGGATTCTGGTCATACCGCGTGTTAAAGGATTTTTTTTCTATATTTAGCAACTGGATTTATCCACTTTTTCGTTACTGGAGCCCGGCAATAAGAGTTATTGTGTCGAAAATTCGCAGTTTCCCGGCGCATGATTACAATACATTCTCTTCTTAAGTGCGAGAAAAAAAAATATTTAGCTGAATTTAATTGAAATCCAAAAACTGAAGGATTCCAAAAGCGTATTTAAAGCCGAATTCGTTTACTACGCTCCGTGAAGTCACGAATTCGAAACTCGCGGGTTCCTGGTTGGGCGACCGGCTATGGACTCGTGGATCTAACGGCGTCGAGCCCCTAGCCGAAGGGATAAAAGGAGGCGCGGCTCATCATTAAAGGCTGTAAGGCGAAGCCTCTCCTAAAGAAATGTACAAATATATTTGTTTATTAATAATGGATATCTGAGATATGTAACAATCATATCAAAATTTTTCTTAGTTGGTTAACGGCCGTCCGTAACGTATTTGAAGCTGTTGACAGGGAAGAGAAAGGCGTTAGGCTCCCACTTCAATCCGCCACAAGGCCTGCGTAAAACGAGCAGGCGTGACGTCACGCATTTACTACACAGGTTTACCGGTGGACGAGGGCCGCAGCCAGGCAGCTTTCAAGAGTTGGGCCTAGGGTCTGAAGAAGGACTTGCTCACCAGAGAGCATTAATATGCAGCTCAGCGAGAAGAATTACGCATCAACTAGTTTTCCCAATACGCTATAGGGGAATTACTCTCTTTTAGTGTATCGGAAGAAGTTATGAATAGAAACACAATGCAGGCAATGCAATGCATTTGCAGCCTTCCCCATTTAGAAAACCCCGAGCCGCGACTGGATAAAAGTCACTGACAATGCTGCGACGAGGCTTAACAAAGACAGTAAAGGAGGATTACTCCACGCGAGCGCCATGACACAAAAGGCTCAAACGTAAAAGCTGAAATATCTTGCAGAGCTTTCTTCCACGACTTCTTTGCATGTAGAAAAATGAATTAGATTGTGTTTTTCGAGGGTGGAAATTAAAATGCTTAACTCAGGATTGGTTATTGCCCAAATAACTCCGGTGTGGCTGGATTATGTCACTAATCATTGTGAAGACGAGAGTAATTTCCTGTTCTCTGGAGCACCCTGACGGGCTTCAGCGAAGAATTCTGCGGTTTTCACTTTGCTGCGCCTGGCATTTGTTTAGCTGTTATGGTGGTTGTCCAATCGCGTCACTACAGTGACGTCATAATGGTGACGTTCAGTTCTTCCGATTGGATGGCACCATAACAGCTGATTTACTTCAAACGCAGCTGTGAGAAAACCGCAGTATAAAGTACGGTGTCGAATTCTCATACTCTCTAAGCAGTGTCCTCGCTCGACGTGTTATAGGCAAGAAAACACAGGGCATAGCGCTTCTCGGTCGGATGGCGCTCTGGCAGATTTTACACGGTTGTTACTTGTTTGGTAAAAAATACCCATCAGTGATTTCTCAAAAAAATAATAGTAGAAAACAAAATATAGTGAACAAAAAATATTAAAAATGCTGAAAATTCATTGTAGACACTTGTAGGCTCTTTAACGCTTGATTTGGCAATCGTCTTCAAAACAGGCATTATAAAACCCCTCGCAAAAGCCATTTCTGAGGTAAACATTGATAATGGGGTAATTTGCCTAAAAATACATTCAAAGAAATAAAACAGGCAAAAAAGGTATTATCTGGACTCTAGTTATAGGGAATAAACAGATTTTTTGTTGTTGGATTTTTGTTGTTGTTGTCCAGCATTTTTTATGATTTAAATTTATCATGTAAAAATAAAGAGAATTAAAATTCAATACCTGAAAGGAGCTTTTATTTTCTTTTCAATGAGGTCATTCACTAGCAGAATCAAACAAAAAGAAACTATCCTCATTATCTTCATCTGTATTTAAAGTATTTCATTTTTTAAATACACCTATTTTATGTAATATTTAAATACACCTCTAAAATACATGCCAAAAAACCCTCAAAAATACAGTTTTTCAAATACAAAATATATTTGAAATAAGCATTTCAAAAACAAGTAGTTAAATACTGCCCAACCTTGCCAACATGAATAATTAATGTTGCAATTTGGTATATTTAATATTAGCAATAATAATAAATAATTCAATTAAATATATTCAGAATTTTAAAAACTTGAAAGTAACATAGTAATCTTTGAGAATTTCTGATTAAATAATATTATTCAGTTATTAGATTTTCAAGGGAATCAACTTGATTTAAATTAGGTTTATTCAAACTTTTTGTGTTGCAGAACCCCTCACCAACAATTATTTAAACCCCTGATGACCTCTGAATTAATTTTTCCAATTCAAAACTAGTTGAGTTGTAAATTATTTAATAAGAAATATTTTTCTAATTTTCAAAATTAAGTTTTATTCACTAGATGTTAATAAATCATTTAAACAGATCAAGCATTTCAACAAATGTCATTTAACATTTGCCTAAATTAATATCGAAATAGACATCTGGCAAAAATTAAGGCATAAAAACATGAGAATATTTTACATATGTGAATTAAAAATGTAAATTAAAAAAGTCCATAAATTACATTCACTTTATTAAATATAAGAATGAATCTAATAAATGATGCCATTCCTTAATGCAGCTCCATTTTGTGTATGCAATGGTTTTCTTATCTGCATTTGCTTTGCTTCATTGGGATTTAACATGCTTGTACAGGCATGATGCTTTGTACCGTTTAGTGCCAAAATACGAATGTCTCTATATGGAACACTTTCAATGGTGTATAAAAGAAAAAACATCTGAATCTCTTCAATTCATTTGGAACTACCTATAGAAATGGTATGTCATGAACAAATAAATAATAATTTAATAAAGTGTCAGTGGCAAGGGGTTTCAATTTTCAGATGTTCTCAACCCTTAAAACTTCTTACTGAACCTATCAATATCTAAAATAGCTTAAATTAACTTCAGAGAGATAATACTGATCATGCTGGAAATGTCAACTTTAGATTCTTTAATAATCAGATTATTTAGATTGGCATCTTTTTGTTTGGGGCATTTGATGAACATTCCGTTCACTACCTGTGATGTCAAAACTCAGCTAGTTGGAGGGAAAAAAAAAAAAAAAATAGAACTTGTGTTGTAAGCATCAATCACTTACTTGAGATATATTGGGAGACAAATATACCGATATAATTTCTCTGGTGTTAAACTTTTCTGGCCTTGTATTAATGACTATATTATAAGAGAGTCAATTCACAATATGAACGAGTATCACATGAACAATAAAGTTCTGCTTCAGACACCCTTCTAAGCAAATATCTGTCTTGATCTGGTAATAATCAATCTTATCTACTGCACCTTATCAACTGGAAAATTCTGTTCAACAAGACAAATGTTTTTTATAATACTTAAGTATTATTTTAATTCAAATAAGTAAGGACAAAACAACATATTGTATAATCTTGAGATGACATACTTTTCACGAGAATGCGAGGCACATCATCCTTTTCATGCGGCTCTAGTGGTCGACTAAGGTCAGCAAATCCTCCCTAAAACAATGCATAATGATAATGATGATGGTAATAATAATAATAATAATAATAATAATAATAATAATAATAATAATGTAGGATATAAATAAAAGGAAGAAATTAGGGTCAGACTAACCCTTCCACAGTAAGGATTAACCCAAGTTTGAAAAGTTAATCCTGTGAAATATATTTTCAGAGGGGAAATAGTTTTTGACCTAATGGTAATTACAGCTTTAAAAAACCTACTTTAATTGGTGGCTTGCTATTTTCTTCACCATCATCTCCAACGATTACAGAGCCTCTAACCTCCATTCTAGTTTCCTGAAATACGAAGTAACATTTGTCATTAATAAATTCCATCCGATAACAACGAAGTTTTACAATAAGGAACATATGCTACCCTGCATCTTCCATTCAAGTCACGTATTGCACACATTTTCCTGAGTTTATTTTCGAGACTACGGGTTACTATTCAAGTAATATCGCACTGATTCTAGTCTCAATATTGAATTGACGGACAAAAGGAGTATCCAATGTGTACATTATTGATAATGCTATCTATATCTACTATTTTTCCTACTATCAATTTATCTACCGCAAGATAATGACACTTCACGATTATGATACCAACACATCCGACAACTTATCATGACACTCACACTTTCCACACATTTCACGTGACTCCTATAAACCAAAACTTCGTCTCACCAACTGCTGCGGATATTCTGAATAGCGATCACACAATGTGACAAGAACCGTCAGACTACCCCTTTTAAACATTACATGGCATAGTGTGAGACAGAGAAGGGAAGAAAACAGAAAAATGAACGACGATAAACGGCTGCTGCAGCGGTCGAACTGTGGCAACTTGGGAAGTGGAGGGAGGAAAGCAGGTTAGGTTATTGGCGTCCTGTTGTTCATGTGTAGCGTTGGTTTGCTTTGGCTTGTGTACGCCTGAGTAACTATAATCCAATATTTACGCGGTTACCAAAATGTGAAAGAGTAAGAATCGCAGACGACAATTATGATGTTTTGGGAACGTTTTTTCACCTTGTGAGTTTGATGTTTAACGACAAAGTATTTTGGTATGAGTATGGTAAATCATATAGCGTTAAGTTTTTTTATTTGAACTTAAATATCGTCGTGCCCGGTGTGATTTTAGGAGAGATAATTCCAAAAAATATGTAAAATAGACTTCAAAACGCGACACGGTTGATTTGTATGTAAAATAAATGATTTACGGGAATTACCGCTAATCGGTTTGTGTCCGTTTGTGCGATTGGAATGTTTGTGTTGGCATTTTGACAATTAAATGAAAAGTTTATTTATTCAATCGCGCTGAATATAAAATTACGCAATGGATACTGCTGAATCGGGAGGTTCAAGTGAAGTCGAAACTGAAGGAGAGGTAAGTGTTAAATTTATTTAGTTAATTATAACCTCAATGAATGATATGAATGTTTGAGGGAAGTATTAATGAAACAGTGAATATAATTTTCTTCTTCTTCTGCGGTTGACTTGTGTGGACTCATAATTTTTGCGTTCACTACTTAGTCTTGAGAATCATAGCATATATAATGCATTTGGTTTCTTCACACATACTGTGTGAAGTGAGGATACATTGGTACTGTTGATGGAGATAGCTGGTAGATTAAATATCAAATTTGAAATTCAGAATTACATTTCAGTGTTTGAAAATTTAGTGTAGAAATGTCATAAAGAAGGAAAAGTAGATCATGATTGTTCTTAGTGAAATTTTTGATTTTGAGCTAGTGAAGATGCTAAGCATTGCCTGAGATGTGCCTGTTTAAAGATGGTCGGTGTTAATTGGGACACTTGCATGTATTTTAAAATTAGGGGTTGTTGGGCCTGGTTAATGTAATTGTCACCTGGATCATATTAAATTTCATTGGGTGCCTTTTTTGCTGTTAGTGTCGTGTTGACATAATCCAGCCACACGAATTCCAGCATGTTGGAACATAAATTTGTTTAAAGTATATAACATGAAGTATTTAAAGTATAACTTGGTTTGATGGATAAATTTCAAAATTTGGAGAACTGCAAAACATATATAATTTAGTTTAAAAACTACTTGCTGAACCCATATGACCACATCAAACAAAAATAAGAACTGAAGAAAAGTTACCACCGAAAAGTACTACATAGACAATATATGGAAAATCAAAAATCTCATAAATATTGTTTCGTGTTCTTATTCTTCAAAACTGATGAAATGAAGGAGGTTTGGTATTCTGGAACAATAAAATACTTTTTGTGTACACAAAGTAATTAAGATGTATATTTACTTAGATATCCGATTGAGATGGACAGTTGTCCAGCTGTTGATTTTAACTTGAAAGCTTAATAAATCAAATTAGAATTGTTGAAACATTTTTTTAAGGGACACTCGACAGGCAATTGTTGGACATAGCATTTCTTTTGAGTGCACTCTCCAACCTTTACATTTATAAATAGTCAGTCTCCGAACTTAAAACTCTCACTGTCTTCACTTCGACAACTAACACCTCGCGGTGTGAGGTTTAGTGTAGTATCTTGTAATTGTGTTGAGGTTGGTCTTGAAAGTGATGTAAGAAACAAATGACTACAGATAAGCAATTATTCTATTAGTTTTCCAATTTTATTAAAATTTAATGTTTATACTAGAAAGCTGGTGAATAAAGACAAGCTAAAACACATCTGGCGCACACTAGTTTTCATTTAAGTAAAAAATCACATT
This sequence comes from Teleogryllus occipitalis, assembly GCA_011170035.1. NCBI lineage: Eukaryota > Metazoa > Arthropoda > Insecta > Orthoptera > Gryllidae > Teleogryllus > Teleogryllus occipitalis. Next base: position 149,507 of record BLKR01001236.1, read on the forward strand.
TGATTTAGTAGAAAGCTCAAATCGCATTCTAAACGAACACCCTTAGTTTTATAAATGTGAAGGTTATTAAATTTGTTAAAAGAATTGTCATCCCAACCGGGTTTTAAACCTGGACCTCCTGGATTGACAATTACATGTAAAGATTATTTAATAAGGCTTTCATTTGTAGAATGTGCATTACCATTTTTACAAATATTATGTGTAGTGTGCTCTGACAGTTATATATTGCACTGTTAGCTGAAAAATAGTTTATAAACTTATACATTTCGAATTTATTTTATTAATTTTGTGACGTGGTAAAACTGAAACTTATTGAAATTAACATGTTGAATTTTATACAAGTCCCCAGCGGTTTTCAACAATGGTTTTGTATGTTTCTGCAAATAAAATTATGTAGAAATGTTATCTGACCGTCTATTATAGTTCATTAAAAAGTTATGATGAATTTTGTTTTAGATTTTATTTATTAAATCACACTGTATAAATTTACATTCATTGTGATTAATGTAGATTGCAACTTAATGAAATAATGTGCACACATGACAGCAAAAACTTCATGCAACTTTGAAAAACATGAGTTCGATACTTTCATCCCTATATCAGTGTCCAACCTTCTCCGAACACAACACAGGTTTGAGAAATGCAATCACTTACCATGCTTTGTTTAGGCCAGTGGATGATTTTTTGGAAAGGTTCTGTAACTGCAGACCAATGCTGAATCTGTGAAATACGGGATGTAACTTTATTGGTGACAAATACTTCAGGGATGCTTTCCCAATATCAAAACAGTAAGCTCAAATAGTGCTAAAAACTAGCACAGACTTTCTCCTACTAATTAGTTTTCTAATCTCTAGTCCGGGTTAGCTTTTCGATTTTGCCTCTCCAGCAGCTGTCTATTGCCCCTTAAAGGTTATTTATTGACTGTATTGTCATATGGCTTTAAAAATATTGTAGAAGAGTGAAACCTTGTCCAGTATGTAAATTTTCGTTGAAGAATTTGGAAAAAATTTCAAGAAAATGTCATTTAAGTGTTTCAGTGAATGCGAAATTTGAAGCCCTTTTCCACAGAAATTTCAGTTGTAAATTTTTTGAGAAACTTCAATTGAAATAACTTGCAGCACTTCTACATGACTCCTTCCATAGTTATATATATTACATTAAGACTATAAATAGTCAATCAGAAATCAACTCAAAACACCAAAGGATTTAAATCATACAGTTTTTGACTGATTTGTTTGTGACTTGCTCTTCATGTTATATCTTGGTGTTTTGTGTAAACTTGTTTATTTCCTATAAAACAGCTTCACAATTTACTGTTACGCATGTTACAATAATTTGAAAAGCATTTATACAGTTACTCCTAAAGTTAAAATATTTGTGAATTGCATCACATTATAAATTCAATTTTGTGCAGGGTGTTAGGAGAGAAGATGAACTTGTAATTTATATTTTTGAAAGATGGGATGAGGATCTGATTATTAAGATGTGAATGGTTTTCTAAAGTTACATATGTTACAGTAGGTGTTATGGATGTTACGTAGTTCAAATGACACACACAAGACCTTTTTATTCTTTCTATTATACATTATGGGGGTTTACATCTGTAATACATCTAGATATGAAATTTAGTGTTTTTTATTGCATGCTAACACTTTATAAACATTACATAATTCTTTTTCAAACATCAATTACTTTTGGAAATTTGTAATAAACTCTTGCTCCAATGGTCACCAGTGAAGGTTGGGGCAAAATCTCCAGTATCTGATTCAATTGTAAGAAATATCTTTCTTGCTTACAGTGAACAGGTTCTTATGTGATTTTTCTTAAACACATTATTTGGACTTCCAGTTCATTCTCTATTTGTACTTGTACAGTGGCAATGTATCTACATTTGGTTATTTTCCCCGGTCTTCTTGAGCTGGAAAATTCAACCAGTACATACACGTCCCAGTTTGTTCATCTGTTCCAGGCTGTCAACAGTTCTGTACATTTCACATTTTTGGATGTACTATCAGCATCTGACTCGTCAGAATACACAACTCAAACTATTCCAACAAGTGGACTCTTTTCTCTTTTTTTTTTTGATGTACATGTTCATTCAACAAGAATGCGGTGTTTCGAATCCCTCTTGAAATAATGCAAGTCTTTACACCTAGCACTGAGGAGCTATTTGGAAGCTGTAATTGAATCTCTTCCAAGATTTACGACCTTACAATTAACTTTTTTGAGCTTATGGCAGTCCATACTTGCATTTCATTTATCGTGAGTTAGATCATCACAACCTATTACGAAAGAACGGATGATATTTTTCATCCACGCACAGGAAGTCAATGGCTTCTCTGCTCATGGCTCCGATGATGAGCAGCTTGAATTTCAACTTGTGTTGTAATTACAATTTTTTTCAGCGAAATTTACTTGCATTATTGCTTCACTAGCGTACCCGTGTGAGAACTCTCGCATGTTAAACCTCCCACTCTTCTGTATTTTTTCATTTCTATATTAAGCCTGTAAAATATCCTTTTCTTCAAGACCTTCTTATCCTCCCGTCATTTGCTCTATATGTCTCCTTGTAATTGAAAACAATAAAATACATCCTTGTCAATACAAAATATTCTCATTTAATATAATTACCGAGTAGAGAGGTACGCCTATGAAATTCAATTGCGTAGAATATCAAGTATAAGTCACATACAGTTCCAGATTCTACAGGCTCTGAACAAGTGGAGTAGAATCGAGAAGCGTCGAACCAGCAAAAATGTAATAGAATGTTCAAGATCTCATCTTCAGTGGCGAAGCGTGAGGTTAATTTTTGGATAAGCTGAGTCACGAATATATTGTAAACACATATACTACTTAATTTGTGAAATATCGAATATTTCGAAGATGGAGATCTGAAGACTAACATTTTAATAAATAAATAAAATAATAATAATAATAATAATAATAATAATAATAATAATAATAATAATAATAATAATAATAATAATAATTTTATTTATTTTTTATTTATTTGTTTCTATGTGGTTTGGGGTCCCAATAAGTCCACAGGACTTGCCACTGGGTTCCCATTACAAAAAATATTACATAAAAATATACATTGTTACAATTTATTACATTTCATTATTATCTTCATAACAGTTCCAACTTGATTACTAATAATTTTAGTTGTGGCACTGTAGTAGCCACAAATGGTGAATATTGTTGTTTCTCAGCCTTATTTTGTAGAAGGAAAAGAAAAACAAACAAACAACATAAAAAAACCTTTTCTTTTTACACGAATTTCAGAAAATAAAAATAAAATTGATGAAAAATAGAAATTAATATACAGTCATATACCACTCTATCTTTCTTCAACTTGTAGTACATTTTTAACAGACTTTTTAAAGCCCTTCAGTTTACTGCATGCAGTGACATCGCTATGAAGCTTGTTGTATAATTTTGGAACTAAGCATTTTAAAGATTTTCCTCCATAATTGTTAAAAGATTTTGGACTTTAAAGTTGTTTATAATATGCCAGTATTTGTACATACCATTTCAAGTTAATGTTTCACAGTTTTTTAATATTTCTGCTTTGGAAAATTCTCTATTGTTTGCTATTAGTTTTAAAATCTTAATTTGTAAAACATTTATTGCCTTTAGGTGCACATTACTTGTTCCACCCCATACTTGTACTCCATACCTTAAGACCGACTCAGCAAGTGCTTTGTACACTATTTTTAGAACATCTGTATTTACGTACTGCTTCATAGCGTATATTGCTCCTAGCAGTTTTTTGTTTTTATTGAAAACTAGTTCAGTATGTTTATTAAATTTCATGTGGTTATAAAAAATAACACCTAAATATCTATATTTGTTATCAAAACCCAATTTCTCACAATTACAGTTTTTGGCTGTTCTGTCATTTAGACACATCCTATTGTGCATGATAATTTGTTCAAAGAGTACATTTTGCATATGGGGTGTTTTTTGCATGGGAGGTATTTTGCATTGTTTTTTTTTAAAATTTACAAATAAATGGTTGTCACTTGACTATTTAGCTGAATTATTGAGTTCATTTTGCATCATATTTCTCATTACATTATGATTTCTGTGTGAGTATAAGATTATTAAATAATAATAATAATAATAATAATAATAATAATAATAATAATAATAATTATTATTATTATTATTATTATTATTATTATTATTATTATTATTATTATTATTATTATTATTATATTCAATCACACAACAATCCTCGAATCAAGAATAAGCCTACTGCAGAATTGAATAAAGAATTGTAAATGGAACTGCTTACTTATAATTGATGTATACTCCTTGTTTTCAAAAGTACGCAACTATCTAAATTGTTCGAATTTTTTAACTCACTTCTAAATGTTTGTTGTTGTTTTTTTTTTCATAAAAAAATGCCACTCTCTCTTTTAACATAGCAGCTTGCGAACACTTACAAGAAAGTTTCTTTTCTATGAAAATACTAGCCCAGTTGGAGAGTATGTTATTTAATTTAGAATTACGTAAATATATTTTATTTTCAGTGCTCATTGTCAGTGAGGCACAGCGACATGCAGTTGCAGGCCAACGACATTTCACTTGTAACCTACACACGAATATGCTATACAATCAACTTACGAAATGAAATCACACTCATTAGATCCTGTTTGATCTTTCCACAAAATAATACTATTGGGGGTTCACACCTGGTTCACACCCTCGCCGCGATACCAACCCATAAATACTTAAAATTAACGTGTTTTGAATGATCGTGTTTAATTAACACAAAGCTAAATAATGTAGGAGAAAAAAAGTGAACATTCTCAATATTATACTTCATGAATGAGCGACATAGGAATTCTAATAATGAAATTTGGAACAAATAAATGTTTCCTGATGTTAGTGACACTTGAAGTTGCTCAATGACATCTAGCGGTCATTCCCGGAAGTTCCACGCAAGCTTGTGATGAGAGCGCCTGCTGGCAAGAGTTTAAATTACTTTTAGACTTGTAAGGCCGGCCTACAGTATATACCGGCAGCGTATAAGCGACTCTGACAGTTCTCTCGCCACGTGCAGTGGCGCGTCATGTGACCTGTTCTGAAGCAATCAGTGTACGAGGATTAGTTTACTTTTTCGCAGCCAGGGTTCAGCGTTGCCGCTAATCTGACTCGCACGAAGTCGCTTGAGAAGCGCGCAGACTCCTGTCATCAGCAGTATCAATGCCAATGAAATATGTCTCTGTCGATACGCGCCAGACCAGTTACAGTAGGGCAGCGTTTAAGCGACTCTGACAGTTCGATGCGCTGTTGCCACACATTACTACGCACATGGCACCACCTACACGTCAGATAAATGAAATCTGTAAACATACATAAACACTTACCGACAGGCGATGACACGTTTTGATACCATGTTCATAAACTCCGCCACAGCCGACCGTTATCACCTTCCAAACCGCGTTGAAAACTTGATGCGTCTGCTACGGATGGCGTCCTCTATTCCGCAGGCAAAGGACGCACACCGAGGTCCTCTGAGCCTGAAGACAAAATTATTTCTTCACTTTCACTGCTGCTGCTGTCACCATCATTTCCTAATGATTTACCACTTGTTCAACATTTTCTTCTTGCAGGCCTTCTTGCGCCTACGACTGCGACCAATTAATAATGTCTTGCTTTCTTGAAGAAAGTGGTGGGCGCTTTGTTTAATTGCAGAGAATGATTAGGTACATTGTCCATTATTATAGAAGAATTTATAGGAATTTCAGGCAGTAAAGAAACAAACCAATCTTTAAATTTTGTAGCATTCATCTCTTCGTGATAATCCATGGCCTTCTTTGATTTGAAGAGAAGCAATCCTCCATCAATAAAACCATCGGCAGTTCCTGCATGTGCTAGAATAAGACGACCCCCCTTTCCAGTAGGAACTGACATAGTACCTTGAACTGTATCGTCGGTCCAACCTATTTTCTTTGAATGGTTTGCATTCACCCGAGTTTCGTCAAGCCAAACGAATTTTTTGGGGTCCAGTTTCACTGCTTCTCTCACAAATCGGCATCTCCAGGCAACAATATCACCTCTCCCTAATAATACTTTTCTTCCAGAAAAGCTCTTCCATTTAAACCCGACCCTCCGTAATACAATAGAAAGGCTACTTTTGCTGCCGGAAAATAGACCACTGTCTTTTAGTGAGACTTATCAATTTTTTTTCGAGAGGGATACTCTTTTTTTCTGGTAATACCTGTAGACGTGCTGTCTAATGGCATCCATTTGAAAATTATCCACGTCTGTGACATGATATTTTTTTTCTTTCTGGTCTTGCCCGGTGTAGACAACGAACCAGTCGGCTCACTCAAATTTTCAGGACATTTCTCTCGCGTGATTTTTTTACTGTTGTCGGGCCTATCTGCAGTGCAGCCGCGACTCTACTCACATTGTCGAGAGGTAGTAATGTCCCCCCGTTCGCCTTTTCTGCCTCGAAATATTCGCGTAAACGATAAACAAATTCGCGAGCCTGGCTCTTCCACACTACTCCACGTTTGCGCGACGTGTGGGGCGCAGCCATCACGAAACTCACAGCCTCGGACCAATGCACTGAAGCGCTTGGAAGGTAACGACCCAACAGAAAACGAAATGACCTCACTAACACGACACCTACGCTGACTTTCTCTTTCCCTGCGTCCACTTAATGTACGTTTGCGTCTTTTGGGGCGCGTGGGCAAGGATTCGGGATTTGACGTAACCTGTGAACAACTTCACTACTTCAGTACAACCGGGCAAAACCCACATGTTCTCTACAAAATACACCACAAAAGCAAATACATGCAAACTGTCAACGCCACAATGCAATTATTACACTGAAACAAAACCTTGACGAATTGTAAACAAATCTCAACAAACAAAACAAAACAAAACATCAAGCAACGCCACCATGAAGCAGCGTGGACCCGTGGATCTATCGACTCATATACTTGTATATCGATTTTGAAACAGCCACTCTTTGGAAGAAAACAATTATTGATAAGCGTACTATTAAGGAATGAGTTAATTAATTTACACTGTAAATAGTGGTGAATCAATACGAACAAAATATCTGATAACACATCTAGGGATCACATTCTTTCCTTTAAGGGAAAAAATACTACAATCGGTTCAGTAGAAGCTCTAAACGAAGCCATGGCAGAATACCTTATTTTTTTAAATATATAGATAATTGACCAATTTTATAGGACAAACACACGGCAGCAACGTATAACATACAGTAACTTGCGTTCTGATCTAAACGTCAGTCAAATGTTTCCTCTACCGCTACCACAGCGCTAGTCAAATAGGATCAAAGTGAAATTACGATCCAATTTATTTTAAATAATATTCCACATAAAAATTACTGATAATAAATGAAATTAAAACTGATAAACATAATATAACATGAAATGCAATTTTAATGTACACAATCGAACAAAATATTTACTAGAACCGATTGTCAATTATTAATGAAGCCTCTATACTGGGTTTGTAAGCTTCTCTGTGACGGGTCAAGAACCTGTATCATAATGAAATATGTATCGTAATGAGTGTCATTTCGCAACGGGCTGGAGCCATCACATGACAGAATTATACAACGAGAGTGGAAAAAACACTTAAATGCAACTGGTATTAATTTATTTCTCATTCAGCTACAGGAACTCATTTTTATAGCTCATAATATTACACGCACTTCCGGCGCGCCCAGCGCGGAGGAAAACTTGAAGAAACTAATTTATTCTGCCGAGCATCATCCAGGAAAAAATCCTTATCTAACATATAACAATATGTATATCATTGGATTCGTCTTTTTACGCTCTTTATGATAGACTGAAAAATGATGACTGATTCTTTATGATAGACTGATGTATAGTTCCATTTGAAAAAACAAAGTTACCTCAAATATCTCGTAAAATACAAGTGATAAAATAGAAATAAATACACGTATCAGTTAGCCCTATTTTCTCATGCACTTCTGTGAAAACTGCATTTCAATATCTTCAAAAGTTACAGGAGGTGCTAAAGTTACGTGACTCACCCTGTATATTATAAAATGTTATTTCCACCATGCGTACAGTAAACACGTGAATTGCCCTGGGTAACGACCTCTGAAATAGTGGGTGGACTTGCTCTTGTGGATGAAATCAATTATAGAAGATTTGTAAGCTTGCACAGCTATCTGACGAGAAAATTACCGAAGTAGCGTTTGAAATTATACATGAAAATTATAGATGCCGCCACACGTACACGATGCTGGCGCATCCTCTAGTCCAGTGGGTCCCAATGTGATCGGTATCCCCCCTTGGGGGTCGATGATGGTCAAGGGGTCGATTAGTGGCCTATAGCCTCTAATAGACCGGTGAATGATAGATATAATTATAATAATATATTTCTCCAGAAAGAAAATAAATAAAAAGTAGAAAGCACCCAGTTTACACAGTTAAATTGCTTTTCTAATCTGTGAGAATTTTTCTTTGTAAACAAATAAAATCATATTTTTTGTAAATAATAACAATGTTCGTTTCTGAAGTGTTTATGTGTGTCTGAAATACAAATGTTTGCTTAGAAAGCCTTATTTCAAACCAACTTTTGAGTGCTTATTGCGGCTTAGCCATTTGAAGCATCGAAGAAGTTTATTAGACAAAATGTGCTTAAAATTGATTTAAGAGCTTATTTTCAAAGTATCGTTGCTTCTTCCCTGGACACCCTGAAGAGAATAACGTGCGTTGGGGGTAGGTGAGGCCAACAATTCGTTTAAAAGGAGTCGATGGTCGAATAAGTTTGGGAAATTCCTGCTCTATACTCCGATTAATTTAACGTGGCGTCTCAAGGCCACGGTCTGGACGAAGAGGGAGACACTAACCTTCAATCGGGAGCTTCGTTACGATTAAAATTTTTTGATTGAAGCTGACGATTGAATGACAATGCCCCCCCCTCCTTCCAGCTCGTGACCTTGAGGGGCCACGTTAAATAAATGAAAGTTCAGTTGACTCCGGTTATAGTGAACGTCTGGGGACTAACATGTTTGGTTCACTATATCAGAGGTTCACTACATCCGATGTCAGAAATAGAATTTTTCAACAATGATTTTATTAATATGGAGGTACAGCAATATACCTTAACAGCACGAACTGAAAATTTCAATATATTTATTTGACCTTAAAAATCAATTATTTTTAATTGTTTGCTTCGTACATTTTTCATTAGTAATTTCTCTAGATCCTTCTCCAGGGTTCGTGTTCCCTCCATAGTTGATACCGCATTGTCCTCTGTCTCTAAGTATCGTAATGCAGTCTTGACACCTTTCAATGCCTCTTGCACTGTTCGAGCACAGTTTCACTCTTTGCCCCCCCCCCCTTTAGGGCTTTTATCCAGCCAACAGCCGGTTACCCTTTACGTCCCAATGGGACGCATATTCCATCATACACTAGACCATACCCATACCCTTGCGGGCTCCTCTGACCTGGGGTCAGCAGATCGCGAGGCCCTCCGCTACAACACATACAAAGACAAGGGACAAACAACCATGCCCAAGACGGGACTCGAACCCGCCACCCTTCGGACCGAAGTGCTGAGTCGGTACTCGCTCTTCGCCGCCTCGGCCATGCAGGTCGGCGAAGTCCCTTTTACTCGCCTAATTATATGCAAGACCCAATTAATCTCCAAGATTTATTTCCTAAGTTCACTATACATGAGGTTCAGGCTCACTATGACCGAATCTTCTCATTCTTATTTGTAATGTAAGTGAAACGTGACCAGCGACTTAAGTTCAGTAAGGCCTCATCCACAATGCAAACTTAAACGTAACGTAAGCCGTAAACTTAGGCAGTAAACTTTTCACGTAAAAACGAGCATTCACAATGGCAAACGTAAGCTGGAACGTAGGTTTTGCCTGAACCAATCAGAATTCAACATATTGATCGATTCGTTTCTAGCATTTTTTTCGACTCTCCTATCGATTTCGCCTTTTGCATTTGCGAGCAGCTGTTGCACCCCTACCTATTGAGGTTATATGCGATCAGTGAGCTTTAAATTGTGCACCGCAAATATATTTACACACCAATACACACGCATAAACAAGAATCGATCTGGAGTCTACCTTCCTTCTCGCGGATTTTGTTGTGCATTTGTTTTTTTCATGCTGCACTCTGATTGGTCTTCGGTAGAATTTCGACGTAAACTTAAACGTAGAAGCTTGGAGCATGCGAGCTCTTTAAGTTTACGTCTCACGTCTACGTTTACGTCAAGGCATTGTGAATGATCTCGCTTTATAACCCATTTCTAGGTTTTGCGGCTACGTTACTGTTATGTGCAAGAATGAAACAACAACAGTTCTTTCACCAAGTTTATTTTCAGAAAACCACAATCCAAATCACAAGCCGTTACACAGTCCAGGTCCCAGTCCGCCAGAAGAAAAACTCACCGTAGACACAAGCACTTGATTGCAATCACCACTACTCCTAGGCACTTACTCGTCACTCTCGAACTGTTCCACACTGCCTACCGCCCCGGGCGAGGCCCTTTAAATATGCCCCCTGAGGCATCAGGGCGAGTCTTCTACTCCCCACCTCCATGGCGGGGCAAGGAGGGGAAATACTCCCCTCCTGCGATCGTTTGGCCGACACGGCCCGGTGACCACAGACAGACGCCGCCGCTTGGCCTGGTGGCGTCTTCCCGAACTTCTCACTTCCCCACTGGTCGTGCTCACGGCGCGACATTACAGCGGCCGCAGTGGGCCACAACAATGTTGGCCGGTATAGTGTGCCCGTTACGTGGGCACAAATGCTGTTATACACAGCAGTTACGGTTACGTTTAAGTTTGCATTGTGAATGAGGCCTAACCGGAGAGGACTGTACAGTGCGTCCTGTGCAGGAGCGAGGGTTTCCCCTCCATGGTTGCGTTGTTGCGGCAGGTGTCGTCGACGTGCGGGGCCGGCGGCGGCGGGGGCGGCGAGGGGGACGGGGAGGCGGCGGCCGCCTCCTACCTGGTGGTGCACACCGCCGACGCTGACGATGACGGCGTGGAGGTGGAAGAGGAGGAGGAGGAAGAGGAGGAGGGGCGGGCGCTGAGCGCCGGCCACGAGGAGGGCGACGCCCTGGGGGCGGCGCACATGGACGAGGCGCAGGTGAGTGCAGCGCGCGCGCACGCGCTTCTCTGCTTCTTTTTACTTCGGCGCTTCGCAGGAGAGAGAAAGTTACGTAATGCTGCGAGAAAACAGGCGAGTTTTCGGCAGAAAAAACTCTTTACTGCCGGGCACTGATAACAAAAATGTGCATAAATCCAGTTGCTAAATTTAGAAAAAAATCGTTTAACATATGGTGTAGCTAGAATCCGTGTTTTGTGAGTCCTTGATGCCGAAAAATCGAATGGCAGCAATAGGGGTGTCCGCGTGTGGTCAACGCTAGCGGGTGAACCGTTCAGCCGATTTTCTCCAAAATTGATATTCCCCAATCGATCTGGCTGATGTCGCGGCCCCTTGAATTTCAAGCTGATATTTTAAGTTTTGGGGGTACTTTACATGAAGCCCCTGGGACATTTTTAAAATAAAAAAAAGGGCTCCATCGTTTTTGGTTAAATTTTGTTGTTGGATAATGTGAAGGACGTTTAGGAGAATGGTACAGGTCTCATGTTCGGTATAAACTCTGAATTTTCGAAAATTGCATGAATTCAAAATTTTTTCGGTATCTTCCCACAACTACAGTCATGAAGATAGAGATATTTTCCTCTTAGTGTAATCTGTTTCTTAAAGACAGATTTTGTTATGTGCAATTTTTCGAAAATTTGAGTATTTCGCGTATTTTTGTGTGAAAGTACGTGCTGTTTTAATAGTACTACTTTCATGTTCGATGCGTTGGGCCACAGATTTTTTGACAGACAGTAGTTTAAAAGCAACTTTATTAACTAACTCAGAATCACATAATTTTAATTGTTTCAAAGTTTGTTCTGCGACGTTTCGACGACTTGGATTTTCCCCCATCTTCAGGCGACAATGGGTTCAATGTGAAAATTAAGGTTTTTAAATGTAGATTACAAGTTAGTTTCGTTAATATATAAACTATACAATTATAATGAAACGTTAGCTCTCGATATGAAATGGTATAAGGAGACTCACGATTTAGAAAAACAAAATATAATTATATATTAAACTAAATATATTCATGTATGCTTTTCACCCACTTCTCTTTTAACTCTCACAATCTCCATTTTCTCTCCCCCCACAAGCTATAGATAGATTACTATAAGGGATATACTGCTCGGCCACTGCAGGCAACTTAAATGCAGGTTATGTCCATGTAATAATTTTGTCAGAGCGTTCGTTTTCAGTTAGCTCAATTACAATTGGGCATCACCATTTCGTCCAATGTCATCGATCAGCGTGACTTTCATTTGTTTCAGACCTCTTAAAGTGGTCCCTTCTTAGAGTAACTGTGTAACAAGGATCCAAGAGTATATGTTCGGAGTTAAATCGAACTCCGGATAGCACACTGCATCACTTTGTGTACATTGGATCATTTCGAAACAAAGTGTTTTATGACATTTTGTAAACTATCGGAGATTCAAGAAAGGATTGTTTTTTGCATGCGCCGCGCCGGCAGATCTCCAGATGTCGTGTCGTAACTCTGATATTGTTTGTGGATGAAGTAAAGTACAGAGAATACTAAAATAACGATGATAGTAAGTGTAAAGCGCCGAAATTTTTAAAATGGAAAAGGAAAGAGCGCGAATCTAACAAAATATAATAAATTTCAAAAATAATATAATGAAGCATTAGAACAATAATTGTCTCACAAATCTGAAGAAAGCTGTAAAATAGAATGCCAGCAATTTTATTCGTGAAAAAGTTAACGTATTTGATGAGGATATATATTATTAGCAAACGCGTAAGAATTGGCAAGCCCTACATACTACAGCTTTACAACATTATAATAAAGTCTTCTTGCGAGATGTTGTGGTTGCAGTCGTATCTACGAACTAACGGGACCGTTCACCGCCTCCTAAAGTAGAGTTGGTAGAACCCGTGATACGCACTCCCCCTTGTTTTGCTTCTGGACATGTAACTTCATTATCTGTGCACGTCTTCTAGAATTCAGTGGGAAATACAGGTATTCAAATTATCGTTTCCATGTTGTCGCGGCAGGAAGTCTTATTCCTTGACGTAAGACTGATGGATAAGAGTCCAAAATGTATTGCTGATTTATCCTTGGAAATAGATATTATTACATCGGAGCGGTTTTTTTCTGTATTCAAAATTCAAGTAGTATATGGCTTAGTGTAGGGATCACAGAATTTTGAAAACATGCACAGTATTTACTTTTTATTTATTTATTTTACGTCAAAAAACAGTTCAAACTGCGTATGACGTGCTATGGGGAAAAGTGAATTGTGTGCACATTTTCAAAATTCTGTGATCCCTACACTAAGTCATATACTACTTAAATAAAAAAAAAAACAACAACAACAACCCTCCCATGTAATAAAATCTATTTTCAAGGATAAATAAGCAATAAATTTTGGCTCTTATCATGTTGTCCTTCGGAATAATACTTCCTGCCGCGACGACATGGAAACGATAATTTGAATAATTGTATTTCCCACTGAATTCTAGAAGACGTGCACAGAAAATGAAGTTACATTTATGTCCAGAAGCAAAACAAGGGGGCATCTCAGCATTTGCTCAATGGATCAGGGAAACTGGACGAAAAACCCGACCGAGATGGGGGTCATTGACCCCCATCTTCTTTAAAGTATTCATTCGAGAAATTCGTATAATTTCGTGTACTCTGGGACGATGAAGAGTAATTTATTCCTGAAGTGACCCATAAACATCACTTTCGTCATTGTTACTGTTTAAAATATATTTATTTTCGTAATAAACGCTTCAAGTAGATTTCTGATTATTTTCAAGAGGTAAAGGCAGGGTAATCGATTTTTAAATTCTCAAATGTATTCTGTAATGTAGAAACTAAGACTAAACCATTACCTGAGTATTACGAAAAGTGTACTAATTATCTTTCAAGTTCACTTATTGCCACTTTCAAAATGTCCCTCACGGCACTGCTCGTTTGCCATACCTCATGGCGGCGAGCGACGTCTAGTTTGTCTGACCTGACCTGGCCTCGCCTTGACCTTTCAAACGAAGTGCCATTTCTGTGTTCACGTACTTCATGACTTCTGTGTGTTGTCGCTGAGAACGAGCACACCCATGCCCTTGCACCATCGCACCCTTTCGATTAAACCGTGAAGAGTAGAAATGAAACAATACATTATTCGTAATAGAGACATTTTTATATGATCGAAAAAAAAATTAAATTTCTTGGGCGAAATGATAGCTTTTTCCACAGTTTTTTTTGTCTGACTCGGCAAAAACGCCCTCAAATCCGATCATGCAAAAAATAATCACTTCACTTACTGAATGCAAAAATTATTTTAAAAAATACATTTTGCTCAGCGAATTTAAATAATATCTGAATTTCTTTTCGGGCCTGTAAATTTACGTCACGGGCCACCTGTTGCCAACCGCTGCTCTAAGCTTCATCTGCTAGAAATTAAAATCTGTAAAGCGTCCGGGGTGCCGCATTGCGCTCGCATTCCATGCAAACGATGCATATCTAGAAGGCGGTACTGCAGACACCACTCAGTCAATTTTGTAGGGCCAATGGCATACGCCCCGTCAGCTTCGGTGCTGACGAACCACCGTTTCCTTTACAATGGCCTCTCCCTCCGACTTACCCAGGGATATAGAGCAGCAAGGTTTTAGATGTCGATTCGAACCGACGCGACGACGCATGTCATAAATACATCCTGGCCAGGAGTCTCGGTTAAATCGAAGTCTAGCATTCAGGAGCACCGAAACCTGTTTATATGTTTCATTTAGAATGTCTCCGCCATTCATTGTCTTCGTAACTCAAATTCGCTCCACTAGAGAGCCCTGACATTTAAAAGTGACATATTGCTACGGTAGCCGAATTTCATATTATATTATATTCACTCTTCACCCATCACTTGAAAAGCTTTTAACCAACGAAGGATGAGTTTCAACAAACAAACAACAACAACAACAAAAATCTTAATGTTTTTTGGATGATGGATAAAATGTGAATCTAAACGAAGGCTCAGCATGTCATCAATCGCCGTTCATATTTAGATTATAAATGGGGCAGCAGGGAAAACTTCAACCCTAGGTCCCCACTTATATAAGGGGGGACCTAGGATTATTCATTTATTTAGAAAAGAAAAACATGTAACATTAGTTATTTGAAATAAGGGCTCCCGTGGATCTGTTGTATGTACCTTGTTTTAGGGCGCCCCGATTATAAAAATTTGTCACGTAGAGGTGGCCGCTTAATTAACGTTACGATAAACATCCTTGATGTCTAATTTTGCTGAGTCGTGTGATATAATAGTATACAGTGTGAGTCACATAACTTTGGCACCTCCTATAATTTTTGAACGGTTTATTTATATATTGAAGTTTTATGTTATGACTTTATTGAAGTTGAAGTTATTGCACCCCCTTTTTCATGAAAGTGCATGAGGGAATGGGGACCTAATTGATGCATTATTCGTTTGGATTTTATCATTTGTATTTTAACAGATATTGAGGTACCGTTGTGTTTTTCAAATTGAACTATATATATTTTTTAGTCACGAGCGTAAAAAGATGAATCCAATGATATACATATTGTTATGTTAGATAAGTATATTTTTGAGTAATTTTGATTTTTTGTAACTAGTTTTTAACGTATATTTTGAACGTAACAGTTCACCAACCAACTTCGCACTGTGTTCTCCCTGCTAGCACGTGCTCGGAGCGTTACAATATCCGTTAAGTAAGAGTTGCAAAAACTGAAAATTACTCAAGAAAATTTCTTATATAACATTTGACCATGCATATCATTCGATTCGTCTTTTTACGCTCGTCATGATAGACTAAAAAATATAGTTCCTTTTGAAAAATACTAATTTACCTCAATATCTCGAAAAATTCAAATGATAAAATATAAATGAAGATGTGTATTAATTAGCCCCATTCTCTCATGCATTTCCGTAAAAACTGCATTGCAATAACTTCAACCGTTGAAAAACTGCAGGAGGTGCTAAAGTTACGTGACTCATACTTCAACGAGCGTACAATAATAGCTATTATTGACGAGTTAATGTTTACGACACGAGCAAGTGAATAATAGCCATTGTGCGCGAGTTATTTTTTCTGTGACCGTTAGATATCCAGATTAGATTTTGAACAAATATTTACGTTTTAATGAAACTCGTGAATACATTAATTAAATGCATACAAATTAAGCAAACATAATAACATTATTTCATTGAGTTTTCAATTCTGTTCTAAAAAATTAAGCAGACATAAGAACATTTGAAGTGCAAGAATTACATCAGTAAGTCTTAACACTGAGTATGTCTTCCGTAAACCAGAGGGTTTATACTGTCGAGAACGTTTTGTAAAGTAAGCCAAGGAACCTCTGTAAAATAATTTACTCTTTTCCACTCCACAAATGTTGTAAAGCCTCAAACTTTCTCGATTTTTCTGACCGGAATTGGAGTTGTCGAAATCTCCATTTCCAGAATTTCAAGGGGCAAATACTTCATTGTAATTGTCGCAGATTTCGAGATTCATTTTCTGTTGATCAGTGCGAAATGTAACGAGAAATATGAGTACAACAATATGTAGGTTATGTATGAAACTTCGAATTATTTCACCTGTCTACCGCGGTTCAAAGCGCGAATTGCAAAGAGAAAGCAATTCTTGATTCCAAACTGGAATCGACTTCATCGACTAAACGTACAGCAGGAACACACATTATTAAATGGTCGTAGAGAAAGTATTTATCTTTTTACCTGAAAATAATACAACTTAAATACCAAAGTACACATAGATTGTAAAATGCAGAGAAATCTGTTTTATTTTGATGCACAACGGACTACGTAATGGAGGATTACTCCGAAAGACATTGGCTTAAAAAAATTAATAACGGAGGATTACTACCAAGCGCTCAGCGCCCCAATGGGGGTTATGAGAAGCGTTGCGTCATGCCGAAGGCGCAACAAATTTAAAAAAAAGTGTTCCTTTGAAACTAAACTTGAACTTTAATAACGTTTTTCGTTAATCCATCGAAATATTTTTTTTCGACAGCCTTAATATAAAATTATCATTAGTTGTGTCAGCGAAGATTCATCTTATTGCGATAAAGTTGGAGAACACATCATTTAAATTCAATATCCAGAATGCATGCTTATTACACACCTTGAATAAAAATTGGGGACACATCAGTACTCTGCTAGTCCCACGTGTCAATTACGGAATGAAGTAATGTTCTGAAGGAAGCGATTCACGCGTGTATGTCACGGAGAAAAGAGAAATTGAATTCCTCACCAGCATCAGTGCCGCCATTAGCTTCGCCTGCTGCATCATGGCTGCGGCTGCTCTCGGGCGTGTCACCAGCACAAGGCGACGAAGCACCGCGCCTATGCGCTATAACCGATGAGTCGCTAACGGAATCACCAGAGAGTATACTAATAGAGACGGCACTCAACGTTAATCCCAACGCTCTTATTCAAATTTCTAATTTTCATGGAGGGGGAAGCAGCCATCTTAGACCCAGTTTGAGCCAATAGCGTCGAAGGGCGTTCCACCATTGGAGGTGGCGCGTAATGACAACCGGGAAATTTAAAATGTTTTCAAAATGGCGTCAAATAAATACATTATTTTTATGTAAAATAAATACGCTAGGCAATTTAGAAGACTAAAATATTAGGATTTTGAATCCTAAGTCACTGAATGGAATTGTTGTCCAGGGAGTGCAAAATAAAAAGTTATTTCATAAACACAATATTTATTTCTAAATTATGTAGTCATACACAATATAAACAATAATACGCATAATACAATTTTTTACAAAATAAATGTAAGCAAGTAATCAGACGTACAGATTATTTTACTTTGAAATATTGAATTTATTAATATTGAATTATTAAATATTGAAACCATGAATTTTGTTAATTGTCCAAATATAACTAGTGGCCATTACTTCTTTAATATTGCATCATTATTAAAATGACATTCCAGCTATCAACACCTGTCAAATTTTAGCCTATTATCAAAATTGCTACTAAGGTACAATGGGACTCACAAAGTTAATACAATAGGCGCAGGGCAATGAAAGTAGGAGTGGATTCATTCTATTTTTTAAAAAGAATATTATACCTGGATATGGATAATGAAATAAGAAGAAGGAATGTTTCACTCTATAAATTGTATTTATTTTCTTTATTTATCCAATTAGGTTTTGAGATAATCACTTCCAAGAATATGAATCAAAACAGTGTAGATTATTATCTCATATAATGTGATGTAAATAAATATTTTACTGTTCCATTATTTTAACTATTTTTATCACTGATATTGTTATAAATTTTGATAAAATTAAGAACTGTACCTTTGCAAAGAATCACTTAATAACTTTGAAGTTGAGATGTGCTTGTGAAAAGATACATTCTAATAAGTATTTTTGGTACATATAACCAAGAAAATGCGAAAGATGAGGTTTGTAATTTATATTATGAAAATTAAAGTAAGTTTTAAATAACGTACTACAGAGAAAATTTGTTGGTCTTTATTATTACTGGATGGCGGGAGGCCACCACCTCCCGTTGACCTTTCAACACACGTGGATATAAAACATTTTACTCCGACTCGACACTTTTTGAAGTGTTTATGATTCCTATTATATACATTTTGAAGGTGAGCCATTGATACTTTCTTATACTGCGTACTCGTAACTTCTAACATATATAATACAGTTTATTGTAAATATTGTTTTTAATCTTTACGCCTGATGTGATAAAATTAAATTCTCGAAACATGGCTGTTAACGTAGTGATCTTCAGTAAGAAATGTATTGAATATGTGCTCAAAAAATTTCAATGAGTGTTTTTGTCATAAGAGCAGTGCTATTAAGTGCTGTGCAAGCCGTGGTAAATTCACGACTCGCGCGTAGCGAGTGATATTTAGTGCGACTATTTCACGAATGAAGACAATACATGAATGGATAATTAAAATCACAAGAATTACGAAAAAGAGAAATATTACTGAAAATTGCTACTGGAATACAATGAGTGTCAAAAGTATAGGAACACCTCGGAAATTTCAGTGAATGAATAAATTTCAGGAGTAAAATAAAATACAAATAATATATTTTAGGTCGCATTGAAAACGGTGAATATTTTGTAATTGTTATTAGCAAAGAAAAACATGACATAACGGACCCCTTAAAACGAAGTTTACAAACATTAGTACGCCTAAAAAGGCAGCCATAAGTATTGTAACAGCCACATGGTCGGTGGTAAAAAATTAAATAAAATTGGAACTGTAAACAAATTAATATTTGGTGAGATGACCTTTGGCATTTATAATGGCTTCTGTTCGTCTTGGTATTAATTCTACGAGCTTTGCCGTCATAGGTGTCAAGATACTCTCCTATTCCTCCTCCTAGAGCGTGCGCTTCAGAAAATTATTATACAATATCTGTCTGTTTCTATTTTTTTCTCCAAAATATCCCATAAATATTCAATAGGGTTAATGTCTGGAGATAGTGGTGGCGTTTCCAGATATCGTGGTGTATTAGAAAGGATTCACATTCTTGCGTTTCAAGCCCTGTGCTTTGGATCATTGTCCTTCTGAAAAATGAAATCGTCTTTGCGGCCAATTTTTTCACAACTTTTGTGTAGTTTACTTTGCACAATATTGATGTACATTGCACGGACCATTGTACCATTTATAAAGTGAAGATTCCCCTCACCAGAAGCACTCGTACACTCCCGCCTGGTAGAGAACCACCTCTGTATTTCACCAGGGCTGGAGGTTCTCTTCGTGAAATTCGGAGTTTCTCTTAAATATTACATTCACGCGCCAAAAATATTACATTTACTTTCATCAGTAAAAATAACTTGGTTCCACATTTATTGGGAACTGCAGTTTCAATATTTTTTTAGTAAATTCTAAGTGCTTGTTTTCGGTTAATGTCATTGATCCAGGAATTCCTACGTCCATGGTACCCACTGTTTCGTAGTATTATGCCAACTGTACTTGAAGAAATGTCTATTCCAGATGCAAGTTTTGGAGCTCTAAGTTTTGTATCAACTTTGTCTAGAAAAAAATTCTTAAGTATCACGTTCGTTCAGCAACTGTGACTGCCCACTCCTGCGTTTGTTCGTCACTGTTTTCCGAACTAACAATAAGTACTTATCAATTACATTAAGCACTGTAGCGTGTGATTTTTGCACAAATTTTCCGATTTCTCTCGAAGATCTGTATTCATTACGCAAGCGAATTATTATTTTTCTCTCTTATTCACTTTTTTCCTTTTCTTTGCGCCCCGTACTGATTTGGTGAACAAATTTGGGGAACCATTTGATGAACAAATACTTCTGCATCGTACACTTCTGAATCACCGACTGACGAATACCGGAAAGGAAACTCATACGAAAACCGTTACAACTAAAAGAGGCGAGTCCCTACTGCCAAGGCGAAGGTCAATCCATGGTTGAAATGGTCAATCCATTTCCACCATGGGTCAATCCACAGATTGCTGCGGCCGCGGTGACTTCCAGGAAACCGCTACAGTGAGAGTTTGCGTGTTCCAATACTTTTGGCTTTCTTTTTGTATGAGATATTTGCTAATATTACTGGTTTCTCAATTTTCTGTACTTCATTTTATGTGTTTTTTTGCTGTAGCAACTTTGCTGTGTATAATGCCGCTGAAAATTTATTTACATTCCTTTTTCTGTGTATAATTTACTGATATTCTCAGATTTTCAAAGTGGTCTAATACTTTTGACACTCATCGTGAAACTTTCATTCAGCTCCGAATCACTGCCTCCTGGAGAATAACTTATAATCAAGTAAAATATGAATAACAGTTTAATGCAGAAATTTATTTCAAATGTTTCGATTTTATGGCAATGAAACTTTCAAAAAACAATAATAACAAAGCTACTTACAAGAACATTTATTAAAAACAATCATTAAAGTTGTAGGAAGTTGCGTTTTCCATGTCGTGGCAGTAAAAATTTGTCAACTTATTGCTGGTACTTGCGCGAAGAATATAGGCATGAGACACTGGGAATGTGGCAGCGATGGTTTGGCGGCAGCGATGGTGTAGCGGTTAGCGTATCGGACTGTTATACCCAAGTTTGCGGGTTCAAACCCGATCGAAGACGTGGATTTTTAAGGGCGAAAAAATCCTTCGTACGCCTTCGTTCGGAGGGGAAGTAAAGCCGGCTGTCCCATGTTAGTAGATTTACTGCATGTAAAAGATCCTCAAGCCTAAATAAAGCCCCTGAGCTAAATTCAAATCACCTGTTCGTCGCCCAAGTAATAATTTCTTTCTCCCCTAGTCCGTGAAAGGAGCGTAGCGAAATTTGCGTGGTCAGACGGAAGAGCAGGCCTTATGGCCTGAGTCTCGCCACGTAAAATAAGCCAAATTCAATTCGATTCAATTCAATTGAATGTGCGGATGTCTGTCGCACACAGCGTTTTTGCGTGATATTACGCGTTTTTGCTGACTCAAGTGCCCCCTTGGTCAGAAGCTCCACGCAACCCGCCATACACTCGAGTATTCAGCGCGTCTTCGCTGCATGTTCTGCCACTGCGTTTGTGACGAAAGTTCGGCCCGTATTATTACTTGAACGTTATCTCGGACGGGTAAATCAGATTTCTCCAAGACAATGTCACAGCGAGTCCATGTCCAAACTTGAGGGCGAACGTTTTAACAATAGGATTCGTGACAACCGTGTTCCCAATTGGACGTAGACATACTCGCGTGTGTTTTTCATCTATTAAAATGTTTGCAGAGTGTAACGTAAATCGTAATTAACAATCACGTGACCAGTAGCATGTGAAAAGTAATTCATTGTAGTAGCAAATCTTTGTTGGGTTCACTAGTTGTTTAAAAAAATACAAGTTTACAAATGATTTAGTTAGTATTATTACCATAAACAGTTCACCCAGATGATTAAGATGAAGTAATCGTTGAAATCGGGACTCTTCGACCATTCAAGAATAGACGCTTACCACTCATAGTTTCGCGTTTTAGTTTACATTACTTCTTTTCTTTCTTAGTATTTATGATTTAAATGTATAACTATTAAATTAATATATGTATACTTTTTTAATAAATCATTAAAGTTATAACTTATACTATATATATATATATATATATATATATATATATATTATATATAATTTCAACTATAACATTTTCTAATTGGTGTCAGCCCTAAAATTAAAATGTCATCCCGGGCGGACCGTACCCCCCTTCCCCCCGACCCGTAACTATGCCACTACGTATTCGTCCGTGGCATTGTGACCTTTGCAGCGCTGTGACGGGAGTGGGGCTTTTTAATTTATGGCGTCTTCAGGCCCATTCACCATCACAAAACACTAACATAAACATGACACATAGACGTAAACATTAACATAAGTAATAGAGTGAAGTATTCACAATGTAAACGTAAGCAAAATAAGAGTTTCTGTTGGCTGTCAGACATTCTAGTTTACTACCGGGTTATCGACTGTGTCCATGGTGGGGTGGGGGTGGGGGCTCTTTCTATGGATTGCGTTCGTTTATCGACCTATTTCGATGCTCGATTTTGAGTTAACGTACTGTGATTGGTTCATTTCTTACTTTTGACATTAGCATATGCACAGAAGCTTGAAGCTTGCAAGCTATTATGTTAACGTCTTACGTGTTATGCTTATGCGAACGCATTGTGAATGAGTCCGCTTATGGACGTAGTCCTAACTTTTATGCTAACGCCATGCTTATGTTAATGCTTGCATTGTGAATGGACCTTTACTCATCTTATCGCAACGCGTCTCTTTAGCCCCTGATCGGACTTTGAGCGCGGAGTAATCCACTATTGCTTCGCTCCTGCGGGTCCCGCACGGCGTCCCGTGCGACCGGTTGTGAGGGGGCTTCGAAGGCTTGCAAGCGGGATTTGCAGTGAATGAAGGCTCCCACAGAGCCCAGTGGGTAAAGGATCCCACAGACCGGCGCGGTAGATCCGCAGCAGGTGCGGCGCGGAAAGTTCCGAGATAGAAGCAGCCACGAAATTCGCGGGACCGTTCACACCGGAGCGTCAATTATGAGTCAGCGTTTGGTAACGGTTGGCAAGGTCGCTCGACCCAGAGGGGAGCGAAATCTCCCGAACACGGGCGGACTTCCACGAAACTCGAGTTACAAATTTCGCCGCCGATTAAACGCTGCCAATCCGTTGCCGCGACGCTCGCCTGCCGTGTAGTTCTTAACGTGCTCATAAGGCAACACGTGAGGCGAAACTTCCGCTGCGGCCAATCCGCGTAGGCTGCGGATTTTCCGCGTCGGTCTGTGGGAGCCTTAAGAATTATAAAAGTGCTGTCACTACATTTTATCCACCTCTATATTTCCAAGTTCCTTCTTATGAACTGACCTGGTTTCGTGGGGCTGAAAAGGTGTCACAACTGTTAAGTTCTTTCAGCAACGTTTCTTGGGCTGGACTTTACCCGAGGAGTGCCGCCGTCTCGCTCTGTTTTAAGTCATATGCAGGTGACAACCAAAGTATTCTATCGTTTCTTCTCTACGCTGAGATACATGACCTCACTCAGCTTCTTCGTAAGCCTTTTGTGCATCATCATAAAACTTTTGAATA
Organism: Teleogryllus occipitalis; assembly: GCA_011170035.1. Classification (NCBI taxonomy): domain Eukaryota; kingdom Metazoa; phylum Arthropoda; class Insecta; order Orthoptera; family Gryllidae; genus Teleogryllus; species Teleogryllus occipitalis. The sequence continues at coordinate 173,226 of BLKR01001236.1, forward strand.
TAAAATTAGTCAGTGACTTTTGACCAGGCGCGGATAAGGGAAATCCCCCCCCCCAAAAAAAAATTGTCAGTCAATGTACATTATAATTTGTCACAGGCATTTGAAACATAAATATTTTTACATTAATATTTTTACAACATACAGTAATTCACTAAATAATCATTTTAATATTTTGCTAGAATATTATATTATATAATAAATTATTTGTCATGTTTAGGATATATATTATATACTAGAGAAAAAGAGTGAGAGACCCCCCCAAATATACTTTCAGGATCTGCGCCTGCTTTTGACAGATATGAGCTGTGATGCCCTAATACAAACGGGGGCTTCGTTACGACTTAAATATTTCAATTCAATTAATGCCTTACTGTCCGTGGCGGGGCTCAGGCTACCAGGCCTGCTTTTCCACTTGACCGCCCAAATTCTGCGCTGCTCTTTTCATCGTCTAGCAGAGAAAGGAGGTATCACTCGTTCGACGAAACCGCCGATTTGCTCAGAGCAAATCGCATTTGCTTCTGCTGTAAATCTACAACATTGGACAGCCGGCTTTACTTCCACTCCGAAGGAAGGCGTACGAAGCACTTTTTCGCCCTTAAAAATCCGCAGCTTCTATCGAGTGTGAACCTGCTAACTAGAGAATAACAATTCGATACGCTAATCGTTACACCATCAAAGCCAGCATAAAAGTTCCCGATTGGATGACCGGATCCCTTTCTCCTTCCAGCTCCCCACCTCGAGAAGTCACTGTAATTCCAATGGAATGTTTGGCGTGATGTTGCAGGTGGGGGAGGTGGTGGTGGAGGAGGAGGAGGAAGAGGACGACGACGACGAGGGTGCGGCGGACACGTCGTCGGGCGTGGTGCTGCGCTACCTGGCGGGCGGCGACGGCGTCCAGTGCGTGGGCGGCGCTCTCGCAGGGGTGGAGCTGCACCAGGTAACACACTGAATAGCGCCACGCTCTCTAATTGCCTCCACGCCTCAATACGAAACAAACCAATTCACGCCCGCGTCGCGTCGGTAGCAGAATTGCTCCGTGAAGTTAGTTAATGCCTTATTTTATGTGGCGCTCTTCCGTCTAACCACGCAAATTTCGCTACGCTCCTTTCACCACCTAGCGGCGAAAGAAGGTATTATCTTGGGCGACGAAATCTCTATTTTGCTCAGAGGCTTCTTTTAGGCTTGAGGATCTTTTACATGCAGTAAATCTACTACATGGGACAGCCGGCTTTACTTCCCCTCCGAAAGAATGCGTACGAATAATCTTAAAAATCCACGGCTTCGATCGGGTTTGAACCCGCAAACTCGAGTACAACAGTCCGGTACGCTGACCGTTATACCACCGAATCCGCAAAGTCACGGAAGTTAACCAGTTGAGACCCCACGGACTCCTGGGCGGGTGACCGTCTGGGGACCCCGGTTACTAACGGCGCCGAGCCCCTGGCTGAAGGGACTGGCTGACTGACAGCGACGTGATGAAACAAGAAGACAAACATTTGCGGAGCGTTGCTCCAGAGAAGCCCAATACCCGGGGCTAAGAGACCATTTGCGAAAAAGACGCAACAATATTTGACCAAGTGTTAACTTCTGTTTGTACAGAAGATTTGCAAACAAATATAATACTCATGATGGTATTCATGTTATGAATAATAAGAATGTAAATAAAAGAGTTGCTACGAGGTAATGTACATTATATTATTGTGTATAAATTGTGAGTATAAAAGCAGTGTAGGGGTGTTTGATCATTACTTATTATATTCAGTGCTGCCGCTAGACATGGGCCGAATACCTTTGATGAAGTAATAAACTAATGTAGCCAGATGCAATAGCAACTAAAGTGTGCTTTACTAATGTCACTTAGCACATGGGCTTCTCCACGGGAGAGTAAGTTGTGTGGATTTGATATCGAAATAAACAAACTTTCAGTGTCCAAGACACAAGAGCCGAGCCCCCCACCAGCTAAAAGTTTTGTAATTTTAGGGAATAAATTCAGGTCCTAGCATTTTTTTATGCTAGCTAGACAGCTGGGTCACATTCAGTCGCAGTCTGGAGGAGAATTCTAGCGGCCTGGTGCTCTGATCGATAATTTTCTGTCTTTTCCTGTCAGTAACAGGTGAATGCCGGAGCAGAATTATAACAAATGGGCCTCTGACCACACGTAATCTTTACTTCCTCTTCCTTGCCCTATCCTCTCCCTTTACTTACACATGCTTTACACTACCACATGTTGAGAGCTTATAAGCTTCTCCCGGCTGGGGCGATGCCCTGCTGGGGGAGATACCTAGAGATACCTAAGGGAGAGATATATACCTAGAGATACCTACTGGGGGAGATACCTAATTCTCCCGCAAGTGGACGTGAAGGTCCACCATCCAAAGGGGAAAACACTGCCACCTCCAGGCATAAAAACATTCACTGCACTTACAGGACTAATGACTATAGCATTTGATGAGCCTTGAAATATCTGTAAATCAAACAATATCAAAATTACTATTTCAAAAATATTTGTGATGGTCTGAACTAAATTCCCCTTCTCCTCCAAAATACTTTGAGGTCCCGACACTAGCTGGCAACTGTCAACATGTAACTGTCAACATGTAACATCAACTGGTCACTGCCAACATGTAATCCTGTTTGAGGAGATCCACAATTTCGTAGGGTTACTTCTGCAAAGGATGGTGCCCTTTTGCTCCGGAGCTTTGATTGTTGGTGTCCTTATAATGAGGTTAGAGTTGTTGCTGGAAATGCATTACGTTTCATTCTGTTTCTGCCTAGGAGAAACAGGAACAGTGACTCATTTTAACTGAAACATTTGACAAACACACAAATTGTGCATACAAACCATTTTAGCTGGAAGGCCTGATGTATCGTCATGAACTTATAGGATCCAGAGGAGGTCGGAAGAAGCCAACGTGAACCCACTTGCTGACAAGGAATAAACTCTCAAAAATAGCAAATATTCAAGAAATGTAAAATTAGCATACAATTCTACCTACAATTGGACTTGAAGAAAATAACAAGCTTGGCATTGAAAGTATTGGCCAAGGAATTTGTCATTTACAATAGAGCTCTCTTCGGTTTTGAAAGAAGTCTTTATATGAGGCAGCTTCTGAAATAATCTTACACATCACCTAAATAGAAGTGTCCTGTGTGCCAAGTTCTTTCCTAATTCCGTCATTGAGTGTTCCTCCTGCAGCAGTTTGCCTACTCAAAGTAGATGGAGCAATCTTCTCAACTTGTTGTTTTGTCACCTTATGAGTGACTGCAAAAGAAGTGGGCTCAAGATATGACGTAGATGGAGTGTGTAATTTGTAGATAGCGAGTTCCAACCCACTGCTACATAAATTCTGTGTAAAGAAACTCTTGGAAATTTTTTTTTCATTACAGAAAGGTTTCCTCAAATGAGGTTAGTAGATGGATAAAAAAGTTAAAAGGTAAACCAACTGAACTCATGTAATGAGTAGTACATTATATGGAGTTTTTGTGATAAAGAGTTGCACGTTTTGCTTATCCACAAAATAGTAAGAATATATTTTTGCTTTGTTGAAAAAGCTTGAATCGTATTGTAAACTATGAAGGGAAATTATTATCTAAGAAAAGTTATGTCATCAATCTATTACATTTCTGCATAAAATGGTTCATAAAATTCATCATAAAATTGTTTTGGCAGATGCAATTTATTAAATTTGCTTTTTTATTAACTGTGATATAAAGTTGCATTTTGTGTTTTCATTTTTTATGAAACTGATATAATCGATGTCGACTGTTCGAAGTTGTGGTTTAATTAGCGATGTGGTACATGCATGTGATTTCTTTGTAGGTGGACTTGAGTTCCGGACTTGAAGAAATTCAAGGCATAAGTGTGACAGGCATTGACGATGAGAGGGAAATCATTTCACTTGCAGAAAATGTGCTCATCTCCACCACAATAGGCGAAGGCGACTTTGCAGTACTTAATTGGGAAGGTAAGTAAAAACATGATAATTGCATGTTCATAGAGACTAGATTTATATGAGCTTATATAAAATCTCAAAAGTGAATACATCACTGACATTTCGGAAAATACTGGGTCATCAACAGTCTTTTAGGACCAGTGTGCCTCCGCACTGGGTGTATTTTGGGCATGTACTTATTCTGCACTGGTGTAGCACGGACACCCCAGCTGGTAATTAGCCAGTGGAGGGTCCATGGTCACGCCCAGGTGGCACTGCGCAGTGCCCTGAATGCATTGGCCTGTTTGGTAACTGCTTGTGATATCTTTGTGAGCCCAATGGGAATTCATTTCCTCCACCAGAACAATGGTACAAGCTGGACTGATTTTCTTTCCTTTTTACTTCCTGAGATAGTATAGAAAGTAACGCAATGCTGTAAAAATCCATTTCAAGATTTTGACGGAAATTTTCTGTATGGAGCAGCCCGATATTGAAAAAGTTATTGTTTTTCTCCTTCCAAAACGACACAGCAGGAATTTGGCAAGAACCCCCCCTCCCTCCCTCCTCGAGCACAAATTGATTGATGCAAGTAACTCTGTATTGATATTTTATGATGATGCTTTCAGGAGAGGAGATCATTGAAATGTCGACCTCAGAGACATTTGAGGAGCTGGAACAACAGATTCAGCAGACTGTGTCTTCAGCAGATGGTTCAGGAGAAGGAGGAATTCCCGTTGACACTGCCTCTCTGGCTCGACACATCCTGCTGGCAAGCCGCGCAGACAGCACTACTGCATCAGCTGAAGCCAACAACAACATCATTGTTGTGCGAGAAGATGAAGTGTCTACTACTGAAGAGGAGGTAAGAATAAATTTGAAATGATTTGAGTAGGGAACGAATTTTTGACTTTCTTGCCCTTACTTTGTAAGAAAAAGTTGTAATCATGCGCCAGAAAACCGCCAATTTTCGTCGGGAAAACTATTATTGCCGGGCACTGGTAACTAAAAAGTAGAAAAATCTTGTACCATTATGTAGTAAATTACTTCCTCCAACATGTTATGTAGAGGGGTTCCTCCATGTTTTGTGGGTCCTTGATACAGAAAAATAGATTGACAGCAAAACATCTGTCTCTCCGTCTGTGTGTAGTCATCGCTAGCACCTAAACCATTCAGCTCACTTTCTCCAAAATTGGCATTCCCTGATCAATTTAAATGATCTAGAGGTCCTCTTAGTTGGAAACGGATATCCTGATTTTTGAGAATACTTTACATGAAGCCTTAACAACGTTTTCAAAATATTCTTCACATTTGCTCCAAATTTTTTGATAATCTTTGTCCTCGAATTGCGTAACGAATGCATTAGAGGTAGTGTAGGTGTCATTTTTGTTGAAATCTCTGATTTTTCAAAAATTGCAAAAGTTCAATTTTTTCGGCATCTTCCTACAAGTACAATATTGAAGATAAGAGATTCTTTTCCTTAATAAATCTTTTCTTTAAAAATAGATCTTTGAAATAAGGTGATGAATAATTTTTCAAAAATATGAGTAGTTTTCGCATAATTTTTCATGAAAAATAGGCAATTTTTTAAACATTGTGTTCCTCAAAAAGGCTCCAAAAGTCTCAAAGGCCTCAAAAAGTTTTTCTTTATCCCCCCCCCCCCCCCATAGATCCCTCAAAAAATTCGTGCTCTTAGAAGACAGAGATTAGATTAAGAGAATTATTCATTGTTTCTTTTGTAGATGTAAGAAAATAGTCCTGTTCCTGGTTATTGAAATAATTGCAGATATGTGCCCCTGGCGCTTTGAATTGGTTTGGACTTTTTCAGCTGATTGCTGAAATGTTAGTAGGGTAGAAATTGCTATATTACATAACTGTTCCCAATAATGCAAGAAAGTATATGTGTTATAGCACAACTGATTGAAATAAATGAGGGTAGATTACCAAAAAAATGTAATTAAACTATTTGTTAGTTTATGTACTATTACTTATAAGAAATATCTTTCTTTCAAATAACAGTTGAGGGGAGCTTGAGCTAGATCAGATCTTAGACTATTCCAGAAAATTGAAAGGAAACATATCATCAATAGTGTATACAGAAAGAATAAAATATGACTTAATACAATGAAATGCAATACATACCGAAGTAACATGGTAAACATGGCTATTATCCTTGCACAGTTGCTGGAGCCATAATGTGCTCTAGGAGATCTACTGATTGGGGTGATGGTCTTTGAGGATATTCAACAAAAGGCGAAGTTTAATGTAAGTTTGATCATTGAGACAGGAGGTAGAGGGAAGGTAGAAGGATTTTTTACTTATTTTATAATTTCAAAATAGTGAAATTTTTGTTGGTATCAAACGTGTTAATTTTCAAAATGAGAAGTGAAAGTGGAGTTTTTCTATAGTCGTATACTGGAGTCGTACTGTTTACTTTTTTTATTGGTGTGATATGCACATTACTCTGTCAATATTAAGGTATTTTTTTACACATTCAGCCCTGTGCTAGTCTTCTGATGAGTGAATATATGAACAGGGGTACCCAGCTTCATCAAGCTCTATACCGTCCACATCCACCTGCACTGTAGCAGCCAGCCAGGCATCCTCCTCAACCAGCACCACAACAGTGGTGTCTAGTAACGTGAGTAATGCTGCTTCAGCCGGTTCCTCGCGGAGCACCTCAGCGTCAGTGGTTGGTGCTGCTGGCAGTGCACGCAGCCCTCTGGCCTCCCCTCCAGGCCCTTTCTCTCCTCAGAATTCGGGCATTTCCAGCTCAGGCTCAGCTGGTGAGCCTCGGCCAGGGAGCAGTCGCTCTGACACACAGGTGCGTCTATGGCTTCTGATTGCCATTGATTGCGAAATCTATTGTTGAATGAGGCTTTTGGAAAAGAAATTCTCGTGGCCTTTTTTTCCTTTCTTTCTTTCTTCCTTCTTTTTTCTTTTGTTTTCTTTATTTTATTTTTTATTTTTCAAAAAAAATCAATGATAAGCTGACATTCGAAAATAACTCCAAGATATTCAATGCTATCTGCAAAAGATAGATTTGCCAAATTCAAGGAGTATGAATAACCATTTTTTCCCCCTCAAAGTGATAGCAGGACACTTTCAGGCTGTAATATCTTATTATTTTGAATGCACCAGTTATTTATGGTTGACAAATCCTGTGGCTATGTAAAGGAATCCTGAATATTTGGACATCCTTTGGTATTAGCATTGTGGCATTTGACTGTGGGTCTTGGCATTGTCAGTGAAAATAAGTATATTATTAAATTTAAGAACTGTGGGAAGATCATTGTTGAAGAGAATTAAAAGTAGAAGATTGTGTAATTAGAATTAGAAGTGGGAACCTTGTGTAATGCCTGAGGGAACAGATTATATTAATCAGAACAAAGACCATTTGCCGAAGATATATTATTTCATGGGTGTCATATATTTATTTATACAAAGGCATTTGCCCAAATGACAACATTACTCAAGTGGACATACATAAGCAATACGAAAATTACTTGTTATATTGATATTATTAACAAGAACAAAACATTAAACTAAATGCAATTTCTTTGTTTTAAAGATCTCACAAAACTTGCCTCATTCATACCTATTTCTTACTCAAAAATTCATTACAGTACTTGTTAATAGGGGTTTTGATGAAAAATAGTAACATTGTGATTTACCAAATATTTCCTTAAATTAGATATTTCTTCTTGTATTAAATGTGTTATTGTAGCGAACAAATAATTTTTTAAATGTGGACAATCAATTATAACTTTTAAAAGTTTGTACATAAATTTGTTACCTTAGCACATCTTAGTAATTTACATTTATTATAATTCAATTGAAGCTAATTTTTCTATACATGATGGAGTGTGTCAGTGTCTTTCTGTAGAAGTCTAGAATCTTCTTCCTCGTATATTATTTACCAAAATTTACAATCATCTGCTTATAATAGAAAAGAAGTTTCAAAAACTTTTATTGTATAATCTATGAGAATTATGAACAAAAGCGGTCCCAAGTGAGAGCCTTGTGGTCCATCTAATGTAACAATAATTTCACAAGATTGAAAATCTCTATATCTTATCAACTGAGATCTGTTTCTCAAATAACTTGTCAACCATTTCACAGAAAATCTGTCAAAACTAATTTTTTTAAACTTTTCAATAGAATATCAATATCAACCTTATCAAATGCTTTACTGAAATCTGTGTAAATTACATCTATGTGTTTACCCTCATCCAAGTACTTCATTAGTAAATAGCAATAAATTTGTTGTGATTGGTTTACCATTTACAAAATCGTGGTCTTGGTGAATAATGTTATTTTTGAATTGAGGTTTCAAGATATCCAGTAGAATGTTTTCAAATACTTCGACAATATTATTTAAAATACATTCAGATCTATAGTTTGTATTATAATTTCTCTTACCAAATTTAAAAATCAGTGTAATGATTTGCTTCCAAACTTTTGGAAAGGAATTAGTTAAAAGAAATGTATTAAATAAAATACTCACAAGTAACGCAAAACCACCTGCACAATCTTGTAATATTTTTTCTGGAATTTCATCAGGCCCAACTACAAATCTATTTTGTCAGATGTGGTAGTTTATTTAACTCTGAATAAGTAGTAATCACAATATTATGATATCAATTCTTGTGTTTGAAATATCTATGTAAACAATTTCATTGTAACATGATTCAAATCGATTTGCTAGTAAGTCCACTATTTCCTTTCCTGATAAGCTTTTTTCACACCATGTTCCATTACACTTGTTAGATCATAACTTGCCTTTTTACTATTTACACAATTCCCAAAAGTTTTGCATTGTTTTTTATTTCTTTTTCATTATAAATTCTTTCCCCTTGTAATATACTTTTTACACAGAGCTCTTATTCTGGAAAATTCAATTTTATCAATATCTGATCTCAAAACTTGATAGCATATGCAAGCACGGGCGCACACGCACACGCACACGCACACGCACACACACACACACACGCTCACGCTCACGTTCATGTTCACGTTTACGTTCACGCTCACGCTCATGTTCACGTTCACGTTCACGTTCACGTTCACCTACCCCATCCACCTACCATTGTGGCTCAGCCATTCAGATTATCCAAGGAGTTAGACAAAATATGCTTAAAATTGTCTTAAGAGTTTATTTCCGAAGTTTCAAGTTTTCTCCTTGGCCATTCTGTATATGATTTGATCCAGGAAAGTTGTTCGCCATATCGCAATTTGGCAAGTGCATGAATTAAAATCAAGTGATTCAATGATCGAATGCCTTTGCAAAGCCAGTGTATCCTAGCATCAACCTGAAAACCCTTCTCTCATGCATCGATTATGTGCTTCTTAAAAATATCCAAGTTGGTATTGGTACACCTACCCTTCCGATAACCAAACTGGGTATCCAAGAGAGTTGGCCAAGTTGGAGTTTAGTCTAACCAGTTTTTTGAAGAGTTTGGAAATTGCATTTAGTATTGATTTTGTACTATAATTGGCAATGTTGGATGTATCATATTTTTTGTGTACTGGGATTATCTGACTGATTTTACAAAATTATGGCGAAATGAAATGCTCCACACTTCACTGATATTCCTTCTTAAGATAATTATGAAATATTCCTTAATAAGATTTTATTTAGGTTTTACATTTTAAAATTTTGAATCAGAAACTTATACATGAGAAGAAAATCCATTTGCCAAATACTCAAACGCCCTTTCAATTTCCTTTCATGTGAATATTAACGAATTTTTTAATAATGTGTATTTTGGTGTTGAAATGTGTGCTAAATATGACTTTGAGTTCAAATTGATGCATAACTGTTATGAAAAATCTTCAATGGAGAATTATGGAGATGAGACAATATAGCTTCTAATTTCTTCTGAATGCATGTTACATCAGCAAAACTGCAAGTATTTGCTTGTATATTGTTCAAAGCAACTAATATAGGCTTCAAAATGGCAAGAAGATGGTCACCATTTCTTTTGCTCCAAATATTGTTCACTATAGTCTTGATTTCAGAACCAGATTTCTCACCATTTTCAATTCCTGCAACTCAGCCCTTCCAAAATGATTATAGGCTGTCGTCTCTTAACGGACATGTGATCATTATTGGGGCATAGTTTTCAGAATACAATTGTTTAAAAAAGGTTGCTCTTATTTTCCGGTAACAAATGTCAAGTTTTCTCAGAACTTAATTTTTGTGGGTATGTTTTTAAGTGTCTCAAATGAATTTGAAAAGCAAGAATGTGGATAATATTTGGCTTTCTCTCATCCAATGCAAGTAATTGCTTAAAATAGATTTACAAGAGAGAAATTATTCTGGAACTTGGGAAGCTCTGGATTACAGTGTTACTTGTCTGAGACCTCAAAATAATAGTATTAACTTGTATTTAATTGAATTTTTGGGATGTTCAGGGAACTGGGGAAGCCACATCATCTCCTCAGCGCACTGATGGAGTATCTTCCAGTCGGGATAAACAAGCATCCCCACAAGAGGATACAAACATTGACACGACATCAACATCTTCCCATCAGGGTCAGCTTCAACCAAGGAGGGGGCAGAATTCTAGCGTGAGCTCTGCTTCTGATGCGGCCACCCAGCGAGACAGTGAGTATACTCTCTCTTGCTTCTCTCCAGGCTCCAGGCTTTGGCCCCTAAATTCAAAATTAGTGTAGCATTTCACCTATATTCAAATGCTTCTCTTATCACGGAACAAATTTTTGTATTTCTGCCTCATACACCGATACTGCCAAGCCATTGAAGAAAATAGTGACTACTTGCTTTGAAGTCGTCACCATGAAACTGTTTTTGCATCTGAATGTCTTTCAATAGTATGGAAAGACAATAATAAGAACCAAATCTGTGGTTTACAGGCCAGTCAAATTAGACCTAAAACTGGTGAATGAAGGGAAAAAAAAAAATCCCAGAATTTTGAAACTTGGCATGATTGTTTGTTGGTACCTACTGCACATTATACTAAAAATCCTGTACGTTGGGGGTGAACCGAAGGTGAGGGACTTGTTTAAACGTGGTTTTTATATATTATAAGGTCCTTTAAGGTTTTGTTGTAAAATCAACCCTTTTAAAGGTAAAGGCTCAAAGAGTTCTTCGTTTTTATTTACAAGTTCCTTTTTGGTAGATATCTCCCTTATAAAAATGATGTTATGATATGTTCAATAAACAGAAGTAACTTTATTTTTGTCTAACATTTATCAACAACATGTATTTACATATTTTTCACAAAAAATATGAACATTGTATATTGTATCAAGACTTATTTTGTACATACTTGCGCGTCTCTGAGATTATTAGCTCTGAGATTACAAAAACTGATAATCCATGGTTTATTTGATAAGGATCGAGTACAAATACAGTGAAACTCTGTGTATATGTTTCTCACTTACAAGTTTTCATGTTTATACGTTGTTTTTTTTTTTTTTGGTAAGTCCCGGATAAATTCCTATAACTCATGCTAGATTATTTCAGTTATGCATTTTATGTTTATACGTTGTTCACACTTATACATTCATAGTAAAAGTCCCTGTAAGACCGTACAATGTTCAAATGATCCCGGTGAGGTGTGGAACGACCTGCGCCGAGAGCTTGAACTTGTATGGTACTCAAGTCGGCATACTACAAAGTGCTCGTGCGGAATTACCTGTCTCTCGGCCTCTGAGGCGACTTCCCGTCAATGAAACTTGTAATATAGAAGCTCGACTCGGCCTAGCTGAGGGGCCAAGAGCACGCGAGTCCATGGGGGGGTAGCGCAAAGTCGGCTCCTGGGCCACCTCTGGCAGCGGAACTTTGAAAAATTTCAGTCAGGTGCGTATGGGAGCTCTTGAGGATCTCAGAAGGTGATGGTTATCTCGGAGGGAAGTTCAAAAGTATCCCTGGGAGAGAGTAATACCGTAGAAGACTAATAAGTGAGAAAGTTTGTGTACTGACTACCCCACTCTCCGAAGGCTCTTTTGCTCGCCGTAATAACATACGAGATCCTTTCCATAGCGGTGTGGCACAAGCAGCTAATGAAACTGATCGCTTTCCCATGCTGTGCATTGAGTGTCGCCAGTCTGTGGAGCTGTGGCAGTCACGCGCTTCCTGTCACCCCTGTAGAACACCATGCTTTGACCTGCGGAATAACGTTAAGCTTGAAACTGAAGCAGCAGCCGTGGGTTGCCGCCACCAGTTGTAGCCTACACAGGACATAGCCTTCATTTCCGTAGTGAAACCGAGTCACATAAGGTCATCACTGAGGTCCCCATTGCGTGTCCCTTCCAACGAAAAAGAGTGGTAGGAAAAGTCAACCTGTTTCAGTATGAGATAAAATAAATAATTTAAAAGTTGTTAGGGAGAGTGGCAATAAAAAAGGCAATAAAAAATATTACTAAAGAATTGGGAAAATTAATAAAACGATTGTGCAAAAATATTGAGTTTTTATTTTGTTTTTCTGACATGTTTTTTCACTTCAGTCCACTGAAAAAGTATAAGTGAAATTTTACTGTATTTGGTAATGGAAAGTGTACATTGTCAATATATAAATAATATAAACCATATATGAGTATAAATATCGTAAATGGAGTAATCACATTTACCACCTATATAGAGGGACAACTAAAACAGAATGTTAATGACGGACACACTCAATGTTTGAGGAGGGGACCGAGAATAGTTATCTAGATAAACAATGGGAGATTGAGTGTGCCCACTTTCTGCTGAGATCTAACAATTTTGGCAGGTAATGGCAAACTCTCCACAATGAAATGTGGAAATAAAATTATAATGGTATTAATTAGGGATGGGTCCTCGATACTTTTGATACCTTGATACCCTTGATACCTTTGATACTTGAGTGGTGTCGACAGTGAACAATACTTTCGGAAAATGATTTGATACTTTTTTGATACTTTTAATTATTTATGCCATGCCCCATCTCTTCTGATTTTACGGAAGAATTGTCTTCTTTACAGTCCTCTTTTTCCTATTTTTCTTCTGTTTGCAACAAGGAAGTGTCCGTCTGTTCAAATTTCACTTACAGTTGTTGAAATTACCCAACGCTGCAACGTCTAAGCACCATGCCCCGCTCTTTATCCCACTTGCACCTGCCACCATCTCTTGAAATGGCATGCCTTTCGCGATCAATTCAGCTTTGGAAAACTCTTCCTTGTGAGCCCCCGGCAATCTAGTGACGACAGGCATGATAAGCAATGCTTAATGACAGCGTTTCTTTCCAGGATACTCCCCTCCTCAGCCCACCGCGGAGGCATCTGACGGAGCTCTTGAGTTCAGTTCTGCATTTTAAAGTAACCAACTAGATTACTAGAAAGACAACTAGATTAGTACATTCCATAAACAAAAAAAGTGAAGTGTGGAATTATTTTGAAGAGGACTCGCAAGATGACAATCGTGCTAATTGTAGAATATGTAAATAAAACATATTCGCCTGATGGAAAATCACACAATACTAGTAATTTAAAGAAAGACATGTTATGTCAATACACTGAGTAGTATTCAGCTCAACCGAACACAAGAGAGCCAAGCCAACTAATGTTGCACTGGACGTTGGAATCGTTGCAGATCGTACAAGTGAAATGGTAGAAGTTACTGACCCATGGCCAGTACTGTCAAGATCATCAAGTTCCAACACAAATCAACCAACATCCATTGATTTTTTGGCCACAAAGAGCAAATTTAAATCAGGAGACAACCATTCAAAAACAATAACAAGAAAATTTGCTTACATGATACGCAAAGATAATCAATCTGATCAGTATTATTAAAGACAATAGATTCAAGGAATTAATTAATCATTTTGAACCTAGATACACCATGTCCGCAAGAAAATAATTACCCTTTAATCACGATTTCGATTCTCCAATATTTCAGTAGTTAAAAAAAAATTAAATCACTGTATATGATTCCGAATAACTCATTTTCATTATCTACATTAGAAATTTCAAATTAGACAAACATTTATTGTTCAAAATTTTAGTTCATTTAATTTATTTTATAGGCATCCTTAACTACTGAACCTCCAAAAATGCATTGACATGTGGTCTCTTTATAGGAATATTCTGAAGAATGACCAAGAAATCTGCTGTGTATATGAAACCATAGTACAAGAAGATGAATTAAATATGCGGACTTTCTTCCTCCTGATGCAAGTGTACTATCTTACTGGTAAAACAAAGTGACTCTCCCTAATTTAAGAAAAGTGCTGTCTGATACCTGTGCATTCCATCAGCTACAGTGTTTTCGGAGAGACTTTCCAGTACAGCTGGATTGATATGTGAAGGGAAAGAAAAGAAAAAAGAAGAAGAAAAAGAAAAAAAAAAAGAAAAAGGAGAAAAAAAAAGAATGGACTCAGAGTTAGAATTTTAGTTTTCTTTAATAAGAATCTTTAAAAACTTAAACAAATGAATGTTCATCTCAATAGTTTTTAAATATTAAAATAGTACATGTATGCATGTGTGAAGAACAAAATATATCCTTCCAATTCTGATTGATCTGCTTTTGCTGCTGAGCCTTTAAAGTAGTATGGTATCGAGTATTGAGTATCGAGAAATTCAGGTATCGACCCATCACTAGTATTAATATATGCTTCTGTCCTGACTTTATAGACCCTCCATTCATCTGTATTAGGTATCTAACTGCAAATAGCAAAAGGACTGTTGAAATGTATTTCAAAGCAAATTACAAATTTGCATTTGCACAAAATATCAATTTGAACCTTCCAGCCTGTGAATGTGTTTTGCTCAGGATCAGTGTTATCTGCGGCTGTGAGAAGCCGCAGCACTGGCAGCACAGACGCACCGAGTGGGAGTAGCTCTGCCACCAGCTCCACAGCAGATGCAGTTCGCAGCTACTCAACCAGTTCAGAAGCTCAGCCAGCCCCCAGGAGACCGTCAACCACAGAGCCGGTTGCTGTGCCTCTAGGTACCTAAAACATGCGTGATTCCTCTCCTCACCATTATAAGTACAACTAGCTGAACCCTTGTGATGACATCACGCAAAGGGAAGAACTATAAAAGGATGTATGCGCTGTAGGGAAAATGGAGACCTTTCTAGAATGTTGTTTCATGTCCTTCTGTACTTATTTAGTTATGAGGGAGGTTTACTAATTCTGGAACAATACAATCCCTTATCTTTGTCAACGAAGTGTTAAACATATTTTTGAAAATGTAATTCAAATGTTTTTTTACCAAAAATTGGACATGTATGTTGTGGTTGACTATATGAGGCAATCTTACTTTCCATCTTAATTTAAAAATGAAATTCCTCACATTTTATAATCATTGAATGTTTATTTTGGAGACAATTGATTCAAATAATTGCTGGTCATTGCATTACTAGATCACTAATCTTTGCATTTACTGTATTTATCTGAATATAAAACGAGATTTTTTCTAAAATATCTCAGTTGAAAAATGCGGGGTCATTATATTCACAGATTAAGTCTAGTTGGTTGGAGTTTAAGTTTTTACAGTGCCATTCCATGTCATAAAACAAGGAAATGTTGATGCAAAAATGAACTGTGAAGACAGTAAAAATATTGTGCATATCTACAATAGTATGTAATTATATTTGCGTTCATATTCTTGGCATCCACTACAAAATTGCCGGGCAATTCAAACCAATATTTTTAAACAAGCTGAGTAAGAGAGAATCTCGAAAACGAGTTGCGTTGTATCAAATGAAATGAAACCTGAAAATGAATGCCGGGAGATTTTGTTTCAAGATGCAGGTTTAATGAAGCTATGTGGAATTTTGGATTGATGCCCCACGAATGTGAACTTGCGTTTTGAATAGTGAAAGAAACAGAGGCTATCAACAAGTGTGGGACGGATAGAAAATCTGGTGACACAGAAAAAATTTTCTTAGGTGACATCTGATTAAAGACTATGAACGACACAAATTTAGTCTGCAAAACTTTCAGGGAGGCCTAGAAAGTAAGATCTTGCAGCATGGAAGGAGGGCCAAAAAGAAACATTGTTACATGTGAAGATGATGAGGGTAGTGACAAAAACCATGATTATGATTGAAAGGAACAAGAAAATGATAGTTCATTAATACTAAATGTTAACATTCTCATCAACAAGGCAACTTTGTAGTCAATAGACAATTTGACTAAATAGTAAGAATTAATTAAATATTAAAAAAATTCTTGGGAAGCCTCTTCAAAATTAGGGGGGTCATCTTATATTCTGAGTCGACTTACATTTGGGTAAATATGGTAAATACACTCACTCTTGGAACGTAAAAAACTATTTTATTTTGCTACCTCTAATCTCACGCTCACATGTGCTTGCTCATGGTAGACTAATGTCTTCTTGAAGTTCTTGATATAATCAAATGATGTAACGAAGAAATTACAGCAGATAAGCATTCATTCTATTAATTTGATGAGTTTATTAAAAATTAGTTTTTATACTATAAAAACAGTTTATTGCAAGCAATAACACTTCTGGGGCACTCTTACCTTACATTAAAAGCAAAAGTCTTGAAAAGTGGATGTGTAGAAAGCTCAAATTTCTTTCTGAATGAAAACTCTTAGGGCCACATTCAGTTGTCACTTATAGGGTAAGAAAATACTTAAGCTATAAGAAGTTACTTTTGGGAAATGCTTATACACATTTGGTATTCATAGACGATATTTATAATAAGTACGATGCTAGCAGTGTTTCGTGTGGCAACAGTGTATTGGCTGTTGCACAGCCTCTTGAATCTTGCCAGAAGCACTCCATCAAACTGGCCTTGAACTATCATATGCGTGAGGTGGTTTTAGCCACCAGTGTTACCAAAAAGTGTACAAGTCTTAGAAAAACAAATTTTTTTCTTAAATTTTTGATCGTTGTGCATTTTTAACGGGTTTTGTATGTCACGTACATATCGCTTGTTGCTACAAAGAAAGATGCCACTGTATAATCCTTTTAATCTGTGAAATAATCGTCCATTTCCATTTCTTTCAAATTATGACAATTTTCAACGCATCAAGAGGGTTCACTTATAGCTTATAGCTGAAGGCTGGACCTTCCTTATAGCTATAAGGATTTTCTTATATGGATGGAGAAGTTGCTACTATGAATTGGAAAACGTTACAAGGAACTCCTTAAGGTTTTCTTTATTGTAAGTCTCAAGTATGAATATGGCCCTTCATGTTTTAAATATGAAGATTTTATTATTATAAATTAATTATGGATACCAGGCGAATTTTAAACTTGCTGTTTCTTTCATCAGAATACATTTTTCAGTATCATTGGTCTTATTGATCTCTGTTTTGAAGTGATGTTAACACATCACATCATGGACTGGCACCTCAGGACACTGTATTTCTAGAATTCCCTGACATTTTCTTACAAAGTTGCAATCAATATTGCTTTTTCAAAAACATGAACAATTATTTTGAATTCACATATAGTATCACTCAGAAAAGAGCTCTATTTTCTCAAAACAGTACTAGATGCCTCACAAGTGAGAGCATCAAAATAAAAATCTGTCAGGGGGCCTTCCTGTTTGGACAGGAGATGATGAAAATTCTCATTCACTCTCTGCAATATGTTAAAGAAAGTTGAAAATTCCAAAAGAATAGGATTGGAATTTTATAATTTCTGAATTTAAAATCCTTAAATCTAAACTTCACCTATTTTTATAATAAAGAGGGTATTGTCCCCAGCAGGGCATGTGTGCTAGGGGCGCAATGTTCTTGCCCGACGTGGTTGCATGGGACTTTCGCTTTTGACTAGCAACTTTTCACAGGCTGGAAGCAGCCCACAGTCTGCCAGGTTGGACAACGTTGTGCTAGTTAGGTTGAATTCAGTCGCTGTCGTAAGAAACATTCTAATGGCCGGTGGTGTGATCAGTGGTTTTCTATGGTTTTTCTGATTACTACTTGGTAATGGCGAATGAGTGCCCCATCCAAAGGGCCACAGACCTCATACAATCTTTCTTTCCTCTTCTTTGTCTGTCCTTCTGTACCCTCTCCCCCTTTCTCAGACATACACTAATACTACCACACTTGTCAGGGGAGCAGTCGGGAGCCTAGAGGTTTTCCTGGCTGGGGATATCCCCTCCATGCCTATCTACATGTTGGACCGGGAGCGGTAGCTCAGTGCATCAACTGATGTCACTGCAGCGCCTCTGACTGGGAGGTCCTAGGTTTGAGGCCTTACGGTGGCAGGATTTTCGACACTAGCCTTTCAGCTTGGTCGAATTCAGTCGCTGTCTGGAGGAGAATTCTAGTGGCTGGGCTGCTCTGATCGGTAGTTTTCCGTGGTTTCTCCAATCAACACCAGGTGAATGCCGGAGCAGTACAAATGAGCCACGGACCATGCGCGATCTTTCCTTCCTCTTCCTTGTCCTATCCTCTCCCCTTACACACACACTTACACTAACATGCACTACACTACCACACATTCCGGAAGACCGGTCGGGAGCGTAGAGCTTGTCACGGCTGGGGCAGTGCCCCACTGATGGGAGAGTCCTGGTTAGGGGGAAACCCCACTAGCCGACGGTAGGTTGGCGCCGGATCTCACCATCCAGTGGTGGAAGATCACCACCATCTCCCGAGAAAAAAACATGCACTACACAAACGAGACTAATGGTTAGGGCAGTTGACGTGCCCGGGAAAACAAAAAAGTCAATCAATCAATCAATTTACATGTTAGTACTGGATCTCACTATCCAGCCTGGAAGGAGCACTGCCATCTGGCAAGATAATTCATTCACTGAAGGGACTAATGACCATAACAGTCGGCCTGCTCAGAAACATCAATCAACTGAAAGAAACTTTTGATTTTGCTCTGGAAGCACAATTTATGCAGTAAATATAAACTTGTTGATAGGAGTATTAAGAGGAAATATCTTGTATTTTCTGTATGTTCAAGAGCTTGTGTAGACATTCAAGGCCAAATGTAATACTTATAATGGAGTGATGCTTTTGTTCTTGAGGCAATGCTGATTTGTTTTTCTGTTTGCTCTGTTGCAGAAACAACTCCAGCAAATAATGCATTAACAGCTGCCACAGATGCTTTGTCCTCCAGTGTGGTGTCTTGTTCTACAGCAAAGAAGAGCCCTCCACTAACACAAACTGAACAATCTGTATCTGCAACTGAAGTCTCAAAATCTGAAAACAATTCTAAGTCTTCTGTTTCAACTTCAGATTCCTCCCCTTGTGAGTAGATCTTTTCATTATTACAAATCATCAAATATCCAGTATTTGAAAGAGAAAGAAGAAGAAAAGAAAATTATTTTTAATCCTAGTGAACTTTTAAAAGACAAGATAAAATTATCATTATTACGTAAAGGAAAGTTCACTTGCAATTTTCTCATCTCTTCATGATTATAAAGGAAAACATACAGGAAACTTACGTAAGTTGATCTAAACTGAAAGCTGAAAACTTCCTAAGCTCCAGGAGTAAAATTACATTCTGTGTACCATTGTGAAGGATTCTAGACATATCTGAAGGTATTTTGCCAATGCCTGATTATTTTGAACCACAGACTACTTTAAACTCAAATTTTCTGGCTAAACACTAAAAGTAGTAATTTATACACGACTCATTATATTGTCAATAAAGCCTGCGTTTGAAGTAATATTAAATTTTCAAATTTTCAACAATGGAATTTGGTTATATGTAGAACTTATTTCTTTGGTTTATTGAGATATGTGTTCTAGAGAAAAATTGTGAGATGGCAGAAGGGAACTTGCATATATTTTTATAGATACAAATGCAATGGAATATAGGTTGTTTCCTCACAATAATAAAGCAAGCCATCTCTTTTTCTTATGGTTGAGAAGCCTGGAAAACAAGAGAGATTGTCATTGTTGCACTTACCCTTGACCCCCACTCTTTTATTCTTTTATTTGAAGGTTATATTATATTACATAGGTATATTATTTTAATGTTTTGTATAAAAAACATTCAGCAGTTAAATTTTTTATTTTAATAATATAATTGTAGGCTTGTATCTAGTAATTTTGTATCTTATTTAATATGACATTGATATTGTCATATTGTGAAGTATTGAATAACTGAATTTCTTTCATTAATTACAAAATGAAATAGTGAAATTAGTATATCCCCTGAAAATTTTATTATATGAAGGGGTCACCAGCAAAAGGTGCTAATTGACACTTTTGCCAAAAGTTACATTTCAATGTAGAATGGTTGTATGCGAGGGAATTATGTCGCTGTGCAATCTCATGAGCGTACACTTACTACAAAGCATTATTTTTGATATTCAAAAGTTGGCATTAGATGCAGAAGGTGCTATTTGCATAGAAATGGTGGACAAGGCACTCACACCACACGTAAAGAACATCCTAAAACTCCTGAATAAAGGTAAAAAAGGCAGGAAAATTATGATAATTGGCAAAGATTGAAGAATACGAAGCTCAAAGATGCTGGAAAATAATATAAAAGGCGTTGGTACTGCACACAAGTGGCGGATTCGAGGGGCGAGGGGGGCAGAAGGTCCCTGCCAAGGCCTAGAGTTTTCATTTGTTACCTTCTTTTATTTGACAAAATTGATTTAAATATTTATTTATGGAACCTGGAATGGAATTTACTATGTAATTATATAAAAAATCATATATTGTATAGTACCATATATACGCTACAAAAACAAAAACAATATAATAACAGATATGTTTATTATGTAACAAAAATCTATGATGACTCCTGAAATAATCGGCTGGATCCGCCCCTGCTGCACACAAAGAGCATTAAACGAGACTGGTGAACACGTTGCAAGAATGTCCCTTACTAAAGTTGCTTTGAATTGGCTTCCATTATGATGACTTGACAAGTTAGTCAGTTGCTTAATTTATATGTAGTGTACAACAATAAACGTATTTTAACATTCAATTACTTCCAAATTAATTGAATAATCCTACACAGATTTTTTTAGGCAAAGAGGAACCATTTAGATGCAAAACCAGTGCAGAATTATCAATATTTTGATAATTAAATATTCTTTGTGGTTCCTGTAAAATAAGGTTTGTGTCGGTTAACACCTTTTGCTGGTGATCCTTTCATATGTTCAATTTTTAAAAAAACTGCTGCAAGTTAAATCTTTTTTTCTCGAACTTTTTTTTGAGTTACATGTTGTATGCATGTTTAAAATATTCTGCTCTATTTTGTTCTTTGACTTGGTGATATCTGCTTTAATGCCAATTGCCTTTTTATTTCAGTATGTAATTGCACTTTAGAGGTACCATGTGCCATGGTTATGGTGATTTGGTAAAATAATGAGGTTGCTGACAGTTTAGAGCAGCGGCCACCAACATTTTAGACTGCATGAACCTTTAATCTCACGATTTTTAAAAAAGAAAAATACTTAATAAAATAATGATCAGAGGGCTTCCATTTATGAAATGATACTGGTACTTTTATTTTATTGTAAATTATTCTAAAGACCTAAACTCAATTTATAAATTAAAGAGCCATAATGCTTTTGTACGAATCATAAAACATGTACTTTGATTATTACAGTGAAAGCTTGTAAATACAAAACAATAGAGAGAAATAAAACGATAAAAGTATTATTAATTATCAAATTAATTAATTAATGAAACTTAAATAGCCTGCTTGTCCAGGTTCAAGTAAACAGATTTTAATAAGTTCAATATCATATTCTGCAGTGAATAGATTTGTCTGCTTGGCAAAGCACAGTACTAAAGAGTTCTATATTTGAATTATTTTTTTAATACTTTTATTAATATGAAATCAATCTTCTCTTTTGAAGAAGACACAGTCTTGAATGAACCATTGCCCCCTTATGGAAACAGCAGCTATTCTAAAATTCAATTTTGGTTTGTTGGGAGTATATTCTTTGAAATAGGAGACACATTTACAGATGTGTTGCAGACTTTACATTATGTAGTCTATGCTTTAATATCAGCATATGGACAACTTAGTGGTTTTGTCAAGAAATTCTATTGACTGTTGTTATTACCTTCGAGTCATTTCATTGAAGAAAAGCTTCAGATTGCCCTTAGTTTCCCTTATATTCCAGAATTAATTATTTAATTATAAATTATTTCTGAAAGGAACCTAATTACCGTATATACTCGAATATACCCCGCCATCGAATATTACCCGCACCCTAATTTCACGGAAAGGAATCTCAAAAAAAAATCTTTTTTTCGTTTTTTCACTTTTATTGCAAAAAAAATTATTTAACATTACACTGTTTAAAATCACAACCATCCCGCACCTGTAACAAAAGAAAAAAACTAAGTTTGTGTTTTTCATGAAAAACAATAGCAAATTTTTTATATAAAAATAACTTGCTTCATTCATCATCACTCTCGTCGTCGCTGGTAGAGCTGTTGGTGACGGAATCGTCTCCATCTTGCCATAGCACATCGTCCTCGGTCCCATCCATGGAATTCGTTATGCCGCACTTCTTAAAGCTCTTCTCCACCAGAGAAAGCTCGATCGCGTCCCAAGCACTTTTGATCCACAGGCAGAATTGCGAAACTTCCGGCCGCTTGATTTTTCCAGTTGGGGTGTATTCGTGGTTTGCCTCCGCCATCCACCTAGTGTAAAGTTGCTTAACCGCAACCTTGAATGGGCGATTAATACACACATCCAGAGGCTGCAAAACAGAGGTTAAACCTCCCGGGATAATTGCCATGTCTGTTTTCCCTGCAGTTAACAAATTCCGCACCTTCTCAGTAGTGTGGCCACGGAAGCTGTCCAATACCAACAGGCTGGGCAAGTTTAGCAGTGCTCCAGGGCGACGCTGCCAGACTTTTTTACCCAGTCCTGAACAAGATCATTGTCCATCCAACCTTTTGGTTGTGCCTGTACTATGATGCCGGGAACTACAATTTTTGGGATCGTTTTCCTCTTAAAAATTATATAAGGAGGCAACTTCCGCCCGTCTGCAGTAACACACAGCATCACTGTGCACCTTAGCTTCTCACAGCCTCCAGTTCTCACCATCACGCTCGACTCTCCCTTTTTATTAACTGTGTAGTTTAAAGACATCTCGAAATAAACCGGTGTTTGATCTGCATTGCCGATTCGCGATAACAAGTATGAATTTGACTTTCGTAAATTTATCACATACCTGTGAAAATTAATTATTTTTTCTTCAAAATCTTTTGGTAATTTTTGAGCAATGTTGGTTTTCCTGCGGAAGGTCAACCCATTGCGCTTGAATGCACGTGCGAGCCACCCGCGGCTGGCCTTGAATCCCGAGATACCAAGTTCCCGTGCAATTGCCAGCGCTTTCATTTTGCACATTTCACTAGAAACGGCACAACCGAACTGTCTTTTTTCTTCAATATATTCACACAACTTGATCTCAATGTCGAAAAACTTCGGTTTCTGACCTCGAAACGCCCGGCGATTTACATTAGTTTGTCCAAGTCGTGATTTGTTCTTACGCTGCTCACGAATGCAGCTCTCGTCCACATCGTACTTTCTTCCTGCTACACGATTGCCGAATTCCTCAGCTTCTTCTATCACACGTAGCTTTTCTTTCGCTGTGAAAGATCTCCTATGTGAACTTTTGAAGCCATTACTACCGCTGGATCACTTGTAAACTGTACTCACTCGTGTACTGCACCTCAATGACCGCTTGCTACTAACCCACGCCGCTCTGTGACCACGTGCAACACGCTTCAAGTTCGTGGTACCAACCATGACGCGAATATTACCCGCACCCCAATTTTCGGCTAGCAATTTTTGAAAAAAATATGCGGGTTATATTCGAGTATATACGGTATTATTGTGTTCGATTCTAAAAAGGAATATACTGTCTGTCTAAATCAGAATGGGCTACCACATGCGTGAGAGTGTATTGATTCTCATGTTGGATAAACAGATTTTAAGTACAGATCATGCTGTTGGTTGGGAAAACAAATATTTTAAATAACAGTTTTTAATGTCCAATTGTGTTATATTCTGTAGATCTGAACAAATTATTGCTCCAATTGAAACATTCTGATACTAATGTTCATTCAAAGCAGTGGTGACTGAGGCTGAAATTGTGGAGAAGCAATATCTGCAATTACATTCTTTATAAGATAAGAGAAGTTTTAAACCAGTAGTTATTTGAAAGATCTTCTGTTATAATTACCATGTTTACATGGTGATTTGCAAATGTAGTGGCACTTCACTTTCTTCACAAGATGAGCCGCCACTAATTCAAAAGAAAGAATATTTGGAGGCCATGAAACTCCACATATAAAACTGGTTGCTGGATTAGTTTAAAAAGTCCTGATTACAAAGAGCATGAATTCACAAACCAACATAGTGTTTATTTACTCAAAGCAACAAATTTTTGTTTTGCTGCATAATAATTATGTGCAATTTCAGCTCGTCCTGCGTCTGCCCCTACATCTGAAGCAGCTGTGAAGCAGCCATCTGGAGCTATAGCTCCAGCTGTTAAGTCAACTCCTGCGAAAGAAACCAAACCGTCTAATCAGGCCGCCACGTCTAGTTCATCAGGAGAACTGCTTGCAGCAAAGGCTGTGTGTAAGACTACAATTTCTTCTGGTAAGACCATTACATGTGCTGTGAAACCAATCCCTGACTGAACTTGCCAAAAACCCTATGTTCAATCAGACTGCTCTTGGATTTTGCTCGAAACCTGGTCCTGTGCATAAGCCAACCAGTGTCCCATCTCTGATGATTTCATGTTGCTGGTCAGGTTTAATTGACGCTTCTCACTCCACATAAGCAAAGTCCATTTGTTCCTTTTTAATGCTGTGAAACCCAGTTTCAAGGAGTTCATAAGATTAAGACTCTTCTCTCAAGTTCACCTAGCACTCAAAGTGTGAAACTGCCCCAAGGGGAACACTCACTAGATTAGGGCTGTCCAACTTAGAAGGGCTTATGAACCACATATCAAATTGTAATTAAGCCGTGGGCTGCACCATAATTTAAGATAGTTTTTACCCTAACTACTGAGATTATACTGAAAAAAATATATATTGATACAATTTTTATTCAACATACTTAATGATTAATATACATACAATGAGAAAATTAATATAGCATTAAATAAAAATAAGATGAATTGTGCAATTGTTCAGTGAGAAGATTGAGGGTGTTCAGTTTCATTCACCAACAAATTTATGTCCATTTTCAGCTGTTGTAGCCAATATAAAAATGCATAACAGAATAACTAAAAAAAGTTGTATTTGGTTGGTGTAATAAAATTTTTCAAAGCAGTCGCAGACCTCACAAAAAGTTTCAATGGACCGCATGTGGCCCGTGGGCTGCCAGTTGGAAAGCCCTGCACTAGATGTTAGAGAAGTACAAGTCAGATCAATGCTACCTGCTGGAAAGCAAGTTGAATCTTCCAGTAATCCTTATTGGCCTCTGGGAAATATTTACCAGAAATGACCACTGTTAAGCCAAGCATTAATTCGCACCTATTGTACTTCAGCCAAGAAATCAGTTGTGCAAAATACTTTCTCTCTTCAGTTGCAGTCCTAATGTACATGGTATATAGTGAAACCTCTCTGTAATATCACCCCTTTTAAATGACTACTCCTCCCAGTGACATGTTTTTCTTTTAACAGATACTAAAACCCAAATATTAAATGCACATTATACCCCCAGGTAACAGAGCACACCTCTTGCCAGTCACTAATCAGCTCTTTAACTGCTTTCCTGATTATTCCAAATTTACTCGGTTTGGGTGTTTAGTATACATAAATATTATAAATGTAAAAAAAAATTGAAAGTGTATGCAAGTATTATCCCAAGATATCTTGTGTTCATGTACTAGTTTGTGTTCTTTCTTAACTCTGCCCAAAATAAATCATCAGAACCTGCTTATAGTTTACTTAATAATTACTAGATGCCTCTTGATGGCCTACCACACATCAGGTGTGCGTTTCGCAAAATTTCATATGTGAGACCTACCGATTCACTGTTCACTGTCATCGTGTAAGAGGTCGTTTTTGTAATTAGTGCTGCACTGTTTGTGTAAATAAAATGTTATAGTTGGTTATGTTATGTTACTTAGATTTAAAAAATATTTTGTAAGGAAAAAACAAACAAACAATATTTTGAAATATTTGTTTGTGATTTGCTTCGGAGTCTCGCTCCTAGAAGTCAAAATAGCTAAATAGTAATAAGTTTTTCCTTATGCCCGAGATAACTCAGTATAATTATAGATATACAAGTTTAAATAGCTCCATAAATTATGTGAATTCATCCATGATATTTAAAAACCATATTTATTTCAACTAAAAGTTGATAAAAGAGTTGATCAAAAAATTTTCTTAATTTGCCCCTTTCAGAAAAATTGTAAGAATTCAGTAAACTGAATTTTCAGAAGTTAAAATGAAAATCAATTTGGTAAACATAATTCAACATGCCCTATGCCTCAGCTTTATTCTCAAAACCAGGGGCTGGGGGTGGGGATTCTGGGATTAAGTAACAATAAACCATGGCCTCTGATATGGTGTCATGGCTGCTTGCTCCATTTCAATTTTATTTCTTCTATTGTGATGGTGCTTATGGTACCTAATGTTTAATTCTTTGAATTAACAGCGCTTTCCTTCCCTTACCTTCCTGAAAGAACATCAATATTAATGTCAGAAGTCACAGTTATCTACATGCTCCATAAGACTTGAGTATTTTGGTTGCAGCCAGATTCTGAGCCCAATATTTACTCAAGACCCACTGCTTCAAGATTTTTTTAAATATTGTATGAAGAAGTGTGAGAAAATTAAGGTTTTGAGCTCTTCATTGCTCTGTGTTGTGCATATCCTATTCAGTATACACAAAAACATGGAGGTTCATTACCAATAGGCCAATTATACTAATTGGGAGGACAAAAACTGAAAATTATTTAAATGTTTATTTTTAACCAAGAGAAGGAGATATCAATATTTTAAATGCATTTAAAAAGATTGTAAATAAGTGTTAAAAGGCATTTACGTCAAAATAGGCAAAAAAAGGCAAAATAAAGCTTAATCAAATGAGTTCATTTTTCATAATTCTTGCAGATATTCTTAAAATCTGTCATAACCATCTGAATAACCGACACTTTCCTAAATATCTAATGTATTGAAATAAAAGTCAATAAAAAAAAAATTATACACACTCTTGTGAAACAACTACCCCTTTAAGAGATCACTTTTTCCTGTAACCTACAGTAGTTGCTTAATACAGGTTTCACTATATATCTCAACACTAGTGTCTGACAGTTCTTTCCTCTTTCCTCATCCATGTCCTAATGAAAATATCTTTTCTTCCAAATTTGAAGGAAACAATTGCCTCAACCATTTAGGCGGAGGAGTTTGCTTCCTTCTATATTTGCTATAAGCAAATTAACATCTAACTTTTTAGGAGCTCTTAACTTCCAGCAAGCAACTTCAAAGGGTCAAAGAACACTGCCTTCCCAGGAACCATGTGTTAGAGTTTACCTCAGTCCTTTCCCCTATGTCAGACAAAACAAAGCATCTAAACCAAGTTCAAATAATTCCAATAGTAAGATTTTCAAACTAAAGCAAATGTCACAATTGAGTGGTTTACAAGTAAAATATGCTTCTTGTTCTGTAGGTACTGGTGAGAATAAGAAGACGCTAACATCTGTGACAAGTGAAGTGAAGAACTCAGAAAGCAGCTCTGCAAATATCCAAGAATCATCAGGTACAAAACTCAGTGCACGCAATGCAAAAGCAGATTCTAATTCCAAATGCAAGGATCCTTCAAAACCTGAGTGCTCCCTTTCCCACGTGCCAGAGAATATCCAGCTGCAGAAAACAGCACACAGCCAACTTACGAAGCCAACTAGTGATCTCCAGCTGTCAGGAACAATCCTAAATCCCAAAATCCAAGCACCTTCTAAGATGGCCACTCAGACTAAACCAGTGGTACAGACACAACCACCAATGCCTTCTTCTCAAGTTTCTCTGTCATCAAATCCTCATTCCCAACTCCAAGGCACACTCCAAGGGACTCAAGAACGAGAGCGGTCGAAACCACTTGCAAGATCCTCTCCTCAAATGCAGTATGTTCAACCCTTTCGTCAAATTGATCCAGACCCTGAAGAATCTGATAGCCAGAAATTATCTACACAATTCATATTTAAAATACCCTCTTCCCCTTCTTTAGCTCACAAACAATCTATTCCAAATGAACCTCAAAAGCCACCTGTTAAAGTGAAACAACCTATACAGCTGACTGAAACAGTTTCGAAGCATCCACACCAAGATAATCCCAAAACAGCCACTGGCCTTCCAAAATCCCATTTAGTAAGTTCATTATCTAAATCTACAACAGCAGGGGTTACCAAGTCATCTGAAAAGGGAGAACGTGTGAAAGGGGGAATGAAATCAACTGATTCTAAATCTTCAATGATTGCTACAGGTGCAGGTCCAGCAGATGAGCAAAATGTGTCTGCTGGGAGTTCATCACCAGGTGCTGCAAAATTGCCAACATCGAATACTTCTGGAAGTCTTTCTTCACTGACACCTACACAAGCAAAAAAGCAGATGTCTGATACTGTGAGCTCCAAGCAACCGTCAGCAACACCTGCAACTCAGCAGTGTGCTCTAGAGATGCAGTCTGCAGGACGAGGAGTGCCAGCAGCCAGTCGGGGGGTGTCAACTCCTTCAACTCGTGGAGGGGTATCGTCTCCTTCAGGACCTAGGCCTAAGACCCCAGGTGTGCCCTCTGCACCAGAAGGACCAAGACCAGCCACACCACTCTCATCACCTGCACCAAGACAAGTCAGCCCTGATGGCCAGGGCATCACTGCTCAGAGTACCTCAGAGCAATCTACATTGAAGTCTGCTGAAAGTATTTCGGCTGAACAGAAACCAGCAGTTGGTAAGCTTGGTTCTGAAGACCAGAAATTAAAGGATACACCATCTACTTCTGCTCCACAACAATCATGTACTCCTACTCCAGTATGTTTTCCTGAAGGTACACCAAAAGATCAAAAGTCAGAAGATGAGAAAGAAACATGGAAACGAGATACCCCTGCTACAACATCCCAGAAACCTCCTGTGGTTGGAATAAAATTGGCTGTGTCTGAAACTGCCATTCAGAAAATTGCTCCCAAAAGCGCTGTTCAGAAACCTAGTGTCACTGGAACAGATGAGAAGCAAGTGTCTTCAGAAAATTTAATTCAAAAGCCGGTAGTGATAACAACAGATCAGAAGCCACCTCCTTCAGCACAAACAGGCAGATCACTGGTTAATAAACCTCCTCCTCCTACTGCTGCTGCTGCGGCTGAAACTGCATTGCAAAAAGCAACAGTTGAGGGAAGACCGGTTCAACAATCTGTTAAAATTGATGCAGGAAAAAAACCGCTATCCAGAACAACACTGAAAACTGCAATCCCTGGAGCATCTCCACAAAGACCTTCTACTCCTGGAACACTAGTGCAGAAAACTGCTGCATCTGGGAGACTTGCCCAGAAAACTGCAGCTCCAGGGACACCTTCACAGAAAATAGCAGCTGCAGGGACACCCGTAGAGAAACTTGCAGATCAGGGAACACCTGCACAGAAACGTGCAGCAGCTGGGGCACCTGTACAGAAAAATGCAGCTCCTGGGGGACCTGCAAAGAAACTAGCACCAGGGACACCTGGACAGAAACCTGCAGCCCTTGGAATACCTACAAAGAAACCAGCTCCCGGTACACCTACACAGAAACCTCCAGCTCCTGGGACACCTGTTCAGAAACCTGCTGCTCCTGGGGCACCTGCACCAAAATCTGAAGCTTCTGGAACACCTGCACCGAAATCTGCAGCTCCAGGGACACCTAAAAAACCTGCAGGTCCAGGGCCACCTTCAAAGAAACCTGCAGCTCTGGGGCCTTCTGTACAGAAACCTGCAGATGCTGGGACACCTGCAGCTCCTGGGACACCTGCGCAGAAACCTGCAGCTCCTGAATCACCTGCACTGAAACCTACTGCTTCTGGAACACTTGCGGAGAAACCAGCAGCTACTGGAACTCCTGCTCAGACTCTATCAGCTGATGGCACGTCAGTTAAAAGACCTTCACCCCCTAGAACACCTGCATTGAAAACGAATGCTGAAAAACCTACTCAGAAACTAGCAGTTCCTGGTGCTGGTGTGCAGAGAACTGTGGCTCCTGGCCCTCATGTTCAGAGGCCTGCACTTCCCGGACCTACATTTCAGAAACATACTACATCAGAACCACAAACTGAAAAAGCAACAGAGACAGAAATTTCAACCCAGAGAAAAGTTGCTGCAGAAATTATGGCTGAGAAGCAAGTTACTGCAGGTACTGCATCAGAGAAACTGGCTGCAGGATCATCAGTCCAGGAATTGAGTACTGATGATATTCCTACTCAGAAGCCAACAACTGCAGGAAGTACAACCGATAAACCAGAGACTGTGGAAACTCTTGCCCCAAAGTCCACAACTGAAGGGACTTCGGCCCAAAAGCCTGAAACTACAGAGGTCTCATTCGCAAAACATAGAACTACAGAAACTCCATCCCAGAAGCCCAAAACAGAAGAAACTGCAGCCCCAAAGCCAAAACCTGCAGTGAATCCAGACCAAACCAAAGCAGTCAATGCTGCAACTTCAGCTCCAAAAGCAGCCGATGCTGCGACTCCAGCCCCGAAAGCAGCCGATGCTGCAACCCCAGACCTGAAAGCAGCCGATGCTGCAACCACAGCCCAGAAGTCAGCAGATACTGCAACTTCAGTGCCAAAACCAGCTGTTGCTGCAACTTCAGGACCAAAACCTGCTGATGGTGCAATTCCAGCTCCAAAACCAGTTAATGCTGCAAATCCAACATCGCAACCAGCTGATCCTGTAACTCCAGGACCAAAACCAGCTGATGCTGCTATTCCCATCCCGAAACCAGCTGTTGCTTCACCTCCAGCTCTGAAACCAGCTGTTGCTACAACTTCAGACCCGAAACCAGATGATGCTGCAACTCCAGTACCGAAACCAGCTGTTGCTGCAACTCCAGTGCCGAAACCAGCTGTCGGTTCAACTTCAACACCAAAACCAGCTGTTCCTGTAACTCCCGCCCCGAAACCGGCTGACGCTTCAATTCCAGCCCCAAAACTGGCTGACGCTACAACTCCGGCCCCGAAACTAGCTGACGCTACAACTCCTGCCCCAAAATCGGCTGACGCTGCAACTTCAGCCCTGAAACCGGCTGAAGCTGCAACTCCAGCTGATGCTGCAACTCCAGCATCGAAACCAGGTGTTGCTGCGACTGCAGCACCGAATCCAGTTGATGCTGTAACTCCAGCACCGAAACCAGCTGATGCTTTAACTCCAGCACTGAAACCAGCTGATGTTGCAACTCCAACCCTGAAACCAGCAGATGCTGCAACTCCAGCTCCGAAACCAGCTGGTGCTGCAACTCCAGCTCCGAAACCAGCTGGTGCTGCAACTCCAGCTCCGAAACCAGCTGGTGCTGCAACTCCAGCTCCGAAACCAGCTGGTGCTGCAACTCCAGCTCCGAAACCAGCTGGTGCTGCAACTCCAGCTCCGAAACCAGCTAGCGCTGCAACTCCAGCTCCGAAACCAGCTGGTGCAACTCCAGCTCCGAAACCAGCTGGTTCTGCAACTCCAGCTCCGAAACCAGCTGGTTCTGCAACTCCGGCCCCGAAACCACCTGGTTCTGCAACTCCGGCCCCGAAACCACCTGGTGCTGCAACTCCAGCCCCGAAACCACCTGGTGCTGCAACTCCAGCCCCGAAACCACCTGGTGCTACAACTCCAGCCCCAAAACCACCTGGTGCTGCAACTGCGTCCCCGAAACCAGCTGGTGCTGCAACTGCGTCCCCAAAACCAGCTGGTGCTGCAACTCCAGCCCCGAAACCAGCTGGCGCTGCAACTCCAGCTCCGAAACCAGCTGGCGCTGCAACTCAAGCCCCGAAACCAGCTGGCGCTGCAACTCCAGCCCCGAAACCAGCTGGTGCTGCAACTGCGTCCCCGAAACCAGCTGGTGCTGCAACTGCGTCCCCGAAACCAGCTGGTGCTGCAACTGCGTCCCCGAAACCACCTGGTGCTGCAACTGCGTCCCCGAAACCAGCTGGTGCTGCAACTGCGTCCCCGAAACCAGCTAGTGCTGCAACTGCGTCCCCGAAACCAGCTGGTGCTACAACTGCGTCCCCGAAACCAGCTGGTGCTGCAACTGCGTCCCCGAAACCAGCTGGTGCTGCAACTGCGTCCCCGAAACCAGCTGGTGCTGCAACTGCGTCCCCGAAACCACCTGGTGCTGCAACTGCGTCCCCGAAACCAGCTGGTGCTGCAACTGCGTCCCCGAAACCAGCTGGTGCTGCAACTGCGTCCCCGAAACCAGCTGGTGCTGCAACTGCGTCCCCGAAACCATCTGGTGCTGCAACTCCGTCCCCGAAATCAGCTGGTGCTGCAACTCCAGCCCCGAAACCAGCTGGTGCTGCATCTGCGTCCCCAAAACCAGCTGGTGCTGCAACTGCATCCCCGAAACCAGCTGGTGCTGCAACTGCGTCCCCGAAACCAGCTGCTGCTGCAACTCCAGCCTCAAAACCAGCTGCTGCTACAACTCCAGCCTCAAAACCAGCTGCTGCTGCAACTCCAGCCTCAAAACCAGGTGTTACTGCGACTTCAGCCCCGAAATCAGCTGTTACTGCGACTCCAGCCCCGAAATCAGCTGTTGCTGCGACTCCAGCCCCGAAACCAGGTGTTGCTGCAACTCCAACCCTGAAACCTGGTGTTGCTGGAACTCCAGTCCCGAAACCGGCAGTTGCTGCAACTCCAGCCCCGAAACCGGCAGATGCTGCAACTCCAGCCCCGAAACCGGCAGATGCTGCAACTCCATCCCCGAAACCGGCAGATGCTGCAACTCCAGTCCCGAAACCGGCAGATGCTGCAACTCCAGCCCCGAAACCGGCAGATGCTGCAACTCCAGCCCCGAAACTGACTGTTGCTGCATCTCCATCTCCAGCCCCGAAACCGGCAGATGCCGCATCGCGTTCCCCAAAAATGGCAGATGCTGCATCTCCAGCTCCAAAACCAGCTGATGCATCAACTACAGACCGGAAACCATTTGAAGCAGCAACTGCAGCTCCAAAAACAGCTGATGGAACTCCAGCCTCAAAACCATCTGATGCTAGGGCTTCAGCACCAAAATCAACTAATGCTGTAACTCCAGCTCCCAAACCAGCTGATGCTGTAACTCCAACCACGAAACCGGCTGATGCTGTTTCAGTTTCAAAACCAGTTGATACGGTCACTCCTGCCCCAAAAACAGCTGTTGCTGTTACTCCAGCTCCAAGACCAGCTCTGAAACCAGATGCTGCCGAAACTCCATCTCAGAGACCAGCTGACGCAGGTACTCCAGCCCCAAAACCGGCTAATGCCAGAACTCCAACTCCAAAACCTGCTGATGCAGGAACTGCAGACCAGACATCACTTGATGTGAAAACCTCCGCCCAGAAACCAATTGATGCGGGAGCCTCAACTCAAAAACCAGTTAATGCAGAAACCTTAGCCCAAAAATCAGCTATGGCTGGAATGCCAGCCCGAAAACAAGCTGATGCAGGAACCCTTGCAAATAAACCAGATGATGCTGCAACCCAAACCAAGAAACCAGTTGATGCGGGAACTCCTGCCAAAAAACCTGTTGATGGAGGAACAGCAGCTAAGGAGCCAATTGATGCTGGAACCCAAGCAAAGAAACCAGCTGATGCAGGAACTCCAGCCAAGAAACCAGGAATTGCAGGAACCTCAATCCAAAAACCACCTGTTGCAGTACCCCCAACCCTGAAAGCAGTATCTACAGGAACTCCAGCCCAGAAACCAATTACTGCAGGAATACCTGTCCAAAAGACAGCTGATTCTGGGACCCCAACTCAGAAACTGAGAACTGCAAGAATTCCAGTTCAGAAATCTACTATTGGGACTCCAGTTCAGAAGCTTGCAGAAGCAGATATCTCTTCTGAAAAGTCAGGAGATCCAAAAATTTTGGCTCAGGGGCCAGGTACTGCAGGTACTCCAGCCAGAAAAGCAATTGCTTCAGACATAGATTTGAAATCAGATGCTGCAGGGACGTCAGCCGAGATGTCAGCTGCCCAGAAACCTACTCTTGCAGAGTCTATAACACAGAAACCAAACACTGCTGGATCTGGGGTCAAGCCAGCTACAGAATGTATGCCTGTTGCAGAATGCATACCCATCCAGAAATCAGCCATGGAAACCCAGAAAGCTGGATTAATTGAATCTCCTCCCTACACATTGGCCCAGAAACCATCTGCTGGCTCAGGTGATGCAGGCAAACAATTACAGAAGACAGTTAATATGGATTTAGAAGCAACCGAAACAATAGCAGAAGTTTTAGTTACCTCTGATATTATTGATGAACAATTAAAATCTACATCTGAAAACAATTCTCTTATAGTTCAAGAAGATGGCAGTTTTTGTTCTGATGCAGAAGTGTCATCACCACCAAAAACACCAATAAAGAAATCAGCTGGCATACAGCAACAGGGCACTGTAGATCCTGTCCAGGATGTAGGAGCACTGTTAGCCACTACTGAAACAGCTTCTACAAAGCAAGCAGCCTGTTCGAAAGCTGGTGAACAATGCAGTGTTTCTGTTTCTTCCACACAAAAATCCACCCCTCCAGATTGCACAGCTCAGAAGATCGTTGATATTGATACAAAACAACCTTCATCTGTAACTGCATTAAACAAACCATCTGAAACAAGACCAGAGAAATCTGATAGCCCAAAAAGAACAAAGGATGCAGGCCCCATTACTTTGAAAGCAGCTGTACAGAAGGAAACAACACCAATAAAATTGCCCATCATTACAGCTCCTCAAAAACCAAAAGTCGCTGAAGTTCAAGAACAATCTACTGTGAAGAAAGAGACTTCAGTACCAAAGACTGTTGACTCCAGTGCTGAAGAACTACAGAAGAATGTTGAGGAGGTGACAGGTCAAAAGAAAGCTGTCAAGAAACTCGCTCCAACTGCTCCCAAGCCTGCTGCTGCTGGTAATGCAGATCACAAACCTACAATGGACCCAGATCACAAAACATCACCGAAAGAAACAGTTATTGAAAAAGCAAGATCTATTAAGAGTATAGAAGAGGATTTACCAGCACAATCACTTACTGAATCAGATAGTGTTGCTTTAACTTCTGAAAAGAAAATGCCATTGGGAGTACCAAAGTCTGCTTCTAATGAACGTACTCAAAAATCTGCATCAAGTGTTAAGCAAAAGTTAGTTGAGGTGAGGTCAATTGTAGCACAACCTCCTGCAACGTTAAAGTTAGTTTCTGAAGAAGAAACACAGAAAAAGCCGGTAACTTCTGTTCATTCAGAACCAGAGGAAAATATCACTCCCATTTTGCAAGAGAAGAAACAGCAAATATCTGGACCTACTTCAGAAGCTTTCAAGGCATCGATGCAAAAATCATTGTCTCCAGAATCTGTAGTCACTGTTTCAAAGCAATCCCCTGCAGAACCTTCAGACTCAAGAAAGACTGTTCACACAGGATCTTCATTAGAGAAACCATCTGATGAAAACCGTATGATGGAAACGAAAGCTGTTGTTCAGTCATCAACAGAGAACATCAGTACTACTAAGAAATCTGATGACCCCGATGGAGATTTGACAAGTGGGAAGCCTGAAAGCCCACACTGCCCAACAGCAACTCAGAAACAGATTGATGTGTCTCAGACTATTCAGATAGAAGAATCTATATCTTCCGCTCTTACGCCAACATCAAGTGTGGCAGCTGATAGTGGTAGTGAGAAGCTTAATACTTCAGAAGAATCAAAACCAGAACTTGCAGGAGAGCAACAAATAAATCCCCAAGAGAGCGAAAGCTCTCTTGAGGAACTCCCTGAGCAAAAATCATCTGTTCATGGATCTTTAAATCAGGAAACTGAAAACAAGGGTGGCAAACTAGTAGTGGTAAGTTTGCAGGGTCAAGAAACCTTGCTAGAATCTCATCCAGAAACAGTTGAGGGAACTTCAATCTCTAAAGAATCTACAGAAGACATTTGTAAACCAGTTCTTGCTTCGTCAATTCAGAGAACACCAGGTGGTAGGCTTGGAATTGTGGGTCGGCCACCGATTGGACAACGACCATCAGCTCTTGCATCATTACAAGAAAAGAAGACCGAACTTACCCCAAGAACTGCTAAAGACACTCTGTCTTGGAAACTCCCTTCTACATCTGCTTCTCCCAAGAAAGTCCCTAGTTCAATGGAAAAAGCTGATGAGGCAGATGTGAAGAAAAATACTGTTGATGAGGCAGATGTGAAGAAAAAGACTGCTGATGAGGTAGATGTGAAGAAAAAGACTGCTGATGAGGCAGATGTGAAGAAAAAGACTGTTGATGAGGCAGATGTGAAGAAAAAGACTGTTGATGAGGCAGATGTGAAGAAAAAGACTGTCGTTGCTGAAAAAGCAACTCCCTCTTTGACATCGATGGAGAGTGAAGATGTCTCCAGGAAAAGACCAACCCAGCTTTCTGTGAGTTCAAGGCCAGTGAAAGGAAGTGAAATTTCCATTATTCCCAGTGATTCAGGTGATGGTTCAGAACCAGAGTTGTCAGATGTGAAAATTGCCAAAGATGACTCGCATTCTCTAAAGGAAAAGACTGAGGGAGCTCCAGTAACTTCGTTGCCAGCACCCAAAGTATCTGAAGATGAAGATGTAAAACCTACTTTCAAAGAAACGGATCCATGTTCATTACTGAAAATCCCAAAAGTTCCTAAAGAACAGCAAACAGCTGCAACTTCATCTCCAACGATACAAAAGACTGCTCTCACCATTTCTAAAGCAGAATCGTCTGTAGAGAAATCTGAGAAAACAGAGGTACCTGAGCAGTCTATAAGGAAAACAGTACCTTCAAATGAATCTTCTGTTGAACAGTCTTCGGAAGCAGCACCTAAAGGACTTTTGAAAATGGTCGAAGAAGGACCCAGAGATCAAGAAGTTTCAAGCTCCAGCTCAAGTCCACGGCCTAGTACTTCTAGCTACAAAATTCCAAGTGTAAAATCTCCACTTACCATTAAAGTTGAAGATAGTCCAGTTGCTGGGCCAAAGTTAAGTCCCATCACACTTAAACGTAAAAAAGATTCTGAAGGGAAAGGTGATGAATATATAAGCTTGTCACCTAAACTTGATGCTTCACGTGAAACTGAAAAGCTGACTCTTAAATTAAAGAGAGTTGGCAGTCCAACTGTGCGTGAATTAGAGTCTGAGGACAGAGAGAAATTCATGTTGAAACTTAAAAAAGATTCCAGTCGATCAGACTCGGTAGTATCTTCAACAACAGCTTCAACTAGCACTGCACCTCTGGACACTTGTCCGAAAGACTCTGAAGACGTTGAACCAAAAGTTGGAAAGCTGATGTTGAAATTAAAAGATACAGAAAAAGGTATTGTTGCCAGAATTTCAAGTCCGAAAGGAGAAACTGATGAAGAACCAAAAGTAGAGAAATTGACTTTGAAACTGAAGAAAGATGCTGGGGATGTACAACTTAGTCCATCAACTAGTACTAAGTCTGAAGAAAGTCCAAAGGTTGAGAAGTTGACACTGAAAATTCGAGTTGACTCACCTTTGAGCCAGGAAATAGCAGGAGACATTGAGGAACCGAAAGTTGAAAAGTTGATGTTAAAATTGAAGAAAGACAGTACTGATATGCCATCACCGAAAGAGAAAGCTGTGACGGATGCATCTAAGGCAGAAAAACTAACTCTTAGGATCAGAAAAGATTCTGGAAGTCAGGATATTGCTTTGACAGATGTAAAGAAAAGTGAACCTACAGAAACAACAGAATCATCTGAACGAATTACACTTACACTCATAAAAGATTCTTCTAATTCAGTGTCTGTCAAAGAAAAGGACACTGTGGAATCTAAAGTAGAACCAGATGCATGTTCCGAAGAAAAGATTGAGAAGTTAACCCTAAAAATCAAGAAAGATTCTACCAATGAATCTGCAGAGAAGTCGTCCACTGCTACTGTTGTGTTAGAAAAAGTAGAACCCAAAGTTGAAAAATTAACTTTAAAGTTGAAGTCGGCAGCTGATGATTCATCTGTTCAGACAAAAGAGGAAGAGATTGTGGTAGATTTGAAGAAGGGAAAGGAGGAGGATGAGAAGAAAGAAGATAAAAAAGTTGAAAAACTCACTCTAAAGATAAAGAAAGATGAAGAAAAAGAAGGATCAGAAAGTCAGAAATTTCCTGAAGAGAAAAAGGTAAGATATATTTTTATATTAATAAACTTATTACTTAACTACAATGTTAAAGTTTCGAAAATACCTGATTCTGGTGTACCAAATCAGGTATTTTGGAGCACTTTTTGTGTCAATATTAATATTATACATTAACACAAGTAATATTAAATGCAAATAAATAGATAAGGGTTTATTTATTTTGTCAGAGGCACTATAAAACAAATCTGTAATTTGTTTGCTGATGCACATATGAGGTGGGTTCCATAAGTTTCAGGCCTCACTAACTTCTAGTTGTAGTACAAAGAATAAAATTATGTCACTATTCAACATAAACATCCTTTATTTCAAAGCACTTTTCACATCAATGTATTAACATTTCTGCGCCTTGAAAAAAATTCTCTGATATTTTGCTTGCCGAATGGTCAAAAATTCCTTTTTTCATGACAGTGTCTTTAGAAAATTTTCTTCTCCAAAGGTGTTTTTTGAACCTTTTGAGATGAGATAGTAGGGGTCAAATGTGGACTGTAGAGCAGATGGTTCATCCCCTAGAAGCCATAGTCCTTCCAGTATTCTTTGCTATTGAATTGAATTGAATTGAATTGAATTGAATTTGCCTTATTTTACATGGCGAGACTCAGGCCATGAGGCCTACTCTTCCGTCTGACCACGCAAATTCCGCTACGCTCCTTTCACCAACCATGGGAGAAAGAAGGTATTACTTGGGCGACGAAACAGGCGATTTGAATTTAGCTCAGAGGCATCATTTAGGCTTGAGGATCTTTTACATGCAGTAAATGTACTAACATGGGACAGCCGACTTTACTTCCCCTCCGAAGGAAGGCGTACGAAGGATTTTTTTCGCCCTTAAAAATCCACGGCTTCGATCGGGTTCGAACCCGCAAACTTGGGTATAACAGTCCGATACGCTAACCGTTACACCATCGCCGCCGTAAATGCTATATGAGTTGTGTGAACAGGTGATTGATTTTTGGTGAAGATGCCAAACGCAATGAGATTTCACGCGCAGCATCCCAGTCAAGCACCTCTCTTCAGAACACGGAATAAGATGTAGTTTGCAAACTTACAGCATTACAACAATAAGAGATAAGAGAAACTGCTGCTTGGTGCTTGGTAGGTTTACCCTTTCTTGAGTGTTCTCTTGGTGAGACCAGAAACTTATGGAACAACCTGTGTAGTTTCTATTACATTAGAACTAATATTTCTTGTTATCAAATGTTGCATCTACACTTGTTTCTAGTTTTATTCATAATTCAACTTTATAATAAAAGAAAGGGTTAGGGAGTCTAGAACTCTAGAAAAGTTGTGGAGATTTCATATTCTACTTCCACCACAAAAGTCACAGTACTTTTTACGGTTTCCAACTTCAATCTTTTACAATTTTGAAATTCATAGAGATCTAAGTTTTTGCCTACATTTTGTTACTTCATATAATGAAGCACATTAAAGGCACCAAAATCTGGAAGCTTGCCATCTTTTCGAAGCCATCTTTTAAACTGCTAATCAGGAGATTCTAGGGATTGCATTAAACTGTTTCAGTTAAATAGTTTCCCCTCTAGCTGTCATTTTCACCTTCGTAATTCAAAATTTTGATACTTCAGTTAATGTTCAAAGTCCTTTCTGACTGGCTTAAACCTAATTTTTTTGTTAATTTATGTGTTTTAAATGTCATCTAGCTTGAGGAACGAACCGCTAAGCCAAAGAAAGAACCTGCAGAATCTGTAACATCTCCTAAGGTCTCGGAGACAAGTGAGAAGTTTCAGAAGGCTGAAAAAGTTGAAAAACTTACTCTGAAGATTCCAAAAGATGCGACATCACCAAAAACACAAAGCACTCCTTCACCAGCAGAAACTCAGGACCAGTCTCTAGCAACAACTCCAGTCAGCCAGCCACCATCAACTCCCACACGCTTGCTGTCACCAGTATCAAAAACCAGTGTACTCTCACCAACCTCTAAAACTAGCTCGCCATCACCGATTTCCATCACTAACCTGCCATCATCAGTGTCCAAAACTAGCTTACAGTCATCAATGCCTAGGACCAAAGTGCTGCCACCAGTTTCAAAAACACCTCTGTCTGTCTCAAAAACCAATGTGGCATTGACAGGGGGAGATGAAGCAAAAACTGAAAAAATAACCATGAAGTTTAAAAGAGATGTTAGTCCTGGTTTATCATCTGAGGAAGCACCGGTTAGTAAACCAAAGACAGAACCCACAGTTGTCTTATCAGAAGTATCCATTGTAAAGACTGTACCCGAGAACACCGCGAAAAAAGGGAAAGATGAAGTGCAGACTGTGGTGGAAGGAAAATCCGAAAAGCCTCTTGCAAAACGGCGGAGAGAGAGTGTGAAGCAGGATAATGATGACTGCATCATTTTGGAAACATGTCCTTCAACAAAAGAAAAATCTGTAGAGAAACCTGCTTTAAAGGTGAGTTCTTCTAATTCTTTCAATATATCTCTGGTCTCTTAAAAAATATAACATTATTAGTGTGATTGTGTTCTGATCTTTTCTGTGTAATTGTTAATTTTATTGTCTGGATATTCAGTCTAGAGAATTTTACAATATTTTTTATGACCAGATGATAGTTTCTCAGATCTAAGACAGGATTTGTAGCTCTTTGATAACATTTACTTCCTTGACATGAAATTCACTTTAACACCAATAAAATGTATGGCCCGAGCACAGAAATTTTTGATTTTATGCAATTTTTATTTAGTTACCAGGAATTTCAAGCAACTTTTAGGCTTTAATGAAACTTTTTGTTCATTTAACATTAAAATGTGGTAATGTGAAATTCATATTCTGAGATAGTATTAGAAATTACTTCTCATTATTAAGCTTGGAAGTTTAATTGAAAGAAATTTTGTGTAAAAATAGTCAGGGTGAAAGGCATTTATTTTTATTGAAATAATCAGGTAAATAGACATTTATTCTGGGGGTGCAAAAAGGCAAATAGGGGCATAAAAAGGCATGTAAAGTTGAACAAGTGAACATTATAAATAATCTATTTGTAAAAAGAATTCTATACAATTAACATTATTCAAATTTTTATTCTAAGTGAAATTTACATGAGCACTTCGGAAGCTCATGGAAGGAAAAATGATCTTTTTAATCTTTCATGCACATAACCATCAGATATTTCTGTGTTCTTTTTCTTCTTTTTTCTCTTCTGCCATGTGCAAGCTTTGTCTATCAGAAAGAATATTTTCCAATTTTACTAATGAATATTATTCTTAGGGGCACACTAAATTTTGGCATGATAATAAATTTTCTTCTGTTGCAATGCTCTCTCTATGAAATGCTAATAGGGACCAAACAGGACTCTTTTGAATCCTTAAAAGGCATTAGCTTTCATTCTTCAAACTTGTGTAATAACAAGCACTGAACCAAGCTCTATCGTAAACCCTTTTGAGAACAAAGGGCTCTGTTCTCAAAAGGGTTGGAGGCCATTCTAGAGTAGGATGGGATTCCTCATGACTGAAGATAGCCTGTTAGCATCAATGAAAGAAATCCAAACATCTTAACTAATACCATTTTGCTTTATTGTAGCAGATTGTAGCACATTTTAGCATACACATATTACACACCCTTTCTGTCTAATATGCCTTTGCTTGCAGAGAAGATAAGCCACAACAGTGGCTACTTGTTGTCCAGGCTCGCAATTATTCCCTGTGTGATCAAGATCAGTGTAAGGAGAAAAGAGAAAGTAATGATGAGAAAGGTCAAAACTAAATGTAGATGTTAGAACTGAAATATGCCAAAAAATGCAAAATGCTAATCTGAAACAACTCCAGAAATTCAATTAAGTGATTCAAAATTCTTAAATTGTAACAATAAGAAGACATCTGCCGAACTTCCAAGTTCGACTCTTTTTCCCATCATTGTCTATCATTCATTGAGCATAGTAATTGTATCTCCTGGTGTAAAGAGTTTCGAAAGCTCAGTAATAATAATATTAAATTTTCAATTTTTTTTGTTTTGAAGCAAAATAAAGCTTTGAATGAAGCTTTGTATTAGTCATCCTAAAGATCCTCTGACTTGTGAATATTATTAAATAAACACATTTGTTTGTGAAAACTTTAGTGACAGCAGTTCACCATTAAAACCTGGGCCAACAGACCTTTTCGGTATGAAAAATGTAACTAACAACTTTGAATTTCCTCAACCTTACTAATATTCTTTGTGGTGTTGGAATCCAAGTAAAAATTGATCCAAAAGCTTTAATTGGAAATCAAATGTGGGAGAACAGTTGTATACTAACCCAGAGTTACTTGAGAAGTTGGATCCATGACTTAATCTCTGAAAAACTTGATGTTGCCAACAGACTCGAGAATCTGAGAGGAAGTCATCAGGCTCTGAAAGCCCTGATCCTTCAAAGCTCACCCTGAAATTGACCAAATCCACATCATGGTGTGTGCAACAGCCCCCAGGTGCAGATATGGCCTCCTCAGGGTCCTGCGTTGGTTCTCCGGACATCCAGGAAATTCCCATCAAGCGTCAAAAGGTGGAAGCTCCGTCTGAAGAGAAGATCAGCATCACCACGACTCCCACTCGCTCTCAGAGGCATCGAGAGGAAATGAAGGCACTGCCTAGTTTGTCCGAGGTGTCGGTCTCGTTGAAGAGACACGATCCAGGACGATCGGAAAGTGCTTCGGCCAGTGGCAGCAAGAAAGTGAAGGTGAGTACGAAATCTTTCAAAAGTTCATGAACTAGATTCAAAGGCATTATGTTCTTGCAGATGATCATAACATCTTAAAAGACCTACTGTTCATTTATTAATATTTTTTTGTTCTTTTGACAGGTCAGTAAATAACAGTATTTTATTATATATTTAAATTATTTTATTTCATTAAGATCCAACTTACCGCCTTTTGAGATCAGTCTTATGGTTCTTAAGAAATTGACTTTCCATTCCAGTTATTATTGAGGAATGGTTTCAGTGTTGTGTTTCATGTATGCATCTGTGATGTGTTCAGA
This sequence comes from Teleogryllus occipitalis, assembly GCA_011170035.1. Classification (NCBI taxonomy): domain Eukaryota; kingdom Metazoa; phylum Arthropoda; class Insecta; order Orthoptera; family Gryllidae; genus Teleogryllus; species Teleogryllus occipitalis. The sequence continues at coordinate 216,303 of BLKR01001236.1, forward strand.
ATGAGTTTCTTTACAATGGAAAACTTCGTATAAAACTGTTAATGAAAATGTGAGGCGTGCCTTCCCAGGAAGGCATGTCAATTTCAGAGGGGAGAGACGAAAACTGGATTATCAGTAATCAAGTTAAAATATAGATTTTCCATAAAGTTCTCTTCAGTTTGTCAAACATGAATTAAATTCAGTAATTACAACCGTGAATAGTGCAAATTACTTGCAATAATTATTTTGTACAGTGTAAAAATATAATACAAAAGTATTCATGATGGCCTTACTTTCAGGGGAAAAAATTGTTATTAACAATTTAATTTTAATTAGGGGAGGCTTGGGCAGAATTTTCTATGTGAAGGGAGTCATAGCAGCAAAAAGTTTGAAAACCACTGCCCTATAACATTGACATTACTTGCATTTTGTAGATTTATGTAGGTTTTTGTTGATTTCGTTATTAATCTTAGCCTGATAGCAACTGCAGAGCAATATTAGACCAGTAAAAACATATAAAATAATTATTTAAGATGGTTTCACACCAATTAAAGTATGAACACTCAGGAAGATAAACACAATTAATATTAGTATCTCTCATGAAACCAGTTTTGACTTATTGGTTGTTCATGCATAGAATACAAACTATTCAGAAAATACAATTCAGTGTAGTCTATTTCAGCACTTATGAGTTGTCTTCTAGATGCATCAATGAGTAATCAGCACAAACTTGGAAATCATTTCACAACCACACACTTGGCAAATGAAGATTTTTGGAGAGATTGGAGGTCTATGCCTTCCTCTGAAACCATGTATGTGGCCATCCGCCATACATTGTGCCACTTGTACCCAATCACCTGTGTCACATATCCAATGCTTCTTAAATGCCCTCGTGAAGAATATTAAATACGAGGATATCAATGGGCTCTCACACCTCTTCTCATTTCAACTCTTCAGCATTGGAAACAGTGCCCTTCCACACCATATCCTCCTTAAAAATCTAGTTGTCTGAATGGCAATTTCTGTAAAGCTGTGGTACGTGACATTTGTGGGTGATCCAAATTTCACATCCATCAGATAGTATGGATTATCTCTTGTATACGGTCATAGGATTATCTCTCGTTTGGTGTAAGGTAATTTTGATCTTGGAATCATGATGAATAAAAATTTTATGAATCGTGATCAAGAGTTAAGAGACTGTTTAAAGTCCAGTCAACTTAATCCAGTCATCTGTGAAAAATACTCCTTTTAGGTGAATTTTCAGGGAGACATTAATCTGGGTATCATGTAAAAGGGGGTTGCAAGTTCAGATTGCTATCACAAGTGCGTTCCAAAATATTCAAGGTCAAAGGTCATGAAACATTTCTTTTTGCAAATATCTTGGTTCCTATTTATTTAATGTTGAATAACCTTACAACAAGATTTGAAGATACAAAATTTGTTGTGCTGTGTTTCTTTAAATGCCATAGGAGCAGAATGTTCCAAAATGCCTTAAGCCCAGTGCTCATATGATCCTATATCTCATTGTCTAGGTTTGCATTACTATTGAAGATACTTCCTAGATAACTGAAGGTCTGGATGACTTCAGAATTTATATGATTTGCAGACATTCTTCTGGCAGTTTTCATCAATAGCGCAATACTGTTTGTCTTTTATGAATTGAATTTCAAGCAAAAGTACTCAAATGCTGAGGCATGTATAGGTAACATATATATTAGGTAACTTAGTCTGTTGCAAGTTCACTAACATCAGCATACTATTTATCAGTCAGTTTTTGTGGATGAACTATAAAGTGGCATTCAGACGAGACATGTTAAAGAGGCCACCATCATTTCGACACCTTATACTAATGCCAGCATCATTACGTGAATTGCATAATTTTGCTCTGTGAAGTAAAGGAAGTTAAGCAACCCAAGCCACGTCAGATTCCCAGATGGTGACCGTCTGGGATCCCTGGTTAGTAATGGTGCGAAGCCTCTGGCCAAAGAGATAAGACATTGACCGACTTACATTAAGAGGCAAATGACAAAACTTAACGAAGGATTACTCCAAATGTATAGTATATGCTCAATACCCAAAAAAAGGGCAAAGAGAAATGCTGATGGGAGAAAAAAAAACACTCTTGCTCCTACAGAAGCTTGTCAGCAATGTTGCACAGCCCTGCTTAGAATGTGGATAGATTAAATAATGATGGGACAAGGACACATCCCAGTCGCACTCAGTGCAAGTCAGGAAGGAACCTATTCTTTGTCCTTCACTGATGGCTCTTGCATTACTTCTATAATAGAGAGCTTGACTCACCTTATTGAACTTTTGTGTAATTTTGAAGTCTCTCATTTCCCTGCAGAGCAACCAGATGTTGACGGAGTTGAAGGTTTTTGTTACATAAGTGACACTGCATCAGTCTAATGGTTTAGCTCTGTCCCTTGAAATTGTTGTGTCGTGTGGCCACGGACAGCTGGTGTCCGCATAAGCATAATTGCATAGCTCCACCTCAGAAAGAGTGTCTCAGCAGTAAAGGTCTATATAACAGCTTGATCTCCGCTTCGCAGGGGGACGAATGGTACTCACGAGCTCGTTGCCGTGTGCACTGACCTTCCACCCCTCTGTTAGTGCAGATCGGCCATAACTGCCCCAGCCGACACTCCTCCACCTTGCTAGCCCCCCGGGGTCCTGCTAACAGCTTTCTGCTCTCTTCCCTGATCACCGTGCTCTTCAAGTGTTGCAAACCTGTCTGATGGCCACTGCAAAATTTCTCTTCCAGAGAATAGTCCTCAGTGAGGTAGGGCTACGTCAGGTGTCATTGTAAGCAACACCTCCCCAATAAACTGCAGTTTGCCGTGACCGTGGTCATCCCTGTTCTCATTGCTCTCTCACATCTGCCTGGAGCCTTGAAGAGAATAGGGAACTGCCTGGAGGGCATCTTCTGCCTGGACTGCCCTTCTACTCCCCCACGTAGCCAGACCCTCCCCCAAGATAGTTGTAAGGAGTTTACAGTACCAGTAGTAGCATGGATGAACCTTTGCTGAGGCTAGGGGAGAATTTTCGTGCTTTTGATAAAAATGTATTTGCCATTAGCCTTGTAAGGACCTTATCAGCTGCTAATAAGAATGAAATGTCTCTGTAGTTACTGTAGTGGCCAGGATGGTTTCATGCTCCCAGATACGGTATAAAATAGCTTTAGGGTGTGGAATTAGCTTTCAGCTAAAAGCCATCTGTACCTTTCTGTATAACAGCAGGCATCCTGTCACATCCAGCTGCTTTGTTCTTTGTGTGTGTAAGAGTTTTTGATGTCTCGTGTAGCATTGGGGTATTCTCTAGATCACTAAAGATACCATACTGAGTTACAAATATCTTTTGATACCATGCAATAAACAAAACAAAACGAGCAATAAAACAAAAACACATGAGTTCAAGGATACCAAGAAATATGTTTTGTGGGAAATCCATTTTATCAAGAACCTTTGGTGGGAGAAGAAAGTAAAGGAAATTCAGAACTATGGTGGCTGAGGTGACAACAGTTGTTTTTACCAAGCCCTCAAATCTGTGTATAATCCCATTCCAAAAAGTGATTCTGTGGAATGGAAGACAATTTTTTAAATTTGTTGCGTCTATTTTGACGCAACGCGTCTCCAAGCCCCTTGGGGGGCGTTGAGCGCTTAAGGTTATCTGCTAAAAATTTAAAAAATGCAGATGCAGTAATGGACTTTTTCCATTGTTTTCTATACTATGAGGATGAGAAAGTAAAAATCAAATACTAATCATCGCAAACAAAATATAATTGCTGCTACATCAGTAAAAACGAGTGTAGTTGCGACACTTCCGTAGCAATAAAGTAAATAATGGAAAATACCTTCTGTTTCTATTACACACTATTGTTAAACAAAGTGAAATCCCCAATCAATAATTTGTTTTAATAAAATGTAATAAAAGTGTATTAAATTCATCAGAGCTCTTATCCAAACAATCGTCAGGATGTTGGTTGTACAAATGAGGGGCCAAATAAGAAAAGGAAGTTTTACTAAAATGAGAAACCAACAATTTCCTTGATGATCGTGTGCTAAATGACTTACTAGTTTACCAATCAGTCATGAATTACACTAATAAGGAAGTTAGCCTGTTTTCATCACTTTAATTATAAGTTTGGTGCTATGAAAACATATCTCCTTCACAGTCATTCAACTTGAGCTTTCTAATGCGGCAGAAAGATTATCAAATTTTCTGAGACTGGAAAGAAAGTAAAATCAAATTTTCTGAGACTGTAAGAAAACCTGGTTATTATTTAAAAAAAGAAAAAGCAAGTATTCTGTGCAATGAATTGGTGTTCTTTGTAATGGGCTAAGAGGACTAAAAGCTGAATCTGCAAAATTAAATAGGGATAGTATAAATGAGTTAACGAGTTGCAGTTTTGTGCTGAGAGGCAGAAGTTTATGAAATCATTATAGTGATTTTGATCATCTAGATTAAATCTCATACATTGATACATTGTCTATAACAGTGCATCCATTCTTCCTAGCAAAACAAGAATGGTAACACAATGTATCTGTAAGGTAATGAAATTCTAAAAGTTACATTCCTTTTGTTTAGCATTAAAAAAAAATTAACGTATCAGTTGTGAACAGTCTTGAAAGGCCAATTGAAGAGAATGTTTGTTTTTGAACAAAAAAGTTTCCATAGCATTTGCTATAGAAAATGGAGACAAAGTAATATGAGGAGGCTTTTGGACTTGATCAATCTACTTTTTACAAAAAAAAATCTAGCTGAAATGCATGAAAAGTTGTATAAATTAAAAAAGTAAGCTTTTGAAGATTTGGATAAGTGCTATTGCAGTTTAAATGAAATAATCTATGGGCTTAGCAAAATGCCAAAGATATCCATCTTAATTTAAAATAATTGTGTGCAATACTGGAAGTTAAAGTATGCTGTAATTATTATGAACGTTTTTTGGTATTTTGTAGGTGGAAGAAAAACTAACTGAATGTACAGTGGTGGTTCAAGAAGTCTGTCTTCCCCACACAAAGAGGGAACCAAGACTTCGTTCACCACCTCCTTCTGTTTCGCTCACCAAGATTCCAGCGGGCAAAGGATCTGCAGGCCGATCCGACGACCGGCATGCAGCCAATCCATCTGGATCAGGGAGCACAACAGTGTTGGATGGGAAGTTGAGAGAGATTTTGTCAAAGATCGGTGGGAAGGCATCAGCTCTGCTAGACTGCGATGTGTCCATAAGCTTTGCGAGCCAGTCAGATAAAGCTGCAGCTCCACCTGCTCCGACACTGCCTTCAGAAGATGTGGAGATCATTATGGTTCCTGGAGGGAATAGTTCTGGTGGTCGTGGCAGGGGCAGAGGGCGTGGTCGAGGTCACAGCCATCGTGGTGCGCACTCTCAGGTAGGATTTGCTCACTTCTCTACTGTTTCGATGATTTAAATCAAGTGATTGATATCATTGATTTCAATCAAATAATTCACAAAAAAATCGTTGATTTAAATCAAAAATATAATTTATTGTAAATTTTACGAAGAATGATTAAAAATTTTAACGCGGTAAAGAAAAGAATTACTAATTATAACATTTATTGTATTTATTAATGAATTATAATAGCTTCTATGAATTTGTTTCTGAAGGAACATCAATTTTGCTGCTTATTCTGTTCCAAGGTGATCTCTATTTTTTATTAGACAATTCCAAATGTGGGAACAATTTGTTCCATACTAGCTGAAGATGCTGATGCTAATAAATTTGTTTTACTATGTTCATTTCTTTTTCTGTAAAAAAATTTTCATGTCTTGCACACTTTTCCACCACTCTATGGACGTGTTGAATTTTTTACTAAAAAAAACAAACAATCCCACCTTTATTGTTTAACATTTCTATTATTGTGAGTAAGAAAGAAAGGCGTAGAAAAATCATGGAACCTGTACTTATGAAATTTTTCAGCAGGCTCTTAAGTATGGCCTGGTGTATCTGGACGATCCCGTCTTCCGTTATCGTAACCAAAGCGTTGAATACCTGACGGTTTAAAATTACTGTTAGTGGACGGTAGTGAATTAATGTACTAAAAGTATCACGAAATTGATAGGAAATGTATAAAAGTAATTTAAAGACTATTGTACTATTTCAATTTTTTCGAAAAGAAAATCGGAATCACGCCTCATGAACTATTTAAATTTGGACCGTTGTATTCGTAATAATTCTGCTTGTGTATGAGTTAGGGTCGGGATCCCAGAGCTCAAGAATACGTGCAGATTGGACGTCTGTCCACAGTTCGTCACAGACAGTTTTTTCATAGTTTTTGTCATTACTGTCGCTAAATCCACTTGAAAACTGGAAATGCTGTCGCACCAGCGATCTTGCATTAACGCTGCTTCCCCTCGCCTCCTGGTGGTGGAGTGCAGAAGCGCGTGAAGCCGAAAACGGCGTTGTAACGTGAAAATAGCAACATGTGCAGGCAGCATCTTGAAGAGCGAGTGTTTGCGTGCCTACTGGGCCGGGCTCGTTGCACCTACCCTCCCCGCGTCTTTCGTCGAGCGTGTGCCCGTCTCAAACCGGCGTGAAGTGCGTTTTTACGCGTGACCGGAGCACGGGCTGCCAAACACGTGACCGGCGCGGTGCGACGGATTGGCTTGAAGGGAGTGTCTCGATTCATTGACATGACAAACGTAAGTGCGTTTCAAATTTGTCGGTTGTTCCATGCTTGTACAAGATGCTACGTCTCGTTAGTTTCAAAATATTATGAGGGTGGCCTATAGTTTGTGGGGTCAACCGGCATTTATGTACATGTTTTGACTTTTTGTTACAATAAATTCCGTTCCCTAATGATAATTGGGATGGAAATGTAATGGCGAGACGAGCTGAATTTCTGAGAGAGGGAGGTAGCTTTAAAAAATAAACGACTTCTTTGCGCTGAGCACTTAGTTTTTGTAACTTCTTTCATTCGATTAATTGAAAGATAGGATTGGGCATAAAATACGTTAGATATTTATGCTTTGGAGATGTTCAAGGATGTTTGAAGGCTGGCGGGAGCGTCGTCGCCCCATGCGCAGCGAAGCGTCAAAAAACAGGCGCGGATCCAGAAAGTATATGGGGGGGGGGGGGATTTTCTCTCACTCCTTTTCTCTCGCACATGGTGGAAATAATTACCATGCTCTCGCATATAATATATATCCTAAACATGACAAATAATTTATTATATAATATAATATTCTAGCAAAATATTAAAATGATTATTTAGTGAATTACTGTATGTTGTAAAAATATTTATGTTTCAAATGCCTGTGATACATTAAAATACCCCCCCCCCCCCGTGGATCCGCGCCTGCGTCAAATGACAAGTTAAAAACGTTGGACAAGAAATACTTTGGAATAAAATGCGTGGGAAATTATTATTTGGAAAGAGTCGAGGATGTTTTATGTTAATCTTGTAGGCCGGACCTCCTAGCAACAACTTATTTCACGCACACATGCATGCATGTTTCGAGGTGCATCAACGGCGCCTTGAAAAGGGCTGTTCTGTTATTCTGAGTATACAACCAAAGGCCTCCCCCATGACTTCTAAACGGTTCACGATACTGAAATCGTTTTCGCTCAACAATAGGGAATCATGGAGCAAGCAACAAATATTATTTGTTGTATTTTATTTTTCGAGCCATATAATCTTTGATTTTTAGAACTAAATATTTTTCTCACTAGCAATCGATAGATCATAAAAAGAGGAATAAAATGATGTAACAGTTGTTAATGTTTTGATTCAATTCAAATTCTTGTATGTGATTTTAAATTAAACTGACAATATTTCCTTTAGTAGCCCTTGCAATTGTTGTCTTTGGGGAAGCTGGCCTTCGCGCCGGGGAGGGGTGACAGTGAGGGATATAACGCAACTACAGCAATCCTAGTCTTCCATGAATGACACAGGAACAAACATCAGTATTTATGACCAGAGAGATTTTTTTCATTGATTCATCAGAATTGAACTTTTCTTCCACTAATGGAAATTTCAAAGCATGATTATTGAAAAGAACGAAATAAATAAATTGGTAGCATAAGGAAGATAATAATAGTCTTTTTCAAACTTAACAAGAATTGAGCTCGGTTTTTAATGTCTGTAGGAACAATTCATCATTCTAAAACATACTAATTTCAAGGGAAAGGAACGATCGATTGAAGATTTTTACAATAATATCTCGATATATTTCGTGAGATCATAGATCAGACATTTTCTGTTATTTACTGTTATTCAACTTCTCACTTAGTGCGTCAGTATTCAGAAGGATAAAACAAAACAAACTTCAAAACAGTCTTGACAGAAAATATATTTGCTATCAATGAAAATTCATAAAAATTAACGAAAACTAAGTTGACTACAGAAAAACAATAAAAATTGTAGATAACTTTTTTACATACATGCTCTTTATTTCCCCTATCGGCAATAACTGAAGTGTTTTGTGGTAGATTGATACTTTGTAATAGAATCTAATTATAGATTTTTTTGCATTTCTTCAGTGTGAACTCTTGTTTTGTGCTGTAGAAAGCTACATACGATAAATGATGGTTAGGGATGGCAAGAAACATGATTTTTTAAAACATCGATGTTTTCCATCAGAAACATCGATATTTTGCTTTCGATGTTTTCTTCACATCGATTTTTTTTAAATTTTAAATATTTTTTTAATAAAGGGCTTTATGCACGTTGTAGAGTAGCTACAATCCACAGCAATATCGTTGTTTTGCCTCATCCTCTTTATCTCGCTGCACATTTCGCGTGTGCAATCTGAGGATGTTTGGGTGCTGGTCGTGTTTATGAATGTATGTTATCGCCAGGCGTGTCATTGCCTGAGTCGACAGTGAAACACGAAATCGATAGCAAAACACGTTTTTTATTGTTAATTTTATTATTTACTGTCGATAATAATTTGTACATACTATTGACATGCTGGTAATCAAACAATAAAATATATATCCCTTCTAAATACTGTAACAAAAAATGGATAGCATGTTTATTAGTCTATAATTAAAACATCGATGTTTTCATCGACTTCAAACCCTTTAGCGATGTATCGAAACATCAATGTATCGATGTTTTTGTAAAATTTGCCATCACTGATGGTTCCTTGAACATTCTGTCCTTTCAATTATGACACATGCCAGGGCCTGCGGAATAGGTGGGTTCCATGGATACGATACTACCCACGCGAAAATATTCCAGGTGGGTAATACCCACCTGAAATTTTGACAAAAAATTGAAAAAAAAATCCAACTTAACACATTTATTTCCGCAATCAAACTGATGGAAAAAATATTTTCGAAATCGACCAAAAACATTATTTAATATTGAAACTAGGCAGGCGATGCGTAGTTGTGACCTCGCGCAAGTCCCATTGTATCCAAAAGAACCAATAGTGGACCGGTTTATTTATTGTTCGAGAGTTCCGAGGTAAACGAGGAAATGACAAAACTGACGAATCTTTGAGTCAAGCGCGAAAGAGGAGCACGCTATAGCCTGAGAGTACAATGCTAATGAAAACCCGAAAAGTTTAAAAACGGATGTAGAAGTGATTCCTTCTGGTACTGGAAAGTAAAAAAAAGTATAGAAATAAATTATTAATGCTTATATAAATTAAAATTTAAAATGTGGAATAAACTACATATATTATACCGTTACCAAGTTTTTCTTTAAGAAAACTTAAATACGATAAAAAAATTACATGACTGCCACCCCCGGTACTACTCACCTGAAATTTGCCGGCCCTGACACATGCAGTGTCTGCAAAACACCTAACAGTGTTTTGCAGATAAAATGTTTGTTCATTAAAATATCGAGTTTATTGATTATTTCTAGGCTCGCAGTTGAACTGATGCTTCCGCAAATTTCAGGTGGGCAGCTACAGCGAAAGATAGCTTGCTTAGATAACCCGATAAATGAATGTATACGGATTAATATGTAGGGTTTCTTCCCTTCAGATATGATAATCGCTCCCTATGAAGTTTACTTCAAATGAACATATTTGGGGAACAGTGGGTCTTTAATGAACTTCCTTAAGGGGAGCCAGAATGGCCTATCTCGCCAATGTTAATAATGCAAGGAACATTTTCTCTGAAACTATTTAACTTTCAGACTTGAAAATTTATGTGTCATTATTTGTATCATTATTTGTAAGTATTTTAACGAAGCCGTTTTAAAACAATATTACTAGTTTTTCAAATATAATTTTTTGTTTATTGTAATCGGTTTTGTTCTTAAGAATAATAACATTTATAAGAATATTGTCTCATTACTTTAAATTTTAAAGGGTATAAACTGGTGTGCTACATGCTGTGTTAAATTTTGGGCATCCTCCTATTAGTAGTTTTTGAGAAAGTATTCCCTAAAGATGAACATTTCAAACTTACGGGAAAAGGCTCCTAAAGTATTCAGCGCATTCCTGGTCAATATGCTGGGCAAACACAATCACCGATTTTTTATCACTATTCTACCTTCAATTGTTACCAGAAATAGTGTGTCCAACACTAGAAAGCAAACTATTAACTTTTTCTCACAACGAGAGTAGAAAAACACCCACGACGTTCAAGCGACACCCACGATGTATCGAAACGGACTCGACCACTTCCACGCTACATAAACTTCAAAAATTAAAAATTAAAAAAAAAATAAAAATAAAAAAAACCACACCTCAGAGATGACATACAAAGAATAAACTTGGCTTATTTAATACAGAAAACTATAAAGTACTTAATGATTCAAAAAAGTAAAAAAAAAAATCTTTTATCATCATTTTTGTCCATTCTGGCTCCCCTTAAAACAACCTAGAAAATTGCGTTATTATTCTTGCTTGGGGATAATCTGTGGTCTGATGTGACGAACGTTCTGCTTCCGCTAGGGTCTGTTTTTGCAAAATGCGACACGATTCTGTGTGGCGCTCGCTTGATGACGGTCAGTGGCCTCCGGCACACTGCAGAAGAACGTGTATTCTGACCATATTGAAACCATTTCTGGACGAAATTGGCTGCGGGTTGTGAACATTTCTGTTATCTGGCTGTTTCTCCTGCGTTGGAGCTAGCAGCCAAAGGGCGAATTTTCGACAGAAAACCTATTGCGGGGTCCTAGTAACGAAAAAATGGATAAATCTTTTCTCTCTCTCTCTCTCTCTCTCTCTCTCTCTCTCTCTCTCTCTCTCTCTCTATCTATCTATATCTATATATATATATATATATATATATATATATATATATATATATATATATATATATATATATATATAGTAAATTCTTCCCCAAAGACGTGTAGTGAGAATCCATTTTGTGGGTTCTTGACATCGAAAAATCGATTGACGGCAAAGTCTGAATAGTAATTTGCTACATTTTAGAACAGGATTTACCCACTTTTTCTGTATCAGGGCCCCCAATATACGAGTTTTTCCGTCGAAAAATCGCCTTTTTCGGCCCGTGCATCACATAATTTTCTCTATACTAGGTATATTACTCCGTATGTATACAAGAAAGTAAAAGACACTTTTTCAACATCAGGTGATCCCACAAAGTGTATTTCCGGTGAAATCTGGAAATAGATTTTCCGCAGCATTACATTACATAACTTGATCTATTACTCTTTAAATTCGTACGTATACGAGAAAGTAAAAATATTACAATATCGATGACATATTTTTTTGTTAACTGAAATCTGTTCTAATAATCAATTCTTTAAAAAAGGTTATGTACAATTAAAAAAATGTGAATAGTTGAGCTTAATTTCGCCAATTTTCGAAATTGCAAAAAATTAATATTGACGCTGGTCAGGAATGCCTGAAATGTAGTTTTTTAAACCCCTCCAGAAAAACATTTTTCCTTGTATTTTATTTGTAAATCTTTGGTCGACTAATTGAATTGCACTTTCATTCCTGTGCTAGCGTTCATGGATTAAATGAAAATCTGTGTTTTGTTGTAGCATTATTCATTTCTTTTGAATCTATCAATGATTCTCTTTGCATAGTGTTATCACAAGATGGTAACATTTCTCAATATAAAATTAAACTATTAAACTACTTAAACTAACTACTTAAAAAACTAACTACTTAAAAAAAGTAAAACAACGAACGGAAATTTTAGTGGCGAAGATGATTTACAATTTAATTTTGGTTGTGTTGATACTAAGTTTCACAAATGTCTTTAGAATTATCTCTTTGTGGTGATTTTCGGAGTTAGGCCAGTCAGGCGCTTCGTCAAACTGACAAAGATGGTTTAGTTATTTGCACATAGGTTCATCATAAACAATTGCGAGAATCATTCGTTTTTTTTTCCAGTGGAAGAAATGTGAGATATGAACACGGTGTAAGATATAAATCAGTGCTGCAGGTTAGGTTAAGGAGCTACTTGACACTATCAATTTGAATTTATATGACTTTCAATAGTTACATTTTACAACAAATTGCAAAGAAGACAGCTACAAAGATAATTTTGTCGGCTTGCAGTTTCTAAGTATGTAAAATTTGGTGAGCGATATAATAGAATGTTGATAGCGATTTTCTTACCTTGAAAATAACAATCAAAAGAAAAACTGTAATAGGTGAACGTTTTAAAGTAAGGTATGTTGAACGTAGTTACATGAAATCAAACTTCCCCTGATAATGCGATCATATTCCGTTTATTCTCTTCTATGCACCTCCGTGTAGATGCACACATTGATTTGTATGTTTTCAATCGCTTTCCGTTACATTGATTTGTTTATAACACATTCGAACGTCAAAATTGTTTAATTGTACAGTATTATGACGTGGATTGCTATGTCGAGGCAGATTTTCTCAAGCAGTTACTTGTACTCTCCAAACTTTACCGAAAGGCTTCCCGATTTATCGGCACTGCTATTTCTGTAAACAGTGAGCAAGCCCGAATGTGTGTTAATCACGCAACTTTTCTTGAACGATAGCTTGGAGACATGCGGATAGAGTGGGGGTATTAGTTACGACATCGGCCACTAGAGTTTATCAAGCAATGCCAATCTAGAATATCAATCATGGCTTCGCAATTTTCTCAATAAATTGACTTCTAATTTTCCCAGGAGTTCGAGGTATCTCCTGCGATGGATCTAGATCTGCTTTGGCCATTTCTTTCGATTTTGTTTAGAAAAATACAACCAGGAGTTCTCGGTTTCAACAGTAAATATATTTTCTTACGGGTCAATGAAAGTATGTTTGGAATGTTGTCATCAGTGCACGCTGCGAGCTTTGATCTTCAACTGTTTATTGCTGTATGGAGGGGGAAGCAAGGTCATCGTTCAAGAAAAGTTGCGCGAGTAATATGTGCATGCATACTTACGACAATCGCAAGTGAAGGTCTTAAACTGGTGTCAGGTTTTCTAAGTTTGAAAGGAGTCGCGGTCTCGAGGCAGCTGTTAAGGCCCGCAACAGACTACACCGAGAGATACGTTGCCAGAAATGTGCGACGAGAAATGTGGAAAGAGGCCGGCGAGGCTGCGTGCACACACTAGAAATAGGTTATTCGATGTCTACAAATGCCTTTATGCGCTACAAGCCGAGAGTGGGACAGCAGTTAGCTACGTGATCACCTGCGAGTCCCATTTCATATTTTATTAAATGTTTTTGTGTAGCCAGCGAAATTCTTGTTTTGTTGCCATAATGGTAAACCATCTAGTTCCGTTTGCCTAAAGAGAAATACATTACTGCTTTGCATACACATCATTATTTAATGTAAAAACCTGGAACTTATCTGACTTTTAAGGGAGGAGTGCAATCTGTGCTTATTTTCTTGAGCTCCGTAATCCCCCCCCCCTCCGTTTGTATTTTATTGGTTGAATTATGAATAAATTGTGATCGATCAACTAATTCAGAATAAAATTCACAATTAATAAGTTCATTCATAAACAATAAATACGAATTAAGAAAATAGTGAATTAATTAAATTATTTCAAAATACCTCTTCAAGTTTCTTGCTTCAAATTTGTATTTTTATAATGCTCATTACGAACTGGTTTTATTCAAGTAATAATATATTTCACACACTCTTTTTCTTGTTCATTCCTGTTTACAGAGAAAATTCAAGTAAATAACTAAAAAACTGGTTGATTATCATGTCTTTTACCTCTAAATATTATAACCTCACTCAGTTCTACGCACTGTTTAGTGTTTTCCTGCTGTATCGAAGGCTTAAATGTCATATAATAAGTGCAGGAGTAGAAAAGTGCCCGAGAAAACTCGCTCGCTGACCGACTCGACCGAGGAACTCTCGCCTCCGCAGAGGAGAACGAGAAAACTCTTTCTAGTGTGTGAGGGTCGGTAAGTGTCCCTTGTTTCGATTTTCCACATTTCAAGTTCACACATTTCTCGCACAGCCGTTACTATGTTGTTATTTTAAACTCCCTGAAAGATTTGTAGTCGAACAGGTAGAAATAAATTTTAAAAAAAAATTCTCGCAACGCATTCCTCGGTGGAGTCTGTTGCGAGCCTTAAAAGACACTGTTGGTGTGCGCGTCTAGGACCGCACCCGTGACGCTACCGTTGTCGCGGGACTTGTGTTACTGTGTGGGCGAAGCGGAGAACCGGCAAACGGCTAACATTTATAATAGCATAGAAGCTTATGCAAATGGTTTCGTGAATTAGAGAGAGGGCCAGGCAATGGGTGGAACGTCGAAGCAATGTGGGATCTGGCTTAATTATTATGAGGAAACTAGGTTGGAGGCGGCATGAAGGCTTAGAAATTTCATACAAATATCTCCAGTGAATTTTAAATTGTTATACAAGGCGGAGTTATGGGAAAAGAAAAATCAGTGATCAACATTATAAGAAATTTAAGAAACTAACGAGAGATATGGGAAAAGAAAAATCAGTGATCAACATTATAAGAAATTTAAGAAACTAACGAGAGAACTATTGGAGGCGAAAGTATTATCACAGGAAGGGTATTTGGAAACGATCCTTACTGATGAAAATAAAAGTTCGAGCAATTTTTTTAAATACGTACGAAGGCGCAAGGGAAATCGCGAAGAAATCCCGTCGTTAAGAAACGGTAGTAATAATTTAGTGGGAGACGATAAACAAAAAGTAAATATATTTAACCAATTTTTCGCGTCAGTTTTTGCAGATAAAAGGAAGATCACCGTAAACGAATGTGAGGGAGAAAATTTTGTACTAAATCCGAGAGCATTTAGGAAAAGAATTGCCAAAATAGGTAATAAATCAATAGGACCGGACGGAATTTCGGGGGAAATTCTCAAATTAGGAGGAGAAGCTATGTTATCGTATCTATTACGGCTTTTCGAGATATAACTGAACAATTCATGTATTCCTCGAGATTGGAAAGATGCCATAGTGGTCCCAATTTTCAAAGGAGGCTCGCGTCAAAATGTCGAAAGTTATCGCCCTGTAAGTCTAACGTCTGTAGTGTGTAAGCAAATAGAACATTTAGTGGCAGAATACTTACGCGAAATTTGGGATAAGAATAATATCATTTATGAAGGGCAACACGGTTTTAGAAAAGGATATTCATGCGAGAGTTAGGTAGTCATTGACAGTCGAGACATTGCTGATTCTCTTGATGAAGGTTCCATTGTTCATGCAGTTAATATAGATTTCACAAAAGCTGTCGACCTCGTTCCCCATTGTAGAAATCACGACCGTTAATAAGTAGTAAGATAATGGATCACGGGATCGGTCAATTAACGGCTACTTATTAACGGTCGTGATTTCTACAATGGTCAATTTCTACTTATTAACGGTCGTGATTTCTACAATGGTCAATTTCTACTTATTAACGGTCGTGATTTCTACAATGGTCAATTAGGCAAACTAATGTAATTCATTAATTGACCGATCCCGTGATCCATTATCCTACTCGTTCCCCATGATAAATTAATACAAAAAATTAGTAAGCTTAACGTAGACAGAAGAATTGCTCTCTGGACTCCAGAATTCCTCAGCTCGCGTACTCAACGGGTGTGAATCGGGTCAAATTTCTCTTCTCTTCGAGCAGAACTAACGTCCGGAGTGCCACAGGGAAGTGTCCTAGGTCCGTTGTTATTTATAGCGTATATTAATGATATTTGGCAGGGAATTGAATCAAAAATACGTCTTTTTGCAGATGATTGTATAATTTGTCGGGAAATTAAGAACACAAGTGATACAGAAATATTGTAGGCTGATTTAGATAAGCTAGAATCATGGGCTATCACGAATGAAATGAAATTAAATTCCAGCAAGTGCAAGTTTATTAGATTCGCGCGTTCTAGTAGAAAGAGACGATATCAAATATAAATTAGGAAATCAGGATATTCCGAGGGCCAAATGCTGTAAATATTTGGGAATTGTACTAAATGAGGATCTGGGTTGGACAGAACACGTAAATTATGTAGTGAAAAAGGCGTGGAAGGCATTACACTTTGTAATTAGAATACTTAGAAAAGGAAGTGGAAAATCAAGGGAATTAGGGTACACGTCTCTAGTACGTCCGATATTAGAATTTGGCTCCATATGTTGGAACCCTTATCGTTTAGGGCAAATAAAATCTCTCGAGAAAGTACAAGAATATACCGCAAAATTTGTTAGGAGAGGACGTTCAAATTCTGAATTTATATCGCGGGAACCTTTGGAAAAACGCAGAGAGAAATCGCGTTTTTGTACATTATTCAAATCAATAAGGGGATCGTCCGTGGGGTGAAGTACGGGCAAGACTATCAAAACCAACTTACGTCGCGCGGAAGGATCATGGTTTTAAAATTCGGCAAAGAAAATAGAGAACATATGTAGGTAAATTCTCATTTGTAAACCGAACGATACAAAATTGGAACAAATTACCTGCAGCAGTGCTGGAGACTTTCCCTCAGAATGTCAAAAATTTTAAAATTAGACTAAGTAAATATGGTTAATAGATTAATTTTGTAAAATTGTAGCATGTAAATATTTTAATGTTGTTTGATGTTTGTTTTGTGTATTTTTAGTAATTCCTTAGAAAACGCTACCACCGGAAGTATTCTATGTATTCCTAAGTAGCAAAATAAATATTCTATTCTATTATTAAATTATACACTAGATTACCAAAACAAATACTAGTGCCATTGCTGTTTCTGACATGGTCACGTTTCGTGTTTTGACATTGTTTAACCACCCTTACGATTGTTTCTTTTCTGTGTTCTTCCATTGCCCCCTGCCACGTCCTCTTCCCAAAGAAAGAGATTTGTGGAAAATGTGTCGCCGCAAGAAGTGACAATTTGAAATTTAAAAACAAAATGTTTCCATCACTTTTGATTAAATTTTGTCGGATAGCGTAAAGGTCGTTTAAGAGAATGATGCAGGTCGCATATTCCTTAAAAACCCTGATTTTTCGAAAATTGTGAAAGTTCAAAAATATTTTCGGAATCTTCCTACAACTAAAATATTAAATATAGAGATTTTTCTCTTAATGGACTCTATTCTTGTGAGATAAATTTTTCGAAAATTTGAGGACTTTTCGCGTAATTTTGCGTGAAGGTGCGGGCGAGAGAATAAATGCTGTTTTAGCACCACTAGTTTAGACTCTAACAAAACAATGGTTTCGTCTTGTAGTGTGCGGGTAATTGAAGAGTCAGGCCTGTCCGATTAGCAGGAACACATGCAGAGTCCCTGGGAGGCTTCAACGGGTGGTTCGTGAGAAGAACGGTTCCATCGTCTTCGAAGCCTGGCCTGACAAGCAGATCTACCGAACGAATCATATTTCATACCTCCAGTTTAAATCAACTACACATTTCAGCCAGAATGTTTGTAAGAGTGGCATTTATCACGATCTCAGTAATCAATCAGGACCTCGCTAAAGAGCTAAAAAATCCTTCGGGGAGGACGTAAAGTCGACTGTCCCATGTAGTAGATTTACTGCATGTAAAATATACTCAAGTCCCAAAGAAACCTCTCAGCTAAACTCAAAATCGCCTGTTTCGTCGCCCGAATAATACCTTCTTTCTCCGCTAGATGGTGAAATGAGCGTGGCGAAATGTGCGTGGTCAGACGGAAGAGCGGGCATGATGGCCTAAGACTCGCTACAAAAAATAAGGCATTCACTAACCTCACAGCATAGACCTGAAACAAGTTGGTATTTCATGGTGTCCCGAGGCTTTGTTGGTATGTTCATGATCAAGCCGAAGGTAATAGGAAGGAAATTCTCACTACAACTCTGATACTCAATTCTTAAATTGGGTCGCCCTTCTTGAACGTATCACATATGGATTTTATGACCTCCGGTTTCGTTAGTGCGTGCCTAATCATCTGCGCTGCCGTTCAGCTCTGATTTCCACATCCATTATCACAGACTTGTATATCATCATTAATGATGGCGTTGCATTTTATATTTCCAATTTGTTGATTTCGATGCTATTCCCATGGTTGAAATTATTATAGACCTTTCCAGATTGTTCGAGTTTGTCACCAACGTCTTTTGCATATTTTGCGATTTTTGTATGTAATGGCAATATTGTGAGTGTACTAGTGAGATCTATGATCACTTCTTTTTGCCCAGCAGTGGGATATCAACGGCAATTGATTGATATTGAGGCACTAGTGCAATTTGAGCGTTTCGGTGAAGTTTAATTTTTTTGTTTTTAATGACAAGCGGGGGTTCATATTTATAGTGCGGGAGTGTTGTGTCAATTCCTGCCAAATATTAGACAGACATTTTGCCACTATTGTTTCTCAGCTAATTGTTTACTTGCATGGTACGGCAGGGGGACCTAAAATGTATTCAGTAACGTCTGTGGTATCTGACATTTATCAGGAATTGTTTGTTTTTATTTCTTTAGCGTATGAGATGATTTGCTGCAATTTCGGCCGAGGCTTCCTTTGAAGCGTATTCTCGGCGCAGGACTAGGGAATCTTTCGAGCGTGTGCGCACCATGGGCGCCCCCTGTGACACCCGGGTGTGACTCGCGTTCTCCGGCGAGTGTGGGACTCCTTGTCTGTTTCGCATCTCCGAACAGTGTGATCGGAGATCTCGTTAGGGCGGGTAGTTGCCGGTGGGATTCATGTTTGCTGGGCCTGCTTGTTTTACTTGCGACAAGCGTGGCATGGCTATGGGATTTTCCGCTCTTCGGAAAGGAAGCCGGGATGGAGCCCGCACACGGGGGACTCCCTCACTCACTGAAGTGAATGTATTTTTTAAATTTTTTTTTTACGTCAAAAAAACAGTTAAAACTGCGTATGACGTGCTATGGGGAAAAGTGAATTGTGTAGTGTGTTGACAGTAAGGCGCTCTGTTCGTGCCGGTTGCTAGTCAAATAGTCAACCATTTATTTCATCTATAGATTAATAATAGCCGCTTGTAAATATTAACGATGTATTTAAATAATTATTTGTAAATGGTTAAAAGAGAAGTATTGAATAGTTGCTCTTAAAAGTATTTACTAATAAATTTAGTTTCTCGCATGACGTTTCATTTTCATAAGTTGACAATTCCTAATATTGGTTAGGTTGACTTCGACGCACGTACATTTATTTCTGCGTTGAATACTAGTCCACATTATTTACATTCAAAGTGAATTATCGTCAAAAAGTTTGTGCGTGTGTTACAAAATTTTAAGTTAGGATGCTTTCCTGTCGTACCCCAAGAGAAACGGTGCTGTCAATAGCATAACTCCTTGGCTGAGAGCCAGTACTGACGGTCGCAATAAATTTTGCGGCAGTTTTTTTTATTATTATTATTATTAATTACTCCCCAGAATGCCCGATGAGGTAGAAATATCACCTGATTCCTCAAAAACTTTACTACGTATTTAATAAAATTTTAAAAAAAGTACTTTCACCGTATAACTTCTTCAATAACTTTTAAAAACCAACGCCCGCGAAAGTGTTTCTATAAGCATCTGCACCGCTAATTTAAAATTAATTTATGCAGAAATTAGGCCGGTAAGGACCAGTTTTTTTCTTACCGTCGTGAAGAACAGACATATTTGGGGGGGGGGTGCCTGACCGTGGTGGATGTAAGGACGTTGATGGGTCGCGCGGAGTGTGAGAGTGGTTTGTGTGGCGCAGGTGTACCGTCCGCACGCGCAGGCGGCCGCGCAGCAGCTGGTGGTGGAGCCGGACATCATCAACATCGAGCCCGTCATCACGCTGGAGACGGGCGCGGGGGCGTCCGCGGCGGCGTCGCCGGCGGCGGCGGGCGCGGGGTCAGCAGCCCCGGCGGAGGCGGCGGCGGCGGCGGGGGCGGGCGCGGGGGCGGGGGCGGCGCCGGGCCGCCGCAAGTCGCGCGGCCGCCCCCGCAAGAGCGAGGGCGCGGCGGCCCGCGGAGGCGCCGCCGCCCCCGCCCCCGGCCCCCCCGCACACGCCCACGCCCACGCCGCCGCCACGTCGCCCTCCCCCGCGGCCTCCGCCGCCGCCGCGGCCCACGCCGCCGCGCACGCCGCCGCCCTCACCTCGCAGCTCGAGGTCAAGGTCAGTGCCCTCCGTCTTACCCTTTCTGTCACCCGTTAGGCCTCATTCGCAATGCAAACTTAAACGTAAACGTAAAGTAGCCGCGAAACCTACAAATGAGTTACTGAGTGAGACCATTCACAATGCCTTGACGTAACCGTAGACGTAATTTAAAGAGTTCACAAGCTCCAAGCGCCATTCTACCGAACACCAATCAGAGAGCAGCGTGGAAGGTCGATTTCAAATTGTTTTGGAGAAGTTTGTGGACTTAACAATTTAAGTCCGTAAACTTAAATTGTTCACAAGCTCCAAGCGTTGACGTTAAGTTTACGTCGGAATTCTACCGAACACCAATCAGAGAGCAGCGTGGAAGGTCGATTTCAACTTGTGTTGAAGAAACTTGTGGTTATGTCATTTTGTTATTGTTATGTAGAAAACCAATTTGCGAACAATTTTGATGCGTGTAGTGAATTCAAAGTAAGAATATGGGCAATTTTTATTGTGACTTTAACTTGACATGGCGAATAAACTAATTATGTTCGACGAATTACTCGTGAATTTGGTACGAGAGATTCCTTGTTGATACGTTGAAGGAAATGCGAGCACTACTACAACAGCTACTCGCATATGTATGAAAACAAATCGAAAGAAATGTCGAAGAAAATGCTAGAAACTATGGTGGAAAGATCTTTCCACCGTGCTAGAAACAAATCGATCAAGTTTCAGAACGTTGAATTCTGATTGGTTCAAACAAAACTTGGCGTTCGTCATTGTGAATGCTTGTTTTTACGTGTAAATTTTACTGCTAAGTTTACAACATTACGTTACGTTTAAGTTTGCATTGTGAATGAGGCCTTAAAGGCACACCAAACTTTCTCTTTCTTGATAATGCAGTTTTGAAACTTTCTCGTCAAAAGCTCATCATGTATTGTTGAGTTTTGCTCGCGACGACTCTCACTGTCACTAATAGCTAATATTTCCATAGTCACAACTCACCACAGTTCCATTAAGTAACACGACACACTCGTCGACCAACATTCTGCTAGAAATGCCCACCGGCCCTTCTGTCACTCTCCCTTCTTCCTCCTTCCTCCTTCCTCCTTCCTCCTTCCTCCTTCCTCGCCCTCGCGATGCTCAGACATTCGGCCCAGGCCTCGCTTTTCCTCCAATCAGATAATTCCTAGCACACCCAAACACCCATAAAATGATATTCTCAGTGGTCATTGTTATTCTCGGGAGAGATTTTAGCAATGACATTGCATGGAGTTTCGTCCTGACAAATGCACAGAAGTCAATATAAAGAGAGGCAAAGTGACGTCACAGAGCATTGATGTTGATATGCACAGTGATTCAAGATCTTGACCCAAGTAAAGCTTACAAATACCTGGACATTGAAGAATGTGAGAACATCTCGAACGACACAATGAGAGAATTTGCGGGGAGTATTACGGAAGAGCAAGACTAGAAGGTAAGGTAAGGCAAGGCAAGAAGCTCTCCGACCCCGGAATAAAATTATCTGCAATAGGTGGTGCCTGGAGCCGAGTTTTGGGCTAGCGGACTGGACTGAGCAAGAAATTCGAATGATAGATCGAAAAAACAAAAACTGCTTACAGTGCTTAATGTCGCCAACATCGAGCTGATGTACATAGACTTTGTGTCACGTAAGGAAGGATAAAGAGGCCGTAGGCAAATTTAAACCTGACACAATGCGAAAGTTGGGATGGGAAAATATGTAGTCAGTCATCAAGATGACCCACTAATGAGGCTGGCCATGAAATCTGACCGAAGAGTGGGAAACAGGAATTGTATGTGTAGCAAGAAGCATTTCGAAGAAGATACGCAAAATATAACAAACACAGAACTTCTGATGCTACTCAGCATGAAATGTGAGATTTAAAAAATGTCAAAGAAATCGTGGGGAGACAAACCACACCATAAACAATATCTAAAAAGAAAGAAAGAAGGTGCTGATGAATAAAGATCATTTATGTGGTTTAAAAGGGGAAGAATGAAGTCAGAATCGGAAGCAGTTGTAATAGTTCAAGATCATCAGGCGTTGAGATCACGACATTGTGATAAAGCTGTTCTCAGAATTTTTCTAAGATAATACCGCATCTGCCAGAAAAAAGTAGAAACCATTGATCATATCGTCTTAGCTTGTCCAAATCTAGCGAAGACCGAATACTTGGAAAGACACGACCGGGTGTGTAGGTATCTCCACTGGCAGATCTGTACCCTCCTCGAAGTTCCAAACACATGCTTCAAGTGGTACGAACACTCACCAAAACCGGTGACGTCTGTTAGACTGTGTAGAATTTAGTACGACCAACATATTCAAACTGATCGCATGAGAGCGGCAAACAAGCCGGATATTGTTATCCGGGATTTGTCTGTTTGTAAATATTGCTGTGCCGTACTATCAAAACGAAAACAAGGAGGCACAGAAACGTCTTGCATACAAGAGTTTGGAAATCGAGATCAGCCGAATGTGGGGTGTAACAGCACAGGTCGCCCCGATAGATATGGGAGCTCGGATTTATTCCGCAAAATTTGTGTAAGAACGTGACTAAACTCCTAGGTCATTCAAAGGACTGGAATGTGAAAGACTTGGGTCCATAGATCCGCTTCGTAGGACGCTAGTTGCAACCGGGTGTATATTTTGTATTCAACCGACATATTTTGCTGTGAAGTAGTAGAATAATAATTACAATCACAATACTCCATGTTTTGTACTTCCCAGTCTTTCGCGGGGAATTAAGACCGTGGGGATTTAGATTTCTTTCATAGTTTTTTGCGGAACAAATACTCCATCTCCGATAGCATTTGTTACACAGCATGTTATACCATACTGTCTCTATTTCGTATATGAAAATAAAAACAATGGAATTTATACATGGGTCTGCTAGTTCTTTAAAACACGGCGATCTGGCACTCTTGGACAACACGGAGATTCGAGGTCTTCTATTAACTCTCATGTGTAAGTTTTCGCATTTGGAGATGTCCGTTCACCTGTTTAATTCCTGTCCCTTAAGATTCTTTCGGACACAACACCGACAAGTACTTAGAGTGTATCCATTTACGCCAATGAATACCGAAGTCGGAAAGCTCAAATTACTTATTACTGTGCACTACGAATATTATTGACCTGAAGCAAGACTGTGGGAATTTTAGAGTGATGTGGAACACTGGGGGAAAAGCGCGTAAATCTCCCTTTAACGACCGGCTTAGGCGACTCAGGGCATCAATTGATGTGACTGCAGCGCCTCTGACCTGGCGGTCGTAGGTTCCAGCCCCGACGGTGGCACGATTTTTGACACAACAT
Source organism: Teleogryllus occipitalis (assembly GCA_011170035.1). NCBI lineage: Eukaryota > Metazoa > Arthropoda > Insecta > Orthoptera > Gryllidae > Teleogryllus > Teleogryllus occipitalis. Next base: position 239,981 of record BLKR01001236.1, read on the forward strand.
AGCTAGGTCGAATTCAGTCGCTGCCTGGTGGAGAATTCTAGCAGCCGGCTCTCTGATCGGTATCTGATTGTGGTTTCTCCGATCAACACCAGGCGAATGCCGGATCAGTACCCTACCAAACGGGCCACGGACCGCGCGCGATCTGTCCTTCCCCTTCCTTGTCCTATCCTCTCCCCTTACACACACACTTACACTAACATGCACTACACTACCACATGTCCCGGGAGACCGGTCGGGAGCTTAGAGCTTGTCCCGGCTGGGGCGGTGCCCCGATGGTGGGAGAGTCCTGGTTAGGGGGAAACCCCCACTAGCCGACGGTGGGTCGGCGCCGGTTCTCGCCATCCAGCGGGGAAAGATCACCGCGCATCTCCCGAGAGAAAAAACATGCACTACACTAACGGGAATAATGACCAAAGTAGTTGACGCGCCCGGAAACACGAAAAAATCAATCAACCAATCCTATTCTCTCCCCTTACACACACACTAACATGCACTACACTATCACATATTCCGGGAGACCGGTTCGGAGCTTAGAGCGTAGGATGAGCGCCACCTCCCGCGATAAGTGCGTCCACTTGGGGGTGTCAGCAGTCGAGTAACGAATCGACCCCAAGAGGCGGCGGGGCTCGCTTGAAAGGGGCAGTGTGCGGTGCCCGCAGGTGGTGCCGCTGAGCCTGCCGCCGCACACGACGACGACGTCTTCGGCGGCGGCGCTGGCGCTGGCGGGGGCGGGGCCGGGGGCGGGGCCGATGCCGCCCATGCACCCGTCGCGCCCCAAGCGGCCGTGCCGCGGCCGCGAGCGCCCCTTCGTCGAGCCCAAGCGCCCGCGCGGCGGCAAGGCCGGCCCCGCCGCGGCGGCGGCCGCAGCAGCAGCCGCAGCCAGCAGAGGTAGAACTCATACATTCAAAACAGTCTATTATTATTAACAACTAAATACTAATTAATGTTATAATACTCTATCTCTATTTCGTATATGAAAATAAAAATTAATAACTTAATATTAATAAATCTTAATATAATTAATTAATAAAATAAATTAATAAAATTAATATAATAATTAATAAAACTTAATATAATTATAATAATATTATAATACTTAATACTAATTAACAATTAAAAACAATTCGCCCAAAGTGGCTCGATGGTTAGTTTTTAAGTTAGATCTAAGTTAAGTTAGTATATTTAAGATATAGCCCGCCCCAAGCTCTAAAAGCAGCAATGCTGGAGCGTACGTAACCCATATGATTGAATAAATTCCCACCATGCGAGGGATACTGGCGGGGGGGGGGAGGGAATTGAAAACGGAGGTAGGCAACTGGGCCGGCAGCCAATGAGCCACACTCACAGTCCTCTCGTGACCTGCTCGGAAGCAGCTTGCGCGGGTTTGTTTACTTTCTCACAGCCAGGGTTGCCGCTCACGTGACTCGCATAAAGCCGCGGAGGCGATTTGGTTTGGCTTTGGCGAAAGTTGTGAACGTGATATCAAGACGTGTCACTAACAGTTAATGTTTTGAGATTTAATTTATCTGTCATGTAGGTGGTGCCATGTGCGTAGTAATGCATGGTAACAGCGCATAGAACTGTCAGAGTGGCCTTATACGCTGTCGGTACTGTAGTGTGCATCTACCCACGGGGGAAATACAGTGCGCCGGGAACCTCTCTCCGCACTGAGTCGAACCAGGGCCTCCTATTAAAAACTGCATTTGTGTTGGTAGCAATCAGATCACTGGGACATAGGTGAAGTGGACAACGCTTCCAGCGTCTATTGTGATTGGGGTGAGTATAGAACGATTTTCCTAAGGATGAGCCAAAGTGACAGTTCGTGAAAACAAGTGAACATCACATGTATTTCAGAGAAGTATCCCTCCGCCGCGACAGCTGTTCAGCCACGCCTCTTCGTTAGTGCTAATGGCTCCTGTGAGAACATCCCTATGAAGAAGTCTACGAGTTTCGCTGAGGTATATGCACGTACGCGACTCCGGTAAATATTTAAATTTAATTACGTATGTGGAAAATCTCTTAACATGCTCTCACAATCAGTGAAAGAAAACTGCCACGAATGTAAATAGAAAAATGATTTTAAGCCGGAAACACGTTCACCGGTACGCATCTCGCATTCAAGTGTCGGTTTTAAAATAAACATAATATTAATCACACAAAAAGTGAATTTAATGTAATGTTTATATAAAAAAAATTTACAGAAGAGCACATTACACTGCACTTCCTAATTTCAATTATTTCTCGCGGCGCACTATATTTTTGTCGGACAAGGACACCACAAAAGGAAGTGTCGAAGCCATTTACAAGTTAGCCAACTGCAAACGAACGAATGCAGGAAGGGAGTCCATTGGGCTTGAGGCCACAACGACCACAGAACCTTCAGTTACGTTGCCAGCAGTAGCTGTCACTTTGGCTCATCCTTAGGAAAATCGCTCTATACATAAGTACACAATTTAAGTTTTGAAGCCGCATCTTGTGCTACCAACATATCTGTTGCAAACCCTCTCACCAGCAAGGTGCCACTGAGGAGAGACTTCCCTGGCGCGCTGAGTATTAATGAGTTATACTTGGGTTTTCTAACGTGGCGGCTGATGGTAGAATCCCCAAGATGGAATTCGGCACGACTTTTTGAGTCATTCTCAGTCTTTCCGCAAGATGTCGCGTGATCGCGACAGCATCAAGCGGTACTGCAGATCAAGCGACTCTAGCGGCAGGACTGAATGACTCAAAAAGTCGTGGCGAATTCCATCTTGGAGATACTACCTTCAGCCGCCACGTTAGAAAACCTAAGTATAGTCTGCCGCAGCAATTTTCGCTCGTTCTGCGCATCACCAGTTTGCATTACGAACCACGTGACCACAGCACGGGCACTTCGTTTGAAAAGCCAGGCCAGACGCTGGGCGCCTTGAAAAGCCTGACCAGACGCTGGACGCTGGCCGCGAGCGAGAAGTGTAGAGAAACATTTTGAAAGTGGTACAATGTGATAATTTTCAATGGTAACCAATCAAAAATTACACGATGAAGGTGTTCAAGATGCAATATATAAAAGAAATACTCCATAAATCTGTTTCAATGTCTTTTTACGAGATAATTTTGGTATCTGGCTGCATTTAAAATTCCCGCTAATATTGTGACACAAATTGGTGTCTGAAACCCATTGGCTGAAGTCGGATACTATCCGCAAGAGCCCCCTGGCTTAAATGTGAGACGTTTAAAACTCGATTAAAATAAATTTCCTCATAACTATCAATTTAACAATTGTACATTTTCCCAGAACGATCAAAGCAAATATTTCTTTGGTAATTATATCCAGAAGAAAATATGCGAGGAGAACGAACCTCTTTTCCCTCCCATAGAAAACCCTCTGAATGATTCAAAATTATTTTCTATTGTTCGGGGGTTGGGAAAAGGCGTAATAAAAGTACAAACTGGCATTACAGTACAAGAACCTTGTGTCACTTGATAGAAGGATCTCCAGTGTGTTTGATTCCCCGTAACTTCTGCATTATTCAGGGGCTTCTGAGGACTTGATTTCTTGTTCTTTGGACTATTTCATTGACGTGTATGCAGCATTCTTCTATATGTGACCCACGAGACGATAGAGAAACGCGGTCTTCAGTTCCCATGGGTGTCCAGTCAATATCAAACGTTTCTTCGCGCGATTGATGTATTATATACAGTGGCGTGGTCGGTGGGGGGGGGGGCGGTCCGCCACGGGTGGCACCATTTTAGGAGGGACACAAATTAGAAAATTATACTTATAATAGACCAAATATACTTGTGGTTTTATTAAATAATGTATAAACTATTCGGTCATAGATATTTTTATATTTTATTTCTGGGGTAAGGGGGTGATACCATTAGTTTTGCTCCAACTGAAGCTACGCCACGAGTATTTTGAATTTCTGCCTGTGAGCAAGTTGGTTGGGGGAAACCCCACTAGTTGCCGGTAGGTCGGCACCGGATTTCGCCGTCAAGCCACCTCCCGATGAAAAAAACACGCACCTGAGTAGTTGGCGTGCCCGGCACCACTAAAGGCCCATTCACAATGCAAACATAAGCATAAGCATGGCGTTAACATAAAGTTAGGACTACGTCTACAAGTGGACTCATTCACAATGCGTTCGCATAAGCATAACACGTAAGACGTTAACTTAAGAGCTTGCAAGCTTCAAGCTTCTGTGCTATGCTTATGTCAGACATAAGGAATGAGCCAATCACAGTTCGTTAACTCAAAATCGAGTATCGAAGTCGATCGTGTCGATTCGTGTGCTGCGTCTCATAGCCAATAGAAACTCTTATTTTGCCTATGTTTATGTTCGACATTGTGAATACGCCAACTCTTCGCTTGTGTTAATGTCTATGTCTATGTGTTATGCTTATGTTTGTGATTGCATTGTGAATGGGCCTTAAGAAGCAAGCGCGCGACCTGTGCGCCAGTGGAGTGGCCTTTGACGCGAGCGTGCGCGCGCTGTGCAGGGCGCCGCAAGAGCGGGCCGGGCGACGCGGACGGGAAGGCGGAGGGCGCGGGCGACGTGGCGGTGTTCGCGGTGCCGCCCACCGCCAAGGAGCCAGCGCCGCCGCCGCCGCCACCACCGACGCCGACGCCGCCGCCGCCGGTGGCAGCCGAGGAGCCGCCGCCGGCAGAGGAGGAGTCGGCGGGCGCCAAGGAGCGGAAGGGCGCGGGGCCCGGGGCTGGCGGCGCGGCGGTCGGGCGCAAGGCGCGCGCACAGGCCGCCGCCGCCGCCCGCGCCGCGCGCGCCGCCAGAGCCTCGCAGGCCGCCCAGGCCGCGCGCCTCGCGCGCCTCGCCCAGCAGCAGGTACGCTATTTTGGCCTGGCTTGGCCCCCCGCCCTGCCCCGGGCCCCGCCCTGCCCCGGGCCCCGCCCCGGCCCCGCCCCGGCCCCGCCCCGCCCCCGCCCCGCCCCCGCCCCGCCCCCGCCCCGCCCCCGCCCCGCCCCCGCCCCGCCCCCACCCCGGGCCCCGTCCCGGGCCCCGTCCCGGCCCCGGACCGGGCCCGCTCCGCCGGTGTCGGGGCACCGCCCCGGCCCCGGCCCCTCCCCTCCCCACCCCGCCCCCTCTCCGCCCCGGCCCCTCCCGCCCCGGCCCTACCCCGCCGCCGCCCGAGGCCCGGTCCCGCCCGCCGCCGCCGCCCGGGGCCTCGTCCCGGCCCCGGACTAGGCCCGCTCCGCCCCGGCACCGCCCCCCGCCCCCGCCCTGCCCCCACCCCGGGCCCCGTCCCGGTCCCGGACCGGGCCCGCTCCGCCCCGGCACCGCCTCCGCCCTGGACCTCGCCCCGGCCTGGCCCCGCCCACCATAGTTTGATAGCACCATTAGTTCGATTACTGTTTGTCCTCAGATAGCGTAAAGGACTTTAAAAAACACTCATTATCGACTCTGAATTTGCAAAAATCAAAACATTCCAAATTTGGTGGTGTCTTTCTACGACCACAACATTGAAGTAAGACATTTTTTCCTTCATGAAATGTGAAATAAAGAAAAGTACAATTTTTCAAAAATATGAAGTTGTCTTTTTGTATTTTGCAATTTGTGAACAATTATTTTCTCAAAAACGGTTCCAAATTTTTTCTTTCAATGTTTTTCCTCATTTGTAACAAAGGACAGTAAAGAAGGTGGTGCTAGCCCCAGTTTCGGCAAATTCTCTATATTTTTAAAAATTGCAGAAAATTAACCTTACAGAAGTACAATGCTGATGACAGATATTTCTTTCTTAGCATGCTTAATCAAAATAACACAGTTCTCATTTTCACTGAACTTTCTGAATTATCAAATATTGCAAAGATAAAAAAATAATGTGAGAAAGTATGTGCTGTTGTAGCCCCCCCCCCTTTTTTTTTCCCAATGCAATTCCAACTGAGATTGTTTTCTTGCCTTCCATGTATTTGAAATAGGCTGAGCAGGAAAAGAAAGTGGAAGAACCTGAAGTCACAATTCTGGAGGATTCATCAGATGAACCAAAGATTATTCCGGCCACTCCACCACCAAAGATTATTCCTGCCACTCCACCACGATCTACAGGTGCGTTTAAATTAAAAGTTAACAAGTTTGTCACATATCATTTCTACATCACGTAAATAACATTAAAAATAAGGGCAATTGAATAGAATGATGCAAAAAGTTTATTACTGGCAAATATTGTTACAAGTTTGAAGTAGAGTTTGAAGGATAGAAAATTTCTGATCAACCTTGAATCTTGGTTTGTAGTTTTTGTTGTTGGAAATGTATCCAAGGGTTGAAAAAGTAAACAAAAATTAATAATTTGGATTGCAATTGATAATAGACTTTTTGTTTGAAAATTTGTTTTTAACAAGATAGCTAATTTGCATGATCTTATTTCTGAAATGTTTTAAGAATTAAGGAATGGTTCTAAAATCCTGTTAAATTGCCTGATGTTGTCAGAATCAGAGTCGCAGCCTACAACACCTGCCAGTGTCTTCTTCTCATCCCCTGTGGCTGCTTCCTCTCCTCTCACAGTTTTTGGCAAGGCGACTTCTGCAGTGTCTCATAGGGCTGACCGCAAAGTAATGAATTGTTTCTGTTTCTATGTTAGATTTTCATTGTAGATCATGATGCAATTTAGTGTCTCGTAATATATCACAAAACTAAAGACATGAGTTCTTCGTTGTCCCTATATGAATTTAAAAAGTTGCTGTTTCAACCATTCAGGATTTTAATAAAATTGCTTGATTAAAAGCTAATCCCAAACTAAATTTAATAATACTCTTTGTTAATGGTTAATTTTGATTACTCTAGAATAGTATTTATTTTTGAAAGGTTAAAACAAAAAAAGCGAAAAGTCATGAAATTCTTTTAGTCTTCCCTGTTTTCCTGTGTATTTCTTATTAAAAAATAGCGTTCCAAAATTATTATAGTGATAAAATATCCATTTTTTGTCAGGAAGGAGATCTGGATGATGGCATGAGAGCCACATCATCACCTGCCGGTGTGCCTGTAGTGGTGTTGGATGAAGAGACACGCATGAGTGCTGACATCAGTATTGCTGATGGAGACATGGATACTGGGGGTGATGGTCTGGAAGCAGACAGTCGGCCCAGCACTCCCCCTCAAGCCATCTTGCCTCCCTCGGAGGCCCCTCCTCCACTTTCGGCAGACAATGGCACCGCTGTGGACGTGGAGTTGCTGAGAGAGGTAAAGAAGCTGCTGCCCAAGTTTTTTCCGTTGAATATGAACTTCGTTGTATTTGTCATGTATTTGTACATGGTCAAATATAATGTTTTCCAAAAATCCAGGGAAAAAGTGAAAAATGTGGGGAAGTAAAAATGCAGATAACACAGAAACATATCTATCATCACATTATATCATATTTTCATCACCAGAATCATCATCACAAATGTATCTTCTAGTACAAAGGGAATTTCCTCAGGACACAGATCTGTTATTACCAGCACTTGTAAAGGCAGCCATTTTCTCAGCAAATTAAACAACATATTTCAAAGTAGGTTTCATTTCAACAAAATCCACATATATCGAATAAATATATAGATATTAAAAGATGACTGTTTCATACTTCATCGGTAAAACAATCTGCATTTGAATGCCATCTTATGGAGATCTAACACATTATTTGAAAGCAAGTGCTAACATGTTGATCGACATGCTTGGCAGTGGCAGAGGGGAAAATTGAAAACGTCAATCAATATGTTTGGCGGTAGAATTGTTAAGCTCTTTACTATTTCCTCGATCCCTTTTAATTTCATTGGAATATTTGCTCTAGCTCCAGACCCCATGTGTGTATATAAATGTGAATGTTTGTGTGTGACGTTGCAAGAGAGTTTTTCGTATAGGGAGAGGACGCAGCAGCAGGAGGCGCTGGGGCTGATGCAGGCCCTGTGGCTGCACCACCTGCAGCAGGGACAGTGCCTGGGGGAGAGGAGAGCCAGGGCAGTGCTGTTAGCAGTGCCACTGCCGACAGTACGCCAGGTGTTCGACGGAACAAGTGTCGTATGGAAGTGTGTGATCCAGATGCGTAAGTTTTTTTCTAAAAATTGCCTGGCTTACTATTTTACAAGTGATTTGTTTTTTCTTATCTTTTCAGCATTTTCACATCAAAAAATGGAACTAATTGAGTTGTGAAACTTATTTCTGGCAATTTGTTAACTTTTTTGTCATACACTGCTAATTCCATCTTTGGATTCACATTTTGGTCTGTCTTAATATTAATGAAAGCATTGAATAATAATACAAAATTAAACTATTAAATATATTTTTTTTTATTATGCTAGAACCGTAGTTAATCTCTTAAACAGTGAAGTTTCTCTCTTTCTGTTTCCAAAAGTTAATTGTTTAGCTGCATCCCTCTTCAGAGAGGAATGTGATAAAACTGCATTCAGGGTGGAAATATTACTACCGTGTCTATATTATGTTATTCAGCATTTTCTAAATGTATTTTGCTGATTGCCAGATTGTTTCTCCTGAACTAGAAGTCTTTGAAGTCTTCAGGTAATGCATCCAATCAAAGATATAGTATTTTTTAGAGTAAAGACTGATATCAACTTAGAACATGAAAATGAACTCTCACAATTTTCAGATAGGTTTTCTTTCCATTCTCTCAGTTGCAACTTATTAACACACACCTGCCGAAGTGATATGAAAGACAATAGCAAGGTACAGTTTGATTGCTGGAAATATGTTCTGGTAGTTACTACAGAATGGCACAGACTTTCTTGGTATACTTTTCTAATCTTAGTCTAGGCCAACTTTTTGACAACTCAAAAGTTTTGTGTGAAAAGAACTCAAAATTGTGCATTTTCAGAAATGCTTGTATGTGTTTTCCGGTAAACAGCTCCAAATTTTCCAATGATAATTTTTCATTGCTTGCTTTTCCAAGAAACTTCTTAAGAATTCATTTGAAGCACTTGTACACGCAAACGCAATAATGTATGAAAATTGTGTCTGATATAAATATTAATGACATTAGAGATACATAGAGAAACACAATTGGAGCAATTTTTCAAAAATCAAAAGAATTCATTGAAATGGTTGTTTTTGGTATGTTATTCAGCAATATACCTACAAAAAGGTTATAAAAGAAAATTTGAGTAATTTTTGAGAAAATCTTGTTTTTAAAATTGCCTTTTGTGCAAAATTACATGAAAACTACCCATATTTTGAACAAATGTTCATGATCTCATTTGAAGATCTAAATTAGAAGAACAGATTTCATTCAGATTCATCAGAAGAAAACTCTCTTGTTCTAGAAAGATGCTGAACAAAGTTTAAACATTTGCAATTTTCAAAAATTTAGAGAATTCAATGCGAGAAAGTAAGATCGTTGTTTTGGGATGTGTGGTAATGAAAAAGTCTTTTCTAGTACAATTTGAAATTCTGTCTGCCTCTGAAGAGCTTAACTCTGAAAATGTTCCGGAGCACTTCAAATGATCTCATTTTGTAAAGTTGAGCATGTGGAATGTAACTTGAGATCTGTTGGCTCTAATGCCAAGTTTTGAGTTTCTTGAATGCACTGTTTTTGCAGTTGTGTCCAGGATATATGTGATGTGTCAGGAAACACCATTAAGCGGGTCCTGTTTTTTGAGGATTACATTTTGCCGTGTTTTTTCATCAAATCTTTGATATTTACAAAGTTAAAGTGCAGTTCATCACCTCTCTGTAAAATTGTCTTTCTTTTGACATTTTGTTGTTAAGGTTTATTTTCATATAGAGTCAATAAATAATATTGACGTGAAGATAAGATGTAAGTAAGATGTAAGTATAGTGTTTTCTGTTCCCAACATTTGTTGGAATCTAATTTTCAGTTCTACTAACTCTAGTCATGTTATATTCAGGGTGAATTCAGTAATTTAGAGCTGATTGAAATCAAACACTTCTGTAGTCATCAAAGATGTCTACATGTGTAGTGTAGCAAAAGAACAGCATGAGGAAGTTGCAATTCGAGGATTTGTAATTAAACCTGGTTATGGGGTCTACATTAGTTGCCTTTGTTTTTCCAGGAAGGACTTTACAGTAGATATGCTAGCGGAGTATCAGTGGCCCCCTGGTCGCACTGGGGAGCCGTTGATGCTGCAAGAGCAGGTGGCAGAGTATCTGGGTGTCAAGTCCTTCAAGCGGAAGTACCCAGACGTCCAGCGTCGAGCGGTGGAAGCAGAAGAGAAGACGTTCCTGCGAGAAAAAGGGTTGGTCTCAGACAACCTCTCTGATATGGGTAAGTTTGTTTTTGTTTCGATTTCTCATGGATGTATTTTTGAGTTTTGTATAGAATGGTTCCAAAACAAAAAAAAACTTTCAAAAATTATCTGATGAGCATGTCAGAAGATGGATTTTGAAGCAACATTTATTCTCATAATGTAAGATCTTTTTGTTTTGTGCATTGTACCCCCATGCGACTATGAGGATATTTATAATTTATTAATTGTAAATCAAGAGCACAAATTTCTGGTCATCTTAATTGCTAGGGCTGGGAATAGGAATTATTGCATATTCTCAGAGAATATTAAATGAGAAATAAAACTGGTAATGAAGACCCAAAAAAGAAGAGTTTTTGAAAGGCAGAGGAAGAGAACAGTAATGCTATTTTGTCAGTAGAGGTTGAAAGTATCTGCCATAAATACTTGGCATGATGCAGCATGATGAGCATGAACAAGTTGGTGAATCAAATTTTTTACCCAAATATAAGAGTGGATCATAATTTCTAAGAGGTCTTTTGAGAATTGTTTTTATTTTTAACTAATTCTTACTATTCAGTCAATGTACAATTGAAAATTGTGTTATGGAATTGTCTTGTTGATGTTTGTTGAGGCTTCATCAGAGTTTTGGGAGAGCGACAGATGAGGATTCGGGTTGTTGACAAGTGTCTTGCCACAAGGGAAAATTCTGAAATACAATTGTTCAAGAACTATTAGTTTACTTCAGTGCAAGAATTATTGAGTATTGAAGATGTCAATGTTACCTTGTCTTAGGCAAAAAGGTTGTTTTCTGTTATAATTTGAGCGTAACACAATTTCAGGCGAGTGTCCACGCCAAAAAACTCTGTTCACAGCTGTAAGGTAGCCCCCACTACCAACAGTCAAAAATTAATTTTTCATTGCAGCCAAGATGTGAATCACTAAGCCTTTCTACTGACGAGGCGATCCTTTGTGAAATCACTCGGCTGAAGGTTCTCAAACAATTGACTCTCGTGTCATCTTATTTAGAAATGCATCTGGTTCTCAGAAGTGTCAACAATATGAGAGTTCCCAGTAGCTGGTGCAATCTCAGGAGCATCTATGAAAGCAGTTCAAACTTTTCAAAGCAGTTTGTCCTTCCAAAGAGTTTCATACAAAAGCCGTCTTTGCCTTTCTCTCTGGAAACCAGCCCATGGTTTTTACAGAAAAAATATAATAAATCCCCCGCGGGACGTTTAAAACGTATGCTCTTTGCTGTTAATTAGCGCCAAGGAGTTGTTATAAATGATAGAATTCCAAGTACGGTGCCAAATTTGAATTAATTTTGGATGCCTATGTGCCAACAATGTTTAATAAACCTTTCTTCCTGAGTCATCACGATTTTCTTGTTTCTTGAAATTATTATAATTATCATCATTGTTTTTGTCACTACTGTATTCATCTTCACATGTATCATTGTTTATTTATTTGGTTATGATCCTACTCTCATACTAAGTCGCCCTTTAATGTTTTAACTCCTCCCCCCCCCCTCCTCCTCCAAAAAGTTTGCGTTCTTAATCTATCTGATGTCATGTATGAACATTCTCTTCTGTGATACAAGATTTTCTTCCATCTATAAGCATTATTTTTTGTGTCTCTAGATTATCTTCTTGTCAGCACTTATCCTCGGCAACTTTTTCAACATTTAATTTCAAATCTGCATTGTTTATAATTTGTATGATTCAATTGTCAATTGTGAACTCTATCATGTCAGTACCCTTGTTGATAGCATGAGGGAGAACTACAAATTTTCCAATGTTTGGAATTTTTTTGCTAAGAAAATTTTTTTTAATGATTTTGTTTCTGTAGTTGAGTGTATAATGTAAATTTTATTCGAGTGCATTTTTTTATTTTGATCTCTTGCAAAATGTAGATGTGCACTTGCCAGGCATCGAACTAAGAGTCTTCGCAATCACACAAATTCTTGGCCTGGTTGAGCTCAGATGTAACAAGATATCAGCAATGATTTGTATTCTTTCCACGTTGCCTTTTATTTGCAATGTCATTCATTTGAGATTCTCTCTTTACTCAACTGTTCAAAAATAGTGTATGATATATCCACGTTGAGTGCTAGAAGAAGTCTGTGAATATATGAGAATATTAGTTGCACAAGGTTTTTATTGTCTTCCTGGCTTATTGTTATGACAGTATTTGGGAATCTTGATATGAAAAGGTAAAATAAAATTGTAGATCCCAACCAACATGGCTTAATCTGTGAATATAAGACCCCCTCTTTTTCTAATTAGATATTTAAAAAAAATATTTTCTTATATTCAGGTAAGTATGGTACATTGCAATTTTTAAATGAAAAAAAAAATCATCTCTTCTCTCTTTCAAATTAAATGCTTTTTGAAACAACAGTAGTTTTGCAATTTCTCCTCCTCAGTATAGTTTTCAAATATTATTTTATGACAGATCTCTGGTTTCATTATTTTCGATTCTTAAACCACTTTCATTATCCTTTAGGAAGTTTTTACTCACAGAAATTCTAGCTCCATTGCACAATGTGTATATGATATGATACTGGTTAAACACTTAACTTAATTATGAACTGGGAGCATGCACATGGTTCTGCAAAATTTCTGGTTAGTTTCTACCTGTTGTATAGAAATATCATTGTATTAAAAGAAGGAATTATTTTTAGGTTTGACTGCAATCAGCAGTGTGGAAGTCTTGGATATAATGTTCACTGATTTCCCAGAGAAGTATGAAGAATATAGAAGACATCTGCGAGAGCGCCAAGCCAAGGAAATGTCTTTGAAGCAGAAATGTAAGTTCTCAACATTATACAAAAGGAAATTAATCTTATTAAGTTAACCCTTAGTTGCACCATATTGGTCTGAAGAGGTTTGGGAGACATTTTATACAAATTTTATAATGGTGTTCAGTGCTAAATTTTTCTCTGTACTACATTTCCTGTATAGAACAATTCCTCAATGTAATGGTCCTATTTTTGGAACTAATCAATTATTTCACTCTTTATAACATTTAACCCAGGTTTCTTCGCTGCCATACTTGACACCTTTGCAGAGGAGGCATATTTCAGGACAGTGGCCTCTGTTCAGTTTCCAGAAACAGTTTTCTGGAGTCTGCAATCATTTTTCTCTCCCTCACTCTCTCTCTAAACACCTTGAATTTTCAAAGTTGCTTAAGAATAAGGAAAATTTTAATTTCTACAAGAACTACTTTCGGAAGTGAAACATTACATATATATGCCTGGAAACCCAAGTAATCAGTAAGAGAGTATATTGAACACGTTAATTTGTTTACATCAGGATAAGTGTAAATCTGAACAGACCATAGTGGATATAGTGTATAGTAGTGTAGTGCACAGCAGTAAAGTGGAGGAAATTGTAGGTCAGCAATATAACATTTTATTTAGAAATTTCAGTGAACAATGGATATGGCTGAGAAGCAGAAAAATGTTAAATTGAAGAAAAAAATTCCATTATTAAACAAGTAGAAGCCAATCCTTGTATGAGTTTGGTAGTGCTAGCTAAGCAATTGAAACTGGCCAATTTAATGCCGAGCAAGACTTTTACTTTTCGTAGTGTAACTTGTCATGGTGATAAGAAAAGCGAGGAGCGTTTTACCATTTTGTTGTGCATGAACTCCTATGGCAGTAAGAAACAAAAACCTGCAGTCTTTGAAAGCCTTTGGTCCTGTTGTTTGTTGATAGATGTGCGGCACAACCTGCTGATGTTTCTTTTCTGAGAAATGTAAAAGTGATTTTCCTACAAAGCCAATTGCACTAGCCATCTGCAACCTCTGAACTTGGGCATCATACGTGACCATAAGGTCAAATACAGATTAGCTCTGCTAAGAAAGGCCTTGAATGACATAGATTAAAGAAAGCCAGTATAACTGACAGTTGAAGCTAAATATTTTTCAAGCTATGAATTTCATGGATTCATGCTATGGTATTCATGGACAGGAGTGCTGAAACTATCAAAAACTATTTCAAGAGAGCAGAATTCCATGAAATTGAAATGGTTGCTCCAGTGGAAGAAGGCAGAAGAGAATTGCTTTTGTTACATGAATTAGTATGCAATAATTGCTTTTACAAGCAATACACTACACACAATTCAATTTGAATATTACACCAAGGTTACAAAAATGTTTTTGACCTTGGTGTAATATTTACCTAGGTGACAAAAATTTATTTATTTATTTTTTGAGATATAAGTCCAGCAGGTTAGCCCAAGCACTAGACTATTTGTTAAACAATATTATTAAGAAATGGAGTTAACATAAATTAACTGTATTATTAATCGTTCACCCCAAGAGAAAACCTGATGTAAGCAAACTGGAGAAATGTTTGTGTGAAATTATGTTTCTGATTGGACATCTAGTGCACTATTTTCGATGACTTCAGCAGCATACCCTGCCAATTCAGATGGAAGAAGAGCGGCCATGCAAATGTGATGCCCGTGCAACTACTTTACTTACAATCAGTCTGCTTCAGGAAGTGGTTCGATCCCGTCCATGTCTGATGCAGATGATTCTGTCATGGAAGAAGAACCACTAGTAATTACAAGAACTTCAACAATAATGTCCCTTACAGTTTAAATGTTTTATTGTTGTGTACCAGTACCCCTTTACTGGACTACATTTTTCTTGATCACTATTCTCAAACTGCAACAATTTCGCAAAGCATTGGTGGTTCATTTCTCAATAAAAAGGAATGCACTTTTGATCAAACAGCATTGACAACAAATTCATCGTATACTTCAGTCACAGGTTTCTTCTGCTTTCTTATCTTCTGTGGTGTTTATAGTAATCTCGTGTCGTGTGCTCTTTCTTGAGTTTCAATATGCTAGATATGAATATTCCTGTGAACTTTGCTGCAAGTTCAGCAATTTGCTTCACCTGTAATGACAGATTCCTAGGCAATAAGGAATTGAAAACTTTCAGAACGATGCACTTTTCACCACTTTGAAGAAATTTTCCTCTCTTGTGTTTAATTATTGAAAGGCCAGCCACACTCTGGTGCTGCGTCCCACGTGCTTGACCCATGTCAATCAGCACGTCCATGGCTGAACTATCAGAGGCTCATAACCTGATCGCCCAGCAACATTCAAGCAGTTTACGATGGTCTTTTTCGAAACCATTGCGGTAGCTTTGATGCAAGGTTAATTTAACTAATGATTGCAGGTAAATTAGTTCTTGTATGGAGAACTATTTTCTTTAGCGTCAGATCCCTATAACAGTAGAGCTCATACTGCAAACCAGTTAGAATCATCAGAACATGTGTGTATTTGTTTACATCAGGATTTTTCTTTGAGTGAATGGATAATAGTAATAAAAGACGTGATGGAATTAACAAATGTCTTTATTTACTTTACTTTTGTTAATAAGACTATTTATCAGTACCATCATTTTACACAAATTTGCTTGAATTGGGATTATAAAATAATGTTGATGTGTGAGTGTAAAATTGATAGTTTCAATTGTGCCAAAGAAAATTTATCTTTTTATTTATGAAAGATGGGGGGGGGGGGGCATGTATTGTTTGTACAGGTCATTCAGTTGGTGGTGTTATTGATGTTTTCTTTTTGAAACCATGCAGTTTTTTGGATATAATAGAGCGTAGAGTTAGAAGAAGATAGTCAATTAGAATTTTCTCAAACAACATGACATCACAATTTATAGTTGGTCATGTTACGCTTGTTGCCAGACTTGAGAAGAACTATTTTAATGAGTTACAAATTAGAAGGAAATATACTTACAGTTAAGACTTTGAAAATAAGATCTAAAGCTTGTATCTGCCTCTCACTTTGCCTCTTCATCCTGTTTATGGTTAATTTTAATCTTGATTAATTTTTTCTTTAGTGATAGCAGTTACCAGCAATGCAGAGCGATCAAGGCTTGACTACAGGGAGAGAGCTACAAGCTCAGCAGCTTCGTGGAACGCAAAATTTAACAGAGCTCGTCGTGACCAGAGACGTGCGTGCTTCGACTTGCAGAACCTGACTGTGCACTTCCCAGCTACACGTGTCAAAAAGATGACTCGGGAAGTCCCCAAGCTTGGCAACTATCCTATTGCTCTTATACCTGGCCAGTATACCGACTATTACAAACCGTAAGTTCTATTGTTGTTTTTGCAAATCTAAATAATGTGTTGTCAAATGAGGGACTTAAATCAATACAATGTGCATTGATTACCCTACAAAGATTTCAAAACTGCAAATTATTTTATTTCATCATCCATTGCTGAAATTAAAAACATGTTTAGAAAGGTTTGGCTTCATAAATTGCATTTCACCTTCAAGAGTGTGAACTCAAGATGTCAGATTCTGTACTTACTGAACATTTTGTTGTTTTATGTATTTCTATTACCATGCCCTGATAATTTCTAATAGTTATAAGCATTCATTGAATAAATTTTTAATATTTAAGGATTACAACATGCAAAGCAAAAGAACACAAATGGTATTTTTGTTTGGTGTTCATAAAAGAAATTACCTCAACACTGGTGAAAAGTTCCCGTGTGTACCAACTGAAGTATTTCTTTACGTGGTATTCAAATCTGTAAAGTCAACTTCACTTCCGGTTGACACTTCCTTGTTAGCATTGGAGCTGTCATCAATGTTGTTTTCTTAAAGTCCTTCCAAACCATCATTGGAATATCACTGCTTATCATTGCTAGATCAGAAGACTCTCCGTAGAGCATATCTCATGTTTTAGAAAGCAGCCTATATAATAAATAACTTTAACACTTCCCTCTAAAGGAGACAAATAAATGAATCATCTTAAAAACAATGCATCAAGGCATGCAATATATTCTGTTTTTGTGGAATCAGAAATCAATGTCAAGTGATAAATGATGAGTTGTAGAATCTTACAAAAATCTCACAGTATATAGGCAGAGGTGGTTAAAGAAAAGAACAAGAATATGGTAAGACTCGAAGCAAACTGTCTTGTTAGTGTCAAAGTGACACCTCAGGGTGGAAAATGCATAAAAATAGAACTTTTTTTGATTTTTAAACAATTTGTATACTTAATGTAACACATTTAAAAGTGATGAAGACTTTTGAAAGATTGTGATTCTTAAAACAAAAAGTAAAATTATATTTTCAAGTGAAATGATACCCTTGGGTATTGTGGTATTTAATACACACAAAATTATTTGGGAAAATTTATGAAAAGTTATCAATATATTTATTGTGTATGTAATTGTAAGACTGTGAAGTAAGTGTATTAATGAATTGAGTAATATTGAAATTTAGAAATAAGCTTATAAAGAAATATTAATTCAGAGCAAACTTTGCTCTTTCAGAAGGAATTAATTTTTATTCAATTTTAATAACACAACTAAATAATAATTAATCCATGTATTACCCTAATTAAAGCTCTTGTTTGACAGATACACCCCGGCTGAACTTCGCTACTTCCCATTGAATACTGTGCTGTATGGACCAATGAAGCCTAATGAGCGCCAAGAAACAGGTGGTGGCTCAGATGGCAGTCAGTCTGAATCTGATGACTCCAGTTCCTCCGATGACTCTAGGTAACTCTCTTAATGAAAAAGTCTATCCAATTGAATTCTTTCAACATTGCAACAAATAAATGTTAGATTTATTTAACAACAATTGAGTACTACTCACTGGCAGAAGTTTACAATAAAAACTAAGAATAACATCAACTTTACCATTATTATTATCATCATCGTAAATTTGGGATGTAGTTGGATACTCTTCTTTGAGCAGTAGAGCTGGTGATTAGCTTACGAGGTAGTTCTGTTGTCTCCATGTCATCTTGGTCTTTTTGATCTCTTCTGTCGGTGGACATTTCAGGGCTAGCTTTGGAAGTCTGTTTTCTTCCATTCTTTCCAGGTGTTTCAATCGGTTTCTTTGGAATTTCTTTATCATCACATTCCTTACATTATCACACATGTTCTTTACTTCTAATTGTCTTCTGATCTCTTCAATTCTTTATGTTTCTAGTTTTGCTGCTCTGGCCAGATGCCTCCAGAATCCTCTCTGTGGGCATCTTATTTCTCATAGTCCAGGTTTCTGATGCAATTGTGCTGTTATATTGTGTATTCTCTGCTTTGCCAATTTTTTCATATCCTTTCCAGTGTTGTTTTTTCTGTTAAATTTTGGATGTTGTTTTCCAAGATCTCTTGCTCTTGTCCAGTTGTTTCCCAAGTAAATTAATTTCTTGACTTAAATTATTTTCCGATTTATTTGTCTTCCCTCGTTTTAATTTGCTCCATACTCTTGTTTTTCCGCACATGAGATTTTCCTTCCATGTTGTATTTCATGTAATTATTGTTGGATGGTACTGCAGCGAAGGTGGGGCTCAACTTATGCCAGTGATCCTCCTCCATTTCTCAATGACTCCTGCTACTTCCAAATGATCACTCCCAACTGCTCCATCACTTCCTGGCACATTCCTGTTTCTAGTTGTTTCATTACCCATTCTAGTGCCACATTGAACAATACGAGCATCTATCTGTGCTTACCAGCTGGTCTAACCTCAGTTATTCGATGTACCTTTCAGAATATCCCTTCCTTGCCAGGATCTCTGTTCCATTCCAAGGCTCCTTTTGACACTTGCAATGATCTTATAGTGCCTGGTCAAAACCCATGTGCCCAATGCCAGCTTGAGAGGGCCAGGATTTGTGTCTAAATATTTTCAAGTTGAGACCTCCCAGTTTTTAAACATTTTCTTTACATTGACCATAAATAGTAAGTTGTTTATATGTTAATAGTATGTTGTTTATATTAATCCATCTCGCTTTTTAAACATAACATTGTGGATTTCCTGTTTTTCTACTTGGAACAGAAAGCACATTTAATACTTTAATTTTGTGTCTGATGTGATGGCTTGTTGTATCAAAATATGACCGTAAAAAAAACTGCTGCTTTGCGTCTTGCATGCTTAGCCATGTGTAGATGCAAGAGAAGGTAAAAGACTGGGAACCACTTAGTTTTCTTTGTTCATGATGCAGTGCTGTTCACAATGTGTCTTCCTTTTCATCTGCAAGGGCATTGAGAAATGGGTGATGAATAGGGAACGGGATTTATTGTAATAAGAAATGCAAAATATGTACATATTTATGTACTTATTTTTTCCAAAACATGTAATAGAAAAATTAGAAAATAAAAATTCGTTATTGTGTTTAAAATTGTTCAATACAATTTTTTTCCGAGCTTAGAGCGTCGCCAATCATTTCTTAACAAATATTCAGAATGGCTGAAAGTAAATTCTACTCCTACAAAAGTAACTGTACGCTAAACTTCACCCCAGATAAGAATTTTATTCGAAAATTAAAATACATTAATATATGTATATTACATATATTAATGTATTAATATTACAATCTTTATGAGCAGCTGGTGTTCAAGTGAGTAGTAGTACTGTATAGCCAGTGATGGATCTTGGAGTAGGGGGTTAAATATAGGGGAAATATACCCACCCCCCAATTGAACAACGCGGAAAGACAATTTTCTGTAAAATATATTTGTTAGTTTTTGATCGATCAACAAATGTGCGGTTTGAAAAATGAGCAAGCACGTCATTGAAATTACTTTTGTTCACTAAAATCCGCTCATTGCATCATCTTTGACCCACAGTACGCAGCAAGCGAGGGGGGGGTAATCATGGCGAAGATATGGGGAGAGGAGACAAAGAATCTTGGCAAAGATAGGGATCAAATAAGTGCAGCAGCATTTCATTTGATTTGTAAGAAAGTTGATTCTGTAACGTATATTGCGAACGCGTATCTGAAATGTTCCGTTTCGACGTATAAATAAATTAAAATGAAACAAAATATATAGTAAAAGTTAAAATATGTAAAAATATGTAATTGTAACCAAATATGTAAAAATATGCGAAATAAAAATAGTTCTAATTCATTCAGAATGTCTTGTAAACTCTAAAAAAATATTATTAAATGTAGGTATCTAATTCCTGTAAAAACTTGTAAATCCTTTCCCTAGTGATAAATAATCAGGATGTACCTGTCAGTTAAGAGGCATCTGCCATGGGTTCTTCCATTCTTTTCTTCTGTCTGAAGGCTAACTATCACTGTTTCTGGCTTTAATATTTAATGTGAAGTTAGATCATAAAGAAGAGTATGTCATATAAAGCAGTTGGTTTTGCCTCTAAATAATCTACAATGTGTACCATATTTTGTTCTGCAAACGGTACCTTATGTCCCCCCCCCCAAAAAAAAACAACACAATTTTGTTACTATCTACCCTGTGCAAGTGAGCAGCAATAACATGTCTTCCAGAGACACAACATCTAACCTAATCCAAAGAAGGGCTATTCAGTTTCAATAATAACAAACAGTATTCCATTATTTGGTTTGCTTTTCCACAAACTTAAACTGCAAAAAGGAAAAAAAATACTAACACAGATGGTTGAGGGCAGTGCTCAGGAACATAAACAGCAGCTCACTGTCAACTAAAGGCACAGGAGCATGTCCTAATACGTTTCAGGGAAACTTGATAGTTTCAAAAACCCATTGTTATTAAAACTCCTTAATAGAAACAATAATTCTGGGTACTGAAGGGTTTTTTCCTGTGAGTAAACGTTGAATCTTCATTAGATTTATTTTGCAAGTGATTTTATATGAATCCCAATAATTCACACCATATTCTTTATAAACGATTGATACACAAACATATTCTTTCGTATTTGCAGTATATTTCTTTGAAGTTTGCTCAATAAAATGCATTGACTACCCTGTTTTTCACACCTGCTGACTTACATGCTTCTCCCACTGTAACTTGCAATTAAAATTGAATACTTAGATACTTACATCCATACAAAATGAGGTTGTTGGTCAAATAGTTATCAGATATTGTGCAACACCAACTGTGGCCAAATGCTTATGTTTTACTTTTTGATAAATATGTTGTAGTTCATAAAAAGTTTTGTGTTTGGCTTTCAGAAAGTGCCCAATACATCCGATATTGTACATTTCACTTTAAAACATTAGGCAGTCAAGCTAAGTGAAGTACATTGATGTAGGTGATGTAAGAATAGCATAACTTTTCATAAAGCTTGGATAATTGAAATCTCCAATCACAAGCGTGATGAAAGTTTTTTGGTAATTAAGGATAGATTAAGAATAAATCTGTTAATACCACAAAATAGATTTTACTCATTTAATCAAGTGCATTGAGAGGCTATGTATTAGGGCAATTCTGGAGAATTTTTAGTTATTGGAAGTTTAGAGGATGTAGATTTAATCTTTGTCAATATAATAGGCTCATTTGATTTTTGCTTCTAATGAAGAATCTTTTTATCTTTAAGAAGGAAAGAAGGTTTTTAAGACAGGTCCATAAGGCATTTTTAAATTTTGCTATTCATTGACAGTGTGTGCATGATTCTTTTGTTTTAGTGATTCACTTTGTCTTTATTTAATTTATTACTAATCTAGCTGCTATCCTACTTGCTTCTTGCTCTTCCCCTCTCTCACTGCTTCTGCCTCCAAGCATTGAAATACTTAATTGTTTTTCAATAAACTTCTGTTAAATATTAATAATATGTTCCCAAAGGTAGCAAAACCAATTTTCTTAAAAATACTTTAATACTTGGGTGAAGCTGGATGGAACATTGGGACTTTCCGGAAAGGGAGGGTGCTGACCACTTTTTCAAGAAATGTTGGTGTTTTCTCAACTAGTGGCCACTAATTTTACTGGTATGCAATCAGAATACAAATTTATGCTTCAAGGTGTAAAACGCCAATGGAATTTAAATGTATTAGATATTTTATTACAATCAAAAATTGTCCAACTCTTATGGACTTTGTTGTCTACATGCATTCGTATCAACATTGACAATGGCTCTCAATCTGTTCTTGCTAGCAATTGCAATTCATGGGCCAGGTAGCAAATTGCAATTTGGGTAGGTATTCATTATCCATACTCATTCATTCATTCATTCATTCATTCATTCAATCTCCCATGCTCCAAAAAGATGGAGTACTGCTGTTGAAATGTAAATATTCCGTGTTAACGTGGCCATCTAACAAATCAATATCTTATTATGTTTCTCCGTCATTTAATCATGTACAGCTTTTGTTTTGAAACAGTTTTATTGGTTTGAAGTTGCTGCTTCTTCTTCTTCTTCATCTTCTTCTTTTCTGCTTCTTTTCTTCTTCTTCTTCTTCTTCTTCTTCTTCTTCTTCTTCTTCTTCTTCTTCTTCTGCTTTTTCTTCTCTGCTTCTTCTTTTCTTCTTTTTCTTTTCTGCTTCTTCTTTTCTTTTTCTTTTCTGCTTCTTCTTTTCTTCTTCTTTTCTGCTTCTTCTTTTTTTCTTCTTCTTCTTCTTCTTTTCTTCTTCTTCTTTTTTCTTCTTTTCTTCTTCTTCTTCTTCTTCTTCTTTTTTTCTTCTTTTATTCTTCTTTTCTTCTTCTTCTTCTTTCTTCTTCTTCTTCTCTTCTTCTTTTCTTCTTTTCTTCTTCTTCTGCTTCTTCTTCTCTTCTTCTTCTTCTCTTCTTCTTCTTTTCTTCTTCTTTTCTTCTTCTTTTCTTCTTCTTTTCTTCTTCTTATGCTTCTTCTTCTTCCCATTGGGAAGAAGTGGGTTAATTTTCATAAAATGCATCAATTACGCTTTATTTCAAACAAGCATAGTTTTTTTCATACACATTTGAAGGCCCTGCACATTATTGTTACACATGTTAATATTTGAATAATGTCCATTAATGTTTTAAATAATTTTCAAATTATCCTTTTTGTTATATATTTTCAGAATCTCCATTATGTTCAAATATATATGTTCATTATTTTCGGGTTAGTTCTTTTCTTCAGAATAATACATAGTCATTTACACAAATCCAGAACTTTGAGTTAATTATACTTGTAATATTGCAATATTGAAATTTCCCATCAACTGCAATAAGTGCTATTTGTATTTTAAAAAAATCTGTTTATTAAAGAGTGTCTTTTCGATATACAGCAGCAGCTCTTCAAGTGAAGGTACCCAAGACACAGAAGAGACTGGCTCCACTGCTGGTGATGCTGAAATGGATAGTGGTGCTGGAGGATTAAGTGCCAACGGAGGCAGCAAAGGGGAAAGTGCATCCGCTCCTGAAGCAACCCAGAGTTCTGCGCAAGTGAATGGCCGCAGTGCCACTGGCACAGGGGGAGGCGCTGCAGAGAAGTTAGCTATGAAGGAGGAAGCAGCCATCTGCAAAGTGTGTGGTGGAGATCGCAACCGAAACAAAGAAGGCAACTCGGAAGTTCTCATCCATTGCGCTACTTGCACATCGAGTTGTAAGTATATATTAATAATAATAATTTTTTTTTTTTTTTTTCAAAGGTTGTATATCTGAGCCTATTTTTGAGGCAAAGATTCCATTTGGTTTTTATTTCCTTGTGTACTCTGATTATACAAAGTTATGGAATGCTGTAGGAAACTATTTTAGTATTTTGATTGAGAAAAACTCTTGTAGCTCGTAAACTTTACACAAGATTTTCACCAAAATGGACACTGGTCTGGTTGAAGTCACAACCTCTAAAATTTGAAATGAATCTTTAATTTTTGGGGAAATTTTAAGATATTGTCCCTAGGGCATTTTTCAAATTTTCTCAAAAATTGCTCCAGATTTTTTTCAAACTTTTTGCTTGAAAATAGCAATAAATGCTTATAAAAATGGCCCAGTACTATTTTTGTTCGAACGACTGAAATTTTGCTTATTGCAAAACTGTATTTTTTATTTATCAGGACCTTGAAATAATTTGAATCTGTGATTTTAAAGGGGAAATAAGTCCACTTTTTTCATAAAAAGAGTGGAGATATACATTTTCTTTGTTATTCTTCAAGCTATAGATCGGAGTAAAGATGAAATTGGTCCCGCTTAAATTATATCTGCGATTGCCAACTGAAAATCCTGATGTGCGGAAAAGAGAAAGAAGTCTGATCCTCACACAGAAGAACTAGTGTTAATAGCTAGGAAATGCCTAAATGCTTCATGACAACAGTAATAGACACCGAGGACATCACAAACTTTAAAACCTGGCGGTTGAACTATTTTAAGAAGACAAGCAAGTGTCGTTCATCTTAGCAGTCCTCATTTTGATCCTGGTGTGACTCTTTCCAAGTAAAGCAGCTAATGTGCATGATAGATATTTTGGTTAACTCGTGGCACATGAGTCCATATATTGATGTGCTCAT
Organism: Teleogryllus occipitalis; assembly: GCA_011170035.1. Classification (NCBI taxonomy): domain Eukaryota; kingdom Metazoa; phylum Arthropoda; class Insecta; order Orthoptera; family Gryllidae; genus Teleogryllus; species Teleogryllus occipitalis. Next base: position 264,313 of record BLKR01001236.1, read on the forward strand.
CAAGTTTTGTTATCAACTTTTGTGAAGAACATAAATGTCTCAGGTGCCAGTAAGTTGTAAGTGCCAGTAAATGTCATTAAGTTTTTTTAGTTTTTCTCAGAACTATGGAACAAAGACTTAATTTCCCTTTTCAAATCACCAATTCAATTACTAGCTCTGGTGGTGTCATGAATCAGAGGATTTTTTGTGGAGCCTATATGTTTCAGTTCAAATTCCAGCCTGAGCAAATATTCTTGTGGGTTGGAAACAATTTTATGGATGGTATTTTAATATGATGTACTTTGCTAATAGTACAAAAAAGCATGTGCTGTTGTAGCCTCAGTAATCTTTTTAACGTGATTCGTGATTCATGTAAGCCTCTCTTCATTAATCTAGGAATCCTACCATTACCGTGTCTTTTTATTTATGAATCAGTGGTTTTTGTAAAAAATGACTTGCTTAAGGGCGGGAATATATTTTCAGAAAATGCCGAAGTCTATTACTATAACACTCGACGTAGAAATCATATTCATCAGGTGACAGTATCAACAGCTCATTACAAAAATTCACATACAATACATGTACATTATTTTACAACACTTTGCCAGATGACATTAAACGATTAAATTCAATAGAAAAGTTTAAATCCCAAGTGAAATTGTTTCTGCTGCATAACTGTTTCTATACAATTAGAGACTATACTGAGCAACACAAGGAAAGTAACATTAATTTTAACAATGATACATAATGCATTAATTATCATTTGGACTGTATAAATGAGTATAAACAACCTGTAACAACTATTGTAACACAGCTTCCGGGTCAATGACCCCCATCTCGATCAGGTTTTCGTCCAGTTTCCTTGATCCATTGAGCAAATGCTGAGATGGCCCCTTGTTTTGCTTCTGGACATAAATGTAACTTCATTTTCTGTGCACGTCTTCTAGAATTCAGTGGGAAATACAATTATTCAAATTATCGTTTCCATGTTGTCGCGGCTGGAAGTAATAAGAGCCAAAATTTATTGCTTATTTATCCTTGAAAATAGATTTTATTACATGGGAGTTTTTTTTTATTTGTTTTTTTCTCCCTTTCAAAATTCAAAATTTATTGCTTATTTATCCTCGAAAATAGATTTTATTACATGGGAGTTTTTTTTGTTTTCTTTTCTCCCTTTCAAAATTCAAAATTTAAGTAGTATATGACTTAGTGTAGGGATCACAGAATTTTGAAAATGTGCACACAATTCACTTTTCCCCATAGCACGTCATACGCAGTTTTTAACTGTTTTTTTGACGTAAAATAAATAAAATAAATAAATAAATAACTTATTTATTTCCTTATAAATAGAGCCCAGAATTCTGTTAATTACTAAAATGCAATGCAAAGTATTTATAGAAAAATTTGAATTGTGTTAAGACAGTGAGTTCTTTGAAACAAACAAAAGAATCAATGGTAGAAAAATATGTTTCAAAAATAATTTTATTTTTTATTCCTCTTAATTAATCATGGTTTGGATTGCTGTCTTTTGTTCATGTCCTAATACAGTGAAACTCCGTTTATACGTTTCTCACTTATACGTTTTTCACGGTTATACGTTTTTTTTTTTTTTGTTAGGTCCCGAATAAATTCCTATAATTCCCATGCAAAATTATTTCAGATATACGTTTTACGTTTATACGTTTTTCACACTTATACGTTCAAAATAAAAGTCCCTTTATGGCCGTATAACGTTCAAATGATCCCGCAGAGGCGCTGGACGATCTGCGTCGTGCCCGGAATTTTGCTCGAGTCGACACGCTCCAGAGCGCTCCCGCGGAGCTGACTCTTGCCCTCTGAGGCCACTTCCCGTTAATGAAACTTGTAATATAGAAGCTCGACTCGGCCTAGCTGAGGGGTCAAGACCGCGCGAGCCCGCGGGTGGTAGCGAAAGTCGGCTCCCGGCCCACCTCCAGAAGCGGGACTTCCAAAACGAAAACTTTCAGTCGTATGCGGATGGGAGCTCTCTGAGGATCTCAGGAGGCGACAGCTAGCTCCGAGGGAAGGTCAAAGGTGTCCCCAGGAGAGAGTAATGACACAGATGACCAATAAATGAGAATGTTTGTGCATTGACTGTCCCAGTCTCCAAAGGTGCCTTTGGCTCGCCGTAATAACACGAGTTCCTTTCGGTAGCGGATGGCGCAAGCGGCTAATGAAACCGATCCCTTTCCGCGAGGCGCGGCGCGGCGGGTGTCGCCAGACGGTGGAGCTGTGGCTGTCGTGCGCTTCCTGTCGCCCACGTATTAGATCACCGTGCTTTGATCCGCGTTATCTCAAGTAACATGAAGCTTGAAAGCAAAGCAAGCAGCCGTGGGTCTTCGTCGCCAGTTGTAGCCCACGCAGGTCACGGCCTTCGTTTCCGTAGTGAAACTGAGTCACACAAGTTCAACAGTATCATCCTTTCTGTTCTGCAATCTGCAGTTCTTGGCTGGGATTTGCGAATAGTCTTCGTGTCGCTCAGGTCGCGCCTTCATCTCGCGTTTGTTGTACTGTCGTAGTTCGTCTTCTTTCTGGTTTTGCGTCCGCGATATTACACGAAAATGAGTGGTAGGAAAAGGCAACCCCTTTCAATATCAGAGAAAATAAAAATTTTAAAAGTTGTTAGGGAGAGTGGAAATAAAAAGAAAGTAGAAATTGCTAAAGAACTGGGAATACCGGCATCCACGCTGAATTCCATCATTTCTAAGGGGAAAGAAATCGAGGACAAGGCACGTGTGTTTGGGGTGTCTAGCAGCAAGAGAATGCGAATTCAAGGAGGAAAATATGAAAATTTGGAAGATGCATTGCTACAGTGGTTTCAGCAGCATCGTGCTGAAGGTATACCAATAAGCGGCCCCTTATTGTGCGAGAAAGCGACTGAAATTGGACTGCGGCTTGGTTTAGAAAATTTCCAAGCTTCATCTGGCTGGCTTCATAAATACAAGCTGCGACACGGAATCTGCTGCAAAAGTATGTGCGGCGAAAGCGGAAATGTTGATGCAGATGTCGTGTCGGCATGGAAGTCGGGACCTCTTCAAGAACTGGTGGAGCAGTATGCCCCCAAAGATATTTTTAACGCCGACGGGACGGGACTTTTCTATTCCCTAATGCCTGAAAAGACGATGGCGTTCAAGGGAGAAAATTGTCACGAGGGTAAGAAGAGCAAAGACCATGTAACTGTGCTTTTATGTGCTAACAGTGATGGGACAGAAAAATTGCCACCGGTAACGATCGGGAAATTTGCGAAGCCGTGATGCTTCAAACACATTAAAACACTACCCACCAAACATGAACACAATAAAAATTCGTGGATGACCACGAAAATCTTTGAAGATTGGTTGCGGGCTTTAGATGCCAGAATGGGTATCAGAGGGCGAAAAATACTATTATTTGTAGACAAGTATCCAGCTCATCCACCAGACACCTCATATCTACGAAACATCAAGGTGCAATTTTTCCCCTCGAACTGCACCAGCGAGTTGCAACCCATGGATCTAGGGGTTATTCGAAACTTAAAGTTGCACTACCGAAAAATGTTGGTGCAACAGGCCATCCGCTACATCGACAACGGAAAAAGGAGTTCGACTAAAATAAATGTATTACAGGTAAAATTTTTAGTTTTATGGTCAGTGAGGTAGAATTTTTAGTTTTTATAATCAGGATCACTCCTTTTTTTCCTCATAGGCTATGCATTCTATCTCCTCGTCATGGCAGAAAGTTGAAGAATCTACCATCAGGAACTGTTTCCGGAAAGCTGGATTTGGCAGCCCCGAAGATGATGTAGAAATGGAGTTAGCTTTGGGAGATTTACTCATCAATCAAGCGGACTTCACAGAATTTGTGGATGTAGATAAAGATGTGGTTACATCTGAACTAAGGTCCATTGAGGACATTGTGAGTGAAATCAACGAAGAGATTGATGAAGACAGTGATGATGAAGTGGATGATAGTGAAATAAATGTAGTAGGTTTCAGTGAAGCCGTTGCAGCATTAGAAACTGTTAAAAAGTTTGTTATGCAACACAGTGTCGCAGATGAGGTGATGGGACAGCTATCACGTTTGGAGGGGGAAGTGTATACCTTGGGGGCTTATAATGTTAAACAGACCAAGATAACAGACTTTTTTCATAAGTAATCATTTAAACTACATATTAAAATCTTCTTTTTTGGTAGTAAGTTTTCTAATAAAACGGTAGAGTAAAAATAGAGATTTTTTTTTTGCTCATAAAATTCAATTTCAGTTATGTGTTTTTCTCACTTATACATTTTTTTTCTTCGGTCCCCTGAAAAACATATAAGTGAAGTTTTACTGTATTTGGAATTGGGAAGGAGATTTAAGAAAAATGTACATAAATTCATTGAACAAAGACCTTTCTATATTTAGGTAAAAAATTATTAAAATGAATGACAAGATACATTTCTAAATTCGTCTCTGAAAAACTGGTTTGTCTGTCTGTTAAGATGTTTTTATACATTCGACATGCAGTGTTGCTATCTGATATCTTTCTTTCATCAGAGATCTTGTTTTGAATCAGAGATCTTACTTTGGATGGTCTTACTGATGACCAGTGAGCAAATGGTGCAGTGATGGCCCATGCGTAAGCATAATTGAGATGTTACTGTCAAATGATTCCTAACTAATAAGAAAACCTTGGTCTATCACAGGTTTATATTTCATTTGAGTCTGAGCACCATGATGTCCCCCCCCCCCTCCCGTTTGAAATTCAAACTTGCCTTTGGTCACACTCATGGTAAAAGCGAAATTCCCTATATCACTGTCTGTTGACAACAGTTTTGGGGCTAAAAGTTTATTCGCTTCTTTATAGTAGCTGGTGAGCTGTTTCATGAACCATGATAACTATGACATAAATCGCCAATTTCAAGAAGTTTGATTTTAATAAATTATTACCATTTTCCCTTTATTTTTCCAAATGTACGGCTGAATATGCAGAAACATGCAGTAACCATAAAATATGGCAATATTTGCAAAATTATATTAAATAAAATTCGTCAGGAGTGCTCTAAAAGGGCAGATTCGTAAAGGTATATGGTTATTTTCCAAGTAACAATTAGCAAAAAAATATACATTTACACAAAAATCTGGGCTCTACTTATATGTATTTACAGTTGCATCGACATGTTATAAGTAACAAATATTGTGTGTTGACTACTTCATTACAAAATATGCTATTCTTAAAATAATTAGTGTGTTTCTCTAGTTAAACTAGCTTCTCTGGAGTTAATCAAAAAGATTGATTAAAAGTGAAATTTTGTATGTGGATGAATGCAACGGATAGGATTACTGAACTGATACTGGTGAAATTTACGATTTCATTGCCTGCGATCTAGTAGTCAGATAAACAACCAAACCATATCCAAAATTAAAGGCTAATTACATGCCTTAATACTGAATTTTAGGCTCTTGTAGATTTCTGAAAATCAGGGGTGCTTCTAGCTTTAGTCTAAAGCTAGCTGTGTCCTCTGAAAAAACCTGTATCAGGGAAATTAGAAAAGAAAACTGATGTTATGAAAATATTTAATTTAAATCCTTTTTTTTATTACTATTGTTGCTTGCTGCTTGCTATTGATGTCCATTCATTATTTATTATCCAATAATTATCTTATTTATTCACAATTATGAAATACAGTTTCATAAATTGTCTTATTTCAATCTTCATCTGTCATTCTCCCTAATTCAACAACAATTCTCCCTAATTTTTGTTTCTTCTCCCCGGGAAACCTTGTTTAAACAACCATAAAAATCTGTTATTTCACACAGTGGACTCCACACTACAAAAATGTTCCCAAAATATTGTGAAAATTTATTTGTACTGCACTGCATAAGCAAAGATGATTGTCATTTCACTGTTTAATTCATCCTTCCCTTCAATTTTGTATAAGTTTTAAAGTTGTATTCTGTGCATGATGTGTAATATTGTCCTAATTAGAGAAACCTTTTGCAGGTCATCCTAGTTGTTTGGATTTGACTTTGGACATGGTGCCTCATATAAAGAAATATGATTGGCAGTGCACTGATTGCAAAATTTGTATTCAGTGCAAAGACCCTGCAGATGAAGATAAGATGCTTTTCTGTGATATGTGTGATCGGGGGTAAGTTATCTTTTTCTGTAAATGTATTTTAATACTTGATATCTTGCATTTCTCATGAATTTCATGCAGTATAGATTACATCTTTCATCTCCTAGAATGCAAGCATAGTAACATTAAGTCTTCATTACAAGTCTGCTGAAAGTTACAATATTTTCCCTTAGTCAAAATAAGAAAGAAAATTGCTGAGAATCAGTCATGTTTGTATCATATACATCTTTGCCACAGAAGTTGTAAATCAAGGAACTTGCTTATGATAGTAATACTGTAAGAAGAAGTGAAGGTTAGGCACAATTTACAATACTCCATTGACCCAAAGCCTGAGTAGATTTGATATTACTGGATTACTCTCCATTTTTGCATCCAACAGATGACAAGCATACAATTTTTTCAAACAAAAATTTAATAGGTGCTTATGCAACTCGCAACACATACTGCTTCCATATCAATTAGGCCAGCAAGTCTTAGTCTCTTTAAGTCCAAGTTATGTTTCTTAGGTCACAATCTTTGTTAAAGCTCTTTGGATATTCCATTACATTTTTGGAGGTTTAACTTTTCTGAGTTCTTCTGTTCCATTGTGCAGGTGGTCAGAAATGTTCAGAATCTCAATATTGTATCACAAACTCTTCTTACCTTTGAATTATATGATCCAAAATACCCATTCACAGGACTCATAAGAAGTGTTTGGAATTTATGCACATAAATGAGAAGCTAAGACTAAGTTGAATTTAAATTGCATTTACTAAATGATTGTTTTGTATGCAGTACACAACTAGCATTCAAATTACAAGTATTACATAAAATTTCTGAATTGCCTTTAGGAAACGACCAAGAACGGTTGGGCGGGGACGTAGTGGAAGTGCATGTGCACAAGCGGCCAAGGCTGAATAGGTGAAACGCCAATTCCACATTTGCCGAACTCATGTGGGTGCCATTCATGGAGTGAATCATGGGGTAGTTTGCACGGTTGCACAACCCCCAGAAAATGAAAATGATATCATAATATCTTAGGAAAATACATTTTCCTTTTAAAATGTTAATATTCAAAATATTGCAGCAATATCGATGTATATAAAATAATTTTGTAACCAAAGAGCGATCAACTGGTTCTCTCCGGTGTCTGGTGCCTTGCCAGGAATTGCACCACGCTCTTGGCTCTTGGTTGTATTAATAGGTTTACTGGTTTACTCTTTGCCCTTCAATTTAACATGGGGAACATACAGCCTAGGTGTTGCAAGCTCACGACCGAATCAGTGCTGCAGATGAAGCGACTCCAGCGGCACGACCGGAATTGAGAGGCAGCTCTGTAAAAACTGCAGTATAGTGTCTCACAGAAGCTAGTGTGGCTACAGCTGGCCAGCGGTTTGTGAACTTTCTTGTGAATGCGAATGTGTGTTGAAGATCTTTCATTATTGCCAAATATACCAGGGCAGTGAAGTTTTCAAAATAAAATAATTTTATTAGTGTGAAACGTGTCGAAGCAATAGTGCTTGTTGCAATGTTCTGGGGTCAAATTTAAGTGCCATGGGGAAATCAAAGCCAGAACCATGTGTGCGGGAGGCATATATGCCTTACGCGGATCCATAAAATTATGTATGTAGCGTTTCAATATAGACTTTTATTTAACTTAGTTTTAATTGATTTTAATTGCGTACATTTTTATTACATATTCATGTATTGAATTTTAGAAATTACATTTCCGTCATTCAATGGAGATGCAACCTCCAGTCTGTTAGGGCACCAGCCACCACTGCATTCATGGGAGATAAAGATTTTTGGTGAAATCCTGTTGTCTTGTTCTTCATATGCAGTGAAAGAATGGTCTTGTCATCCCACTTAAGTGTATAATGAAAAGAAGTAGTCCTATTTCAGATTAAAGTAGAATTTTATTTTAAGCCCCGCTAAACTTTCTAGTGGTGATAAGTACTAATACATTCCTTGTTTTCTAAATGTAAAATTAACTAATTTAATAATTGTGTGTAACCTAGTATTTTCTTATTTTATTACGATTGTTTTCTGTTCTTGCATTTTATGAGCATGTCATTACACAAATGGAGTATAAATTCTTTTTCTGCCTGTCTTAACCTTCCACATCTTGTAAAGAAAGTGTGGGTAGTGTTCCCAATCCGTTACTTGCGGACTCGATGCCTAAGGGTTGCAGGCTCTCCTGTTTCTTCTGTTTTTAAAACAATGATGAGTAAATTATGAAAAAAGTTAAAAAGGAGAACGAGCCTTTTGACCAGTTATTTGACTAAAGAAATGGGGGTGCAAAAAGGACATGAGTAAATTAACCAAATGCTTCTAATGACTGAATCGACTCACAGCAATAACTGTTGCCTCAGCAGTGACTGAGCTGGAGGCCTTAGAGTTCAAGTCTTGACGGTGGGGTATTTTGGATTCTAGCTAGATAGTTGGATCGGTTGCAGTCGCTGTCTGGAAGATCTAGCGGTCGGCTGCTGTGATCGATAGTTTTCCGTGGTTTCTCTGATTAATAATCAGACGAATGCCGGAACAGTTCCCTAACAACCGGGCCAAGAACCGCACACTACCTGTCCTTCCTTTTCCTTGCCCTATCCTCTCCCCTTACTCTTAAATGCATCACATGCGGGAAGGCAAGGCGGGAGCATAGAGATTGTTCCGGCTGGGCAGTACTCCACTAGCGGAGACACCTGGAGGGGAAAACGCACAAGCCTATGTGTAGGTAGGCGCCAGATCTCATGGTGAAAATAACTGAAGTCATCTTCGTCCACTTACTAGGATGGAAATGACTTCAGTTCTTTTCACCATTGTATTACGTCGTCTGTCGATAACTGAAGTCATCTTCGTCCACTTACTAGGACGGAGATGATTTTATTTATTTATTTATTTTACGTCAAAAAACAGTTAAAACTGTGTATGATGTGCTATGAGGAAAAGTGAATTGTGTGCACATTTTCAAAATTCTGTGATCCCTGCACTAAGTCATATACTACTTAAATTTTTTTTTGGGGGGGGAACCCCTCCCATGTAATAAAATGTATTTTCAAGGCTAAATAAGCAATAAATTTTGGCTCCTATCCATGTTGTCCTTCGGAATAATACTTCCTGTTGCGACAACATGGAAACGATAATTTGAATAATTGTATTTCCCACTGACTTCTAGAAGACGTGCACAGAAAATGAAGTTACATTTAGTTCTTTTCTTTAGTTACTTTTTACTTTAGTTACTTTACTTTTAGTTCAGTTCTTTTCACCATTGAATTACGTCGACTGTCGATAATTGAAGTTATCTTCGTCCACTTACTAGGACGGAGATGACTTCAGTTCTTTTCACCATTGAATTACGCCGACTGTCGATAACTGAAGTCATCTTCGTCCACTTACTAGGACAGAGATGACTTCAGTTCTTTTCACCATTGAATTACGCCGACTGTCGATAACTGAAGTCATCTTCGTCCACTTACTAGGACGGAGATGACTTGAGTTCTTTTCACCCGACGGCACCTCATCAGCATTCCCAGAAGCCATCTCTGGCTGTTGGAGCGGTGAGGAAGCCAGTGGACGGATTGAGGCGAGCCGTTGTGTGTGTGTGTGTGCGCAGGTACCACATCTACTGCGTGGGGCTGCGGCGCGTACCCAGCGGGCGCTGGCACTGCCGCGAGTGCGCCGTGTGCGGCAACTGCGGCGCGCGCGAGCCTGGCCCCGGCCCGGACGCCGCCTGGCAGCACGAGGTAAGGGGAGCCGCCCGCCCACGCCCCGCTCCCCGCCCGCGCCCACGCCCCCGCCCCCGCGCCCGCGCCCGCCACCGAGCTCGCCCACGCCCACGCCCACGCCCCCGCCCGCGACCCCGCGCCGCGCCCCCGGCGGGCATTCGCCTCTGACGCCGGCCGCCTCCAAGACGCTCCTCTCTTATGGCTTTTCTCTGCGTCTCACCACAAATTGGGTCTTGTTAATTTGTTCCTGCTTTCTCACGGTTTACTCAATAAAATCAAGATAATTACTTGTTCCCCTTTCGATTTCATTTTAAGCCTAGCGGACTAACAAAATCTTAATTGTCAATTTTTTGGGGGGTCTAAATGAATTTGTTGCTGGTCAAGAAATATTTTCTGAATTGACTGAAAAATAACGTGAGAATAGCCAAAATTTTGTATTACATCTTAGTCGAGTATATTTCCTAGCCTAATTTTAAAATAATAGATAATTTTAAATGTGTTGGTCAAAGGCTAAATGTACTGTGCAAGTTGTCTATGTACTTGTCTTTTATGCGTTTGTCTTGCACACTGATGTGTGATGGAAGTTGAATTCTTAAGATTTGATGTGAAATTACCCGAGAGGTAATGCGTACCATGACATGAAAGTGCCATGAACTTGCCATGAACTTTTCTTTTGTTACTTGCATCATTGAAGTATTTTAGGTGAATCTTATTAATTCCTATGATGATTATCTGAGGCAATGTTTTTTATACTCTGCTTTTTTTGTAAGTACACAATTATTGTGAATCAGGTTTAGCTTAGCTCCACTCGTAACGAGTAACTTCAGATCATAATTGTAAATTGCTGTTTACATTAAGTCATTATTTATTTTAAGCCTTAATTGTTTTTACTATTTGTCATTGTTCACTTGTGTAAATGTGTTTTCATTTTATGTTTCTTAAAATGTTAATTTCTTTTGAGTTATTGTGATGCTAATGCATGGAAATGATGTAGCAACATTAGGAAAACAAATTGTTACATCAAATTCTAAATGATGATGATGCCAAAAAAAATTTTGTACTTAATTGTTTTTAATGTTTACAAATTTCCTTTTTTATTTTTATTTTTTAATGTGACATTTATTTAATGAATGAATTGATGAACTCAGTGTTGTTTTATTTCCATTCAATATATTTCCATTCCTTTGTGAGGAAAAAGGTGCAAATAAATCTGAATTTGTTGCCACTAGCATGTTTTGTGATCTTGACTTTTGAAGTACATGATATCAATATTCAGTCAACATGAAGAACATGCTACCTGCAATGTAAGTATTTCAAATAGCAGTAGTGTTCACTTGGTGTAGATTACATTAAAAAATTCAAAGTTGCAATTGTCATTCAACATGACTCTAGCATGTGGAGTATTTGATTTTCTTTAGTTTTATTTTGTGCACCAGTATGGGAAATTAGTGGAAACTCTTTTTTTATTTATAGAAGTAAACTAAAATACTTTTATAGCATTCATTATTAAAGTAAATTGTTACTGTACAGTTACTTGTTATAATACAGTTGAGTGTTGCTTTCTTCTTAAGTAAACAGCTTTATAGCAATAGCAGGGTAATGAAAACATGCCTCGGTTTAGTTATCAGTACTTTGTTATGCGTATATTCTATTCTCTAGCATTTTTCTTCTAGTGTAGCATTAAGTGAAGGAAAGCTTTTTGACTTATTTTTCTGGGAGAGGAACAGTGATTTATTTAACAATTATTGCTTAAGGTATATTTCCCCCATAATAATGTATTATTTAGTAATTCATTATTTGTCGTAGAAAATGACATTTAATATTGTCATTTATCTTGTAATGTCTTCATTAAGCTATTTGAATTTTCTCTGTAGTATATTTTTAAGAGTTTTGGATTGAATTTTTATTTTTCAGAATATTTACTCATAATAAGGAATTTGTAATGAAACCTCCCTCATTAATGCTTTCCCACTCATTGTTATTTAATGAAAATTACCATAAGAATCTTGAATGCTGAGTAATAATCTCATTTTTAATAGTCTTCATGAGAAGGGTTAGTGTCATACAGCAGTAGCTGTTTCCTTAAGTCAGTCCTAACAGCAGCTGTTTCCTTAAGTCTATGTACTCGAAATGATTCACACCACTTGTCATGAAAGCAAATAAGGAAACTCATTACAAGTATATTATTACATGGACATCAATTACTAAACTCTTGGATGTTTCTTACCTGGTTTCATGAGAAGTGACATAACAAGAATCAGCCGAATGGGAGCCCCTCCATTGACATTTTGGTTCAGACATGTGAAATGGATTAATTTTATATAAGACTGATCTTGTGAATTAATTAATCAAAGATTACCATAGATATTGAATACTTTTAGTTTTGCTTTTGTTTTGTGAATATGTTTTCATCAAAGCTAGAATGTTATATTAAATTAATAAATACTAAACTAGTGGTGGTACTGAATAACAGACTTTCTCATACTAGTCAGTTTTCATTGTGTTGCCATACAGTGTTGTATTATGGCAGTTTGAAAAGTTATTCTGAAAATTTAATTGTTGGTTGTGGATGGGAGAGGAATCAGATAAGAAAGTTTTATTTACTTAATATTACGTTGTTGCTACTTTCAATAAAATGGTTTATCAACTTAAATAATTATTTATATATATATATACACATACACATACAGATTTGCATAAGAAGGACGTTATATAATGATACTGGAGTTATGTATGGATTCGTACTAAAATGTGTGCGTTCATTGAAATTATTCTGACTTGTCTTATAATGTGCTTCAAATAATAGAACAGTTAAGATCTATGTATGCTTATTTCTTTTGTGGTAGTAAGACAGGGCTATGGTTCCTTACTATTGAAATAATCTCAGATATGCATCGCGGGCACTTTCTTTGAATTTGTTTGGACCCTTTCAAGTGAAGTGCGAAGTGAGGGCTGAAATTGCAATATTCTATTACGTGACCATTCCCAGTAAGCGAGAAAGTATGTGCTGTTGTAGCGCCTCTAGTATCAAAATGTGAGTAGGTTATCGTCATTTTGCAATTTTTGAACTTGGATGTTTTCGAACCTATGGTACCCTTTGAATAAGGAAATTGAAAATGGAATGTCTAGTTTCAGCTTGATACTCCTTCTTTTTGTACGTGGCTTAGCCCTCCCCCACCCCACACTCTCTCCTTACATCCCCTACTGAGTGAAAGCAAACAGATAATAGAAACGGTACAAAACGGTCGAGGTTTTTGAGTGCCTCCTCACCAGTGGACTTGAAAGGTGGAAAGAGATGGTGGGTGGGGCGGGGGCGGGGGCGTGGGGGCGGGGCGAGCAACCGGCGAGCAGCGCGGCCGCACCTCTGACTAAAGCTGGGCCCCGCCCCCGGCCCCGCGCCCTCGCCCGCGCTGCGGCTGTTGCAGTACAAGAAGGCGGACCACAAGGGCGCGCCGCCGGGCCCGGCCAACGCACGCGTCTACGCCCAGACGCTCTGCATCGCCTGCTCCAAGTGAGTGCTGCTGACGAGGGCCACTCGGCCTTTGCAAGCCCATACATTACCATAAATAACGTAGCGCAATTATAGAGTATTTCGAGCCGCCCCCCTCCCTCTCCTCCTTGCGATGCACCTGTAAAGTGAGCTAGAACCAACCCACCCACCCACTCCCCTAAATAATTACATCTCGCTTGCGACAAGACCCCCCCCCCCCTCCATTTCATTTACAGTAAGTAAAAATAAATGATAAAGCAGTAACGAATTGTATTAATTTTATTTGTTATATTATTTATATATTAAAATGTATGACAATTGAAGTCGGAATCAGTTGGCAATGCGGACTGTATCTAACAAATGGGGACATGGGAACAATTTTTGAATAAAGGAAGCACACATAGGCGAGAAAATTCTGTCAAGCCATGGACACACCTTTGTGAATGGCGCATGGGTCCGGAGTCTATTGCACCAATTTAATTGGGTTCTAGAAAATACTGTAAATCAGTTTGAATATTTTTTTCATAATCTAACTGATTCACTCATTATACCATTAATGAAAAAATATTTCCATTCATTGTATCAATTTATTCATCATAATTTTTTAATTTAATTTGTTAATATTTTGGTATGAGACTGAATATAAGAAATTATTTCAGCAAATGATGAAAAATTTTAGAAATCAGCATCAGCATTACATAATACTATACTACCTTCCTATCCCTATGTAATGCTGCGTAACACTGCTTGAACTCCCCTCCCCTCTCTTTAGCATTACATAATTTATAGACAACCCTGTAACAGCTGACAAATGCATTATGGCATTTACAAAGAAATAAAATATCTCTAACTAATAAATACTGTAATTTTCAAAGTTATAAAGAAAATGAAGTTTCATATTGTAGTTACAGAAATGTACAGTCAGTTTTTGTTTCTTTTATAAATCAAAAATACTTTTTGAATTTTGAAAATGTGTATAACTTTTTTAAAAAAAAAGACAAAATAATAACTCAACCTTAAATCCTTCACAGATTGCGAGTACATTATATTTCTCTTATCCATAAAAACATCTTGAAGATACCTTTAAATATGTATGTGGTACAGTTATTTAAAAATATATCATTTTCTTAAAATTCCTTGTTATAATTTTTGCAGCTATAGGCCTGGTTGCGCTGACAATGTAATTGTTAACTAAAGGAAATCTATTGATGAATTAGCAAAACTAAACTAAATTAACACTTGCTTGAATTAGTGTACCTAAGAATAGTTAGCAACATTGAAGATGTCTTTCACTGAGGCACTTTAAGGGAAATAACCTCTGTAATAAAAATAATATGAATGGCTTTTCTTGCATTTACAATTGTAAATGCAAGAAAAATCATTCATTAACAGAATATGTATGTTATTTTTCTACCTGCAAGATTTTTTTATATCATTTGATTGCTATTTGCTCTTGTTCTTACACAAACTCAATTAATATTCTTGCAAATTAATATTATGTATAATAATACTTTTAGAAATAATTGAATATGAATTCTTATGTAGTTCTATTTATTAACTTGATATATTGGCAGAATAAGGAACTGTTGTTGTTTATGTCAGATCCCTGCTTTCTTGATCCCCACAACTGGTGCAAGTTTGTATGGGGAGACTGCCCCTTTGAACACTTAAACTTTTAGGCTGTGCCAGTGCTGTGTCTAGCTATAAGGCACTAAAAGTATGATTTTCCTTATCCATGTTGGGCCATTCACTACTACTGCAGTGTGGCATAGTAGCTGTATAAAGAAAAAGGTTTGACACAAATATGCCACTTATACGTTTTGAAAGCATGACAAAATAAAATAAAAATGAGATGTATTTAAAATGAATTAAAATTGTTCAAAAAGTACAACAATTTTCCCTATTATTGTTTTGAAAGTACATCATAGTCCTTAACAGATTCTTCTGGAAGATTCCTGCTGATATAATGAATTTTTCTGTGCCGTTTTTACGATATTATTTGCCCTGCTTGAAGATTACTGTGAGATCCTCCTTTACATTCGAAGCTTTAGAAGGCAGCACCTGTTATAAATAGAAGCACTCCCCAGTTTCATGTAAAAAAGTAATGTTTAATATTATATTTCTCATCACTGCATCAGATTATGGCGCCGTGGACGATACTGCCAGCTGTGTTGGCGATGCTTTGATGCCAAGACTGACGATGATGGTGGACTCATAACTTGCAGTGTCTGTGACAAGATGATGCATCCAGGTTTGTAATTGTATAATGGTATTTTGACGGAGATAGCATAAGGCTTTGTAATTCCAAAAGTTATATTTTTATATTGCAAGCGTAGTGTAGAGAAAGTATTGTAAAGCTGCTGTAAAAACAGCAATTTTTCGACAGAAAACTTGTAGGGCCATAATACATAAAAAGTGTATAAATCTTGTTCCTTTATGTAGTAAATTACTTCCTGTAACATACATAGTCAAAATCCTAGTTTTGTAAGGCCAAAACACTGAAAAATTGGTTTACGCCAAAACGTCTATCTGTGAACAATGCTAGCGGCTAAATCGTAGGATGGATTTTTTCTAAAATTAATATTCCCTGATTGATCTGATCTCATAAATTTGATGCAGATATTTTGATTTTTGGGGGGATTGTGTGTGAAGCCTCAACATTTTCAAAATTAAAAAAGAAAATGGCTCCATTTTTTGCCTTGGAGAGAGAAAAATATGCTTAAAGAAATTATACAGGTTGCATTTTTATTGAACTCACTGAACAAAATACCTCCTTCAATAGTTTGCGGAAGTTTGTGCTGTTGTAGCCCCACTAGTTTTTGTTATGTGAGAGATGATTTGTCTTGCTTTCAGAATGCTGCAATGCCGTTGGAGGTGTGGAACTGGACAGAGCGAATTTCCTTTGCGAGATCTGTCAAGAGAAAGGGCATCAAGCTCGGGCATCATCTTTAAAACTTTCTATGCGGCCTGTCGTTAAGGTATGAAATAGTTCAGAATGTCATAATATTCCTCAGCAAGAATAGTGACACAAGTCAAAAACAGAATTGCATTGTTGTTATTGTTGGATTGAAATATCGATGGATTTGAACGCCTCAGAGCAATTAAGTGTGTGCAACAATGGTTGTATCAGTAAAGATTCCTTTGTGATGCAATGCAGAAAAGTCCATACTAATCTTGGGGTAATGAGATAGCTTTTTTTATGAAAATTCAAGTTCTTAAAATTGGATAATGTTAGTTGAACCTGTAATTTTTAGTAATTTATTGAAGAATTTGAGGATTGTCTTTATAATTTGATGATACCAGATATTCTAGTGTGGTTTTCAAATTCTTTTTGCAGAAAAGACAGTAGATTTGTGTGATGATGTAAAGTACTACAGTAGTTTTGGATTCAGATTGAATAGAATCGTGCACTAAAAGTACTGGAATTTCTCCTGTTATGTAAAATGATGGGGATTTTTTTTTTTTTTTTTTTTTTTTTTGTAAAAAAAATACATGTTTTATTAAAGGCTATAATGGAATAAGATGATAAAAAGATCCCCCAAATGTATTGAACCATGTCCTTGTGGAATAAGTTTGTGTGCAAGGAAAACTAAGATCTCCAAAGTTTCAACACCCTTTCCTGGTTTATAAAATCCTCTTATTTTTCTATACATTGCTACCAAAACAAATTCACTCTATGTTCATAAGGCACATTGCTCTTACTTCGAAATTGTGATTTTCCGTTAAATATCATATAATTCATATACAGGAAATAGATATTAGCAAGAAGAACCTCATTTACAAAAACACATTAAAAAATCCAAAATTAAATTCATTAAAATAAATATGAGTAATGGTAAATGTTATGATCTGGGCTGGCAGGGTTGCGCCGTGTCGAAGGCTGAGGTGGTGACGTTTCGACCAACATATTGTGGTCCTCTTCAGGGTTGTAGAGGGCTCTCCAGTTTTCGACATGGTGCAACCAGGGCAGCCCAGATCATGGCTCTTGGTTGGCTTTCATTAAATGATGGCCAATGACATAATTTAATGGTAAATTTTTCAAGTCAATTATGCAGAATAAGTAGCAGTTTGCACAAATTTAATGTTTATAATGAACATATGGAATATAAACAATATTGCATTATAAAATCATGATTAAATAATTGGAAAATGTGTGTTTCTTGCGTATACTAAAGGAGAATACTTTTTTATGACAAAGGCAATTGAATGCATTTGAATTGAAATCTGGTCCCTAGTAATTACCATTTTAAAAAATTCAGCCTCTTGCTGGTGCAAAATTTATTTATTTAGTTCACTCTGAAATGTTCAATAATACTCTACAAAAGTAATTGAATGCTAAATTAATTAATAAAATAATTTGTGTCATCTTGATGTAGGAAAAGAAAGAGAAATTTAAGAAAACTTTTTTTTTAACTAAAAACTTTTTAAAAATTTGGAAACCTTGGGTTTTCATGATTCCAAATATATTCCAAACGGAATTGGGTAAATATGTTTCAAGGTAATTTTTTCAATCTTATTCTGCTGTAGCATATATATATTTACAAGTTGGAAGCTCCTTCTTTTAGGCAAATAAATAAATATATAAATATATATATATATAAAAAAATTATTAGTTCGACATGATGGGCAACTGATTAGAATGAAAATTAAATAATCCTTGTAGGGGCTGCAATACAAGAGACGAGCATATGGAAAAAATATTCAGGGGACTCAGTATGCAAGTTTCTAAAATATATAACAATAATGCTTCTCAACAATTGCAATACAAAATTGTCTGCTATATTTTTATGGGGAATAAAATGATTGGTGATTTTTATGTTGTGTGAAAGCAGTACGTTTCAAAATTGACTTTTTAATTTTGAAAGAATAGTGATGGTTGAACTATTGTATATTCTCATGTTTCCATTCATTGTAAAAAGAATTTGTAACTGTGACATGGTGAGTTGTTTTAATATTTCCATAAAATTATTGCTTGTGTTACAAATAAAATTTTATGGAAAAAGTCTTAAATAGCACATTCTCACTTTTAAACTTGTGTCGTTTTTCCTGCAAGGAATTCAAAGTATGTAACAAATGATTGATTAATCAGTGCACTGAGATCTATGTGATTTTTCAAAAAGCATTTCTGACAATTTACTGAAGTTAATAATGTTACGGAGTAAACAATTGTGATAGTATCAATCAAAAGTAATCATAACATGTTGTACTATGAAAAAGAGGAAATACACATTTTTGATGTACCTGTACATTGTTACAGTTTTGTGTGTTTCCGAATTTAAAAAAATATATATAAATATATATAATGTGAACCCTTAATATTCCAAAAAGGCATACGTTGTTAAAGGTACAAGAAATTTATCTGTGAATGTGGTTCAAATATTTGTTTCACTCCTGACAGGGCCCTGTCCTATTCAAAACTGGATACTACATATAACTAATTAGATTACAAGCAAATATAAACACAAAATTACTTTCTTTTAATACTTCATAGTGTATTATTAATACTTGTTATTTTGTTGTAAAAGTTTCCAAGAAATTGACAATATTTTAAGAATCATATCCACGGAACTATATAGGAGGGCAACCTGAATAAAGGAATCAAGTTGGGTAGAGAGTAAAAGGAGATTGCTCTTTGACTTGGCAAGTTGTGATCTCCTTACTGTCTGAATACTGCCATGGTTTGTGCCAAAGTGACAGAGACCTAGGGTGAGTGTGCATGTGTTCATGCATGTGTGAAGGTTCAGATGTACGGACGAGAGTTGATCTGGTTGAAAGACCCCTCCTTCGACGGCACTTCTAGGCAGGAGCTCCTCTTCCAGGCCATGTCTCCAAAAGAGGCATGCTTTGCTTCTGGGTGCAGCAGCGCTCTGAGATCAGAGGGGATTGCTCCAGGAGAGGCGAAGGAAGTTCCTCCTCAGAATGATTTTATTTGTTTCTGAGATGTTTAAAAATGCACATCATTCAAAACACAATGAAAATCAATTTCCTTGTAGTCATGAACTCAAATAGCTCCTTTAAATGGTAGTTACATTCAGAAACAGAAAGTGTCTGAGAAGTCATTCCTCCCTTTCCTTTCCTGAGAAACTGCGCTACTAGGAGTGTATTACGTTAATGTTAAAAGCCCATAAATCAGTTGAAACACAAATCCTTGTTGAAATTGACCACATTTAGTACAAAATGGTATTTCAGTTCATTGTCAGAAATGATTTATAATGATCATATTAATAAAAGAATGTGATTCAATACACTTTATTTTCCCAGGGATTGCGTAATAATGCGTGTTGTAGTAATTGAATTCACACTGAATACTGTCCCGCCTGTCCTTCAGAATTGTGGAATTTGTTTGGACATGCAGGCCGTTCCTTTTTTAACACTTCAATTGATGAAAACATGTGGAATTTTACAGTAACAAATAGAGTAGGGTTGAACTGCAATCATGTTCTTTTCTTAACTGAGTTTGCAAATATCAAGCATGATATTTTGTGAGATCATGTATGTGTATTGTTTGATACTAGATTTGTGCTTGCTACGCATGTATGCTAAAATTCGGTTTATTCCTGTATGTTTACATTTATACGAGTTTTGTTCAGGTGTAATCACTTTTCAGTAAGTGGAATTGTGGAAGCGATGTCAATCATGTTATGTGTGTGCTTTTCAATTTATACATTTGTTGTGCACTGATAATGTGGTGTAACAAAGATGTAATAAGTCAAACAACTATTTCAGTAGATTTTATTATTTATTTTCTTTAATTTATTTTGTACTAATGATGAGCATTTATGAATTGCACAAGAAAAGTACTGTAAAAATTATAGTTCTGAGAAGTTTAACATGAACAGTGTAGTTTTTAATTGATTTGAACAGTATTTACCTGACAGGTGAAAGTTTAGCTGTTCTTTTAGAGAGAGGCTCAGGGTAAAATGTTTTGATATTAAAGATTTGAAGTGAGGTAGGCAAAAAACATTGTTAATAGGAAAATTTGAAACCTTGCCTGTGTTGTCTATTGTTAATATAGTAATGTATAGGAATGAAAGATACTGATGCAGTCAAGTCTTTATTTGTTTTCCTATCATTAGATATGTATTATTCATTGGCGAATTTCTCAAACCAACCCTCAAAAGGGTTTTTGAATGGTGTTTGTTTTAAAAACATTCCCCTTCTGTATAGCTCGATTTATGTAAAATTTCCTCAGTTTCTATAATAATCGTCTCGAATTCTTATAAATGTTATTCTTTGTATATGTATGTTACCTGCTTACTTGATGTTCAATTTTATATACAACTTACTGCTGAGTAAAAAACTTCTTTATTATAATTTTTTTAAAGCAGAAAAGTGTTAAAAATTTGCAAAAAAATTAGTAATTTTCTAGGTTATTACTTTGTCAGCTCTTAAATTGAATCAACTAGTTGAAATTGCATTTCATTGTTGGGCAAGTTCTGTGTTGAAATGTTAATTTTTTTTAATATATTTATTACATGCTCCTTTAGGGAGTAATATTTTTCTGTTCTGCAATTTGCTTTTGAGAAAAAACGTTCAATGTAAAAATATTTCTTACCATTCCAATAATTTTCAATAATACTTTTTATTTGCCCTCTAAATATATATTTTACTATACTACAATTTTTTTTATTAAAATTTCACCTGCTAACTTAGCTCTTTAAAAACGCTGAAATGGGGTTCATAATTTATACAAAAGGAATTCTAAAACATGTTTCAAACTAAAAAAGTTGGTTTAGCAAAACACCATGCTTGGCAGCTTGTTTTTTTACTTCAGTAGAAACTCTCCGGTCTATGTTAGTTGTCATCTTGACATTTATAGATTCTTCTTTAAACGTAATAAACATGAATGTTGCTCCTGTGACAAATTGAAGTATAAACATAATTCAGAATAAATCTGAATTATTGTAAGCAGTTTTTCAATTTTAACCCTTCAGAATGGAAATGTCAAGCACTGAGTCTTTTGGATGTCTTGTTATATTTATTAACTGTTTAATTGATTGTTTACTTTCCATTACTTTCTTGAAAGAACTGGGCATTTGCTAAATGGTTAAGGTTTAAATTTCCACAAACACAAAAATGAGAATTTTCAGACACCAGCTTGTGGAACCCATTAGGACCATCATTTTAAGAGAAAAGGAGTTGTTCTAAACTCATTGCTGAGTGGTAATATAGTTTTTGCTTGAGCTTCCTGGTTTTAGCAACCACAATTCTAGTAAATTTTGGCCATTGTAGAATCTATCATGGAAAGCAGATTTTTGTACTAGGTTCCGGTTTTAGAAGTAGCAGAGAGGGCAGTTCATGATGGGTGAAGCAACCTCTGTAGGATGAGTTGGGATGGCCTGTGGAAAGAGGTCACCTGAAAACTTTCATCTAAATTTATATAATTTGGATAATTTAATTAAAAATTGCATTGATATTATTAATGATAATTATTGGGGGAAAGGGTGCAATTCCATTGAAATAAATTTGAATTATATTCCTTAATACTATTAAAATTTGCACATCATTGGCACGTCTTATAACTGCATCATTGTAATAGCAAATAATTTAACAGGTATAATAAACATATGTTATTAATAACAAACTGTTTGAGGATATACTCGAATACAAATAATTATGTTCACGTGGATGGTGTCACTAACTTTATCTATGCCACTGGTTTGAAGATATACATACCTTCTTAGATTTTTTGCCTAAGTGGTATAAAATTCCTTGCTGAAGGGTTAAGTTGAATAGGCATTATTGGAAATAATTTTTGTAACATCTGTAGTTTGAATTGTTGTCAAGATTGTAATTCAGTCACAGATTACGTTTAATTTCTGCTGTGTGTTGGCACTAAACACTGACCTATTTTTGGTGGTATGTTCACAGTTGACTTACATAGACGGGTATTGAACAAAGATCTGATCCCCCCTGTTCGCAGAAGGATAGAGCGACATCAGTTCCTGAGTGCAAATTATATATCAGATTGTTTTTGTACAGATTTTTAATGGATGTGGACTACTATGTATTTCCTCTCTGTCTAGAATGAAAGACTAAAAATATTATGTGTGAGTGTTCTGTTTTTTTTAAGAATATAAAAGAAATTAAATATCTTTCAAAAGTGTTTTATTATCCCAAAGTTTTATGTAATGAAGCTGGACAAGGTAAGCTGTGGACATTTTTATTTATTACATTTCTGTTTTTTCTGTCTTGTGTGCTATTATAGAGTGTAGAGAAAGCATTGTGATGCTGCAGGAGAAAGTGCCAATTTTCAATTGAAAAGCTTATTTTCTTGTTTCCTGATACTGAAAATCGGATTTTTTACTCCTAAATTACAGTCAAACTTCACATACCATTTTCCAGGGGACTGAAGAAGTGAGAAAAATGCAGAACTGAAATTCAGTGTTATGAGCAAAAGAAAAACTCAATTTTTTTACATTGGTATGCTTCACTCTTTGACCAACATTAGTTTTGATTTATTAAGTAAAGAACAGTAAAACCTGTATGAGATGTATGGGAGAGAAGTACCATGTGCACATTCTTTCGTGAAATCCCTACCTAACATTTGAACCATGCATAGGTGAATGATGAATAAAAATTTCAAAAGAAGCAAAGTTTGAAAACTAGATATTTTCGTTCGCAAGTTATAGAAAGCTTATATAGCAGCAGTAAACGAACTGCAGATTATATTTTATTTTTATATTGCTAACAAAATAATCCCCCGCTTCATTCCTACCACTACTAGCAAAAGGTGAAGCTACATATATGTTCACAAGCAAAACAAGGGGCCATCTCAGCATTTGGTGAGCGGATCACGGGAACTGGGCAAAACCTGATCGAGACAGAAAGCTGAAGTACATTACTAGTAGGGGGAATATGCGGGTACGGCCCAAGGAAATGATGTCATCAGCTTATCTTATCAGCTGGTGACGTCACTTCCTGGGACCGAACCCGCACATGTGTTCTTGGGGGTGTTGTAAGGGTCCTGCCCCCGGAAGTGGCTTATCTGCTTATCTTATCAGCAGATAAGTGACGTCACTTCCTGGGGCCGCACCCGCACATGGGATGACGTCAGAGGGTGTTGCGTCATGGTTAGTGTGCGCGCGCGCCCTGGCGGCGAAATGCTGCGGTGGAGGTGTTGGTGGTGGCGCGCTCTGTGAGCGTCGTGTGGAAGTCGGACGGGACGTGTGCTGGTTGCGTGGTGGTGTCTTCAAAAACTGGGAGTCGGCGCGAGGTGGATTCGAAAAGCCGGGAGTAGCGTTTCCTGTGAGGAAAGGGGGGGTGGAGCGCACGCTAGCTCTGAGCTACCGCGACACGCCCGGGTAGAGCGTCTCTTGAGTGGGTTTTACGATACTCCTGCCTCGCGCGCGCCGGGGCAGCGTGCGTTCATGCACGCAGACACTCGCGCGCGCCGGTGGCAGCGTGCGTTCATGCACGCAGACACACACACACACACACACATATATATATATATATATATATATATATATATATATATATATATATATATATATATATATATATATAATTACCATGAATGTATGCGCGATGCTGCTTCTACTGTGTGAGGGATGTTGACACCTTTGTCGTCCACGACTGAATGAGACGCGTGCGCCTCCACCCCCTTTTTTCTTCACTATCGTGAAAAAGACCCCCCGCGGTGACGTCACATCCTGCATCTATTTATTTATTTATTTATTTTACGTCAAAAAAACAGTTAAAAACTGCGTATGACGTGCTATGGGGAAAAGTGAATTGTGTGCACATTTTCAAAATTCTGTGATCCCTACACTAAGTCATATACTACTTAAATTTTGAATTTTTGAAAGGGAGAAAAAAAGAAAAAAAAAACTCCCATGTAATAAAATCTATTTTCAAGGATAAACAAGCAATAAATTTTGAATTTTGAAAGGGAGAAAAAAAAACTCCCATGTAAAAAAATCTATTTTCAAGGGTAAATAAGCAATAAATTTTGAAAGGGAGAAAAAAAACAAAAAAAACTCCCATGTAATAAAATCTATTTTCAAGAGATAAAAGCAATAAATTTTGGCTCATTACTTCCTGCCGCGACAACATGGAAATGATAATTTGAATAATTGTATTTCCCACTGAATTCTAGAAGACGTGCACAGAAAATGAAGTTACATTTATGTCCAGAAGCAAAACAAGGGGCCATCTCAGCATTTGCTCAATGGATCAGGGAAACGAAAAACCTGATCGAGATGGGGGTCATTGACCCGCTCTCGCTGTCTGATTGATTGATTGACTGGGGAAAAAAAGAAAATCCCTGCCTGGAGGTGAGGGGATGATAAATAACAAAAAAATGTGTACCAGATTAAATATATATATGTATATATATATATATATATATAGAAAAAAAATTGACAAATACGATATAAATACAATTTTTAAAAAATTCTTGAGAAAAAATTAATTCACATTTTTTTTTAATTATTGATTTCTTTTTTGATCTTCTCATCCACATACCCTTTCGTAGCCCCGTCGTCCGTTTTCAGTGGTGGCACCACGTTGACTAGAGGTTTTTTCATCACGTTGACGTTTCCCAGTTTGCTGCATCGGAGGTTTGGAATTTTTTCTAGCTGCGTCGTGATGCCTTTGATGTTGCGGTTGACGGCATCTTTTTCTTCTATGGGAGAAGCCGTATTCGAAATGCGAAAGAGATCCGCGTCAAAGGGGCTGTCGTCTTTCCATTGGCGGAGACATTTGGATTGATTGTCGATCACGCATTGTAACGAAGATTTTATTTCGATGTTCTGCAATATTTTCTCATCATCTTGCGCTGCGATTTCACGAGCTAGTTCGATTTGTTCGTCCACGTACGCTTTGGTGGCAACGTAATCAGGTATATTGCAATATTCTATTCCCTCGTCCTCCGCTTCGACGTTGTCATCGTACTCCTCATCCTCTTCTTGCTGACGCTCCTCCTCCTCTGCCGAGTCGTAGTAGACGTCTCCTTGCTGGGAAGTCCATGATGCGGACTGACGACCGCATCATGTTCAAGTGTGTTCACGTCGTTTTATACGTAAAAAATGGTCGTCGCGGCCGCGGCGATAGAATGAGTGTGGTGGTGGTGGTGATGCACAGTGCGGACTTGACCACGGTGACGAGGCGTTTGCGTTTTCTCCGTTTTTTTTGCTGCGGGGGAGGGCGGTAACTTCGAGTGGTCGATTTTGTAGGTGGTTGAGTTTGTTGCAAACTCATGCTGCTACTGCCACCATTGTTTTTGAGATGAATCGCCATGTTGTCGTGTTCCTCCTTTTTGCATGCGACGGAGAGTGGGAAATTTGACGCGGTTTTTTCTCTTCATCCTCCACCTCTTCTTCAGCGCTGACATCGTACTCCTCCTCCGGGTCGTAGTAATAGGAGCATTCGCTTTGCCGACAGCTCATGATGCACCGATGACCACGATGTCCCATCACGTTTGTTTTATGCGACTATTGGTGACGTCAAAATACACGTGCGCCCCTTGTTATAATGTTTGAGGCAAGGGAGGAGTTTCAGAATGCGCGGATCTCTCTGTACGTCGTCCGGCAGACGGTGGAAGACGGCAGGAACGTCCTTCGCGGCCCAATGTATTAGAATGTCAATGGGCAGCGATAGTTCGTCGAGTCCGAGAAGAGAACGGTCGTCGACGAACCGTTGTACGGCGCGATATGCGCTGGTCCACCGTAGCTCCCTCTCAACCATCTGCTGTTCGCTTCTCGCTGGTTACCGACCGACTGACACACCGCACACCCCGAACTGGAAGTCTTATCGGACCGCCGTCGGGTGATGATTCACAGGAAGTCTTATCGGTCCGATAAGAGTTCCGGTCGTTCTGTCGTCAACCACTCGTAGAGCGCGAGGACGTATTGTACTCCCAATCCGATCGGATTCGTTCCGTTCGGAACCGATCCGTTCGGAACGAAGCGGAAGATCGTGTGATTCACACTCTTTTATATGTGGACATCCTTCTGAAAACATGTCCACGACTGGACAGTGTACGCGCTGCCGTAACCACACCGCTTTTTCTAGTCCTTTCACGAAAATTGTTCCGACGCCGTCGAAGGCTTGCTGAACGACGTTATGTATGTCGTAGTCGTACATACCGCTATTCCATAACGGACTGGGGCGGTGGAATCTCTCGATCCATCACCGCGTGCGATTATCTTTCCGATCGAGTTGAGAGATCGGACAAGGCGCTCGAAACACATACGTCTGACATTTCCTTTCTTTGTCTTCTCGCGAATTCGGAATTTTCAACACTGTCAGCAATTTGATGACGAATCGTCCGTTCATGTGATAACCTTGAAGGTCGGCAATAGCGGTCGAAGAAGAAAGGGGTTGTTGTTCACTGGATGGCGTCTCCGTTTCTTCTTCTTGCGCACACCAAGAAACATTCGCCGACGGTGTCGTCATTGATTGCTTCTTCTTCTTTGCATACCACTTCTAACTCGATGTCTTTTTCGTTTGTTTCATCGTGAGCCGGCGCAAAAAGAAGTCGTCATAAGGCTAGAATGACAAAGCCGGTCACGCAAACTATCCACGTAAGAAAACATAGAACTGAGAATATAATGTCTTCTGTAGTCATGCGGGTGGATTTGTAGTAGTAGTAGTAGTAGTAGTACACGCTTCGCTCTCTGACTGACGAAGTCATAGGACGAAAGATTCGTTATATACCGGAAACGGCTTATCACATGCATTGATATCGCTCCCTTTTTTATTTTTTACACTTCAATATCTCTTTCGTGTACCCATGAATTGTGTCGAGAATCGAAACCGAGCCATTTCACGAGACGAAGCGGACCCTTTTTGCGTACGATCCGCTCGACAAGGTATTGATGTGGATAGCGTGTACGCTGCAATTCGTCGGTGTAGAATCGACCCTCGATCGATTAACCTCGCATGTCATCGAGCGAATACGTCACGGGATTGGACAGATAGACGCGCGCGATTTTGAATAGTTCGGTTCCCCATCGTGCTTCGTACCCTTTCTGAAAGGGGGAGCTTTTGTACGTGTTCAGCCGAACGACGTCACCGACTCGCAATCGATTCGGCTTGAGGAGACGCGGGTCGAGCGTCTTCGCGCTGGCGTACACCGTCGTCATTAATTTGTCGTCTGTGACGTCTTTCGGTTTCATACCGATCGTCCTGTGTTTGGTGTTGTAGTCTCGGAGGAGGGAGTGGAGCATGAGGGTCCAGCGGCGCGTGCCCTCGGCAGAGAACCGTCTCCACATACGCTCTTTGAGTGTGCGATTAAATCGTTCGACGACGGCTGCCTTTACGTTCGAAAAGGTGGAATAATGGTGAATACCGCGCTCTCGAATCCACTTGGTGAGCGTGCTGTTGTAAAATTCGGTGCCTCGATCAGTTTGCAGGAAGTGGGGCACTCGTCGACTGCCGCTCGACTTCACGATGCGATCGAAAGCCTTCGCGACTTCCGCTCCCGTCTTTTTCTTTATCGATTCCGCCCATGCGTACTTGGAATAGACGTCGATGACCGTCAAGATGTAGCGCATACCTCGATTGGTTTTCGAGTACGGTTGCATATCGACCAAGTCGGTCTGCCATAGGTCATCGAGTCCTTTCGTAATTACTCGCCGCCTCCCGTAACGACGTCGGGCCGGCGCGTGTAATTCAACGGCAAGACCTTGCCGGACAGATGACGTCATCCCAGTAAAAAAAGGGCCTTTAGACGATAATCCCAGCGTCACGCAGCTCGTCTTCTATTTCTACGATTTCACCGTCGAGCCCGTTGTTCCCGGCGGCCTTGGAAGCGTGCAAAAGACGTAGTCTTTCTACGAGCGTGTTCTGATCGCGCCAATATTTGTAGTCGGGCGCGGTCACGAATCGCTGACCCCTCCCCTTCTTTGAAGTCTTGAGCTTTTTCGTCTTTCCTCTCTGAAAAGTGGTGAGATGATATGACGAAATTTATACTTATTATCTTTTGATGAGTGAAACGGCAAATTCGATTTGTAATACTCTCTGTGAGCGGAACTTAATTCGAGAATTCTTTTGTATTTCAACATGTCGTCCGTAATCGCATGGAGGTTAGGTTGTTTATCAAAAAGTAGTTCGAGAAGACCGGGCTCGGGATAGAACTTGTGTCCCTGCACGTAGAAGGAACCGTCTTCCGGACGAAGTTCGATTAAACTGTTACCGATGTGAGGTTGGTTTCCTATGTAGAACGGACCGTAAACGTCATCTGTTATCCCGAGTTTGGAACGATCTAAATATTGTTTCAACAGAGCGTAATTTTGGGAGGCGAATGTGTTTTCTTTTTCAGACTCTGCGATAGTGTTGAGTGAGTCATGGAAGTCATCGCTTCTTCATCTTCTTCTTCCGACTTGACGAGGTCGTCCTTTACTCGAACGTGAGGTAAAAACGATTTTTTAACATTTTCTCCTTTTTTCTCTCTCTTTTGTGAAGCGCTTTTGAGACGGGAGTCGTGAGATAGTTATCGAGTAATCTATTACGCTTCGTTTCGGATTCTTGCAAGGTGTCCATTTTGTTGCGAACGTTTTCGCGCGCCTTCTCCACTTCACGCTTCAACCTGTCCTCCTGTGTTTCGGGTGGAAGGGGAGCGGGGGGTGGGGAGCGGTGACGGTGACGTGGTGACTTGTCGCGCAGTCTCTTTTTCGCTTTCTCAAGCTCGCTCAGGGTCCTCAAATCCCTTCTTTCTCCTCTTTGCGTTTCCCTTTTTACCGTTTTTTCTTTCTTTTTTGTCTTCAAGTGACCCCCGAGTTTGGATTTGAGTTTCATCACACCCGCAATACCGAGCGCCGCAGCTCTTTCACCGAAACTCGCGTCTCTGGATTTGACTCGCTCCCACGCCGCCTTGGCGAGCGATTCGTCCTCTCTTTTGCGTTCTTCGCCCCCTCGGTAGTTGTGGTAGGCGATATCGTGTTCCATACACGCTTTGTCCGACGGATTAATGCCCCGGTCGCCTCTTTGTAGTCTTCTCGTGAGTTTCGTTCCGGGTCCCCAGAACTGATAACCACCGGGAATGTGAAGTTCGAAGGGAAGCTTATCGATCGCCTGATTGAGGATCCGACCTATAAATCCGCTACCTCGATAGTGACGAGGTCGTCGCGTTTCCGCGAAATACGAAGAATGTTGTCGCACGTACACCATCTCATGAGAGAGTGAAGATCGTCTCGGATAGAAACGATGTTTTATAGTGTCAGAGGAATTGATCGAAACCCGATCGGTATCGCCCCATAGTGAGTGGACTCGGTTTGCAGATCATCACGAAAGCAAAAGGCTCGGAATTCCACACTTCGGAGCACTTTGCTTTAAAGTCGTTGAAAGAGCTATAATCGTTTCCGACATGTTCCTTGTAGATGTACTCTAGATTGTTATCGTCTTGCCGGAAGATGACGATTATATTCGCGTTATCGCGAATCAGTTGCTTGGGAATTTTCGTGTACGTCTGACATAGATAGAGCACGTCCGTGTGTTTGTGTCTTCCGGCGGCAAAGTAATGTTTAATGTTATCTTGTTTCTCCGTGGCGATGTCGTCGAAGATGAAAACGCTGTCGGGAAGCGCCTCGGCGGGCGGCACGATGTTGTCGTGTTGTGAAAACGAATGAAAAGGAACGAGTCCGTCGCATACTCGCTTCAAGTACGTATACATGGTGCTGCTCTTCGGTGGTAGAGTACAAATAGACGTTGAGGAAGGCCAGTCCAAACTTCCCGGTAAGGAGGGAGACGACCGCGTTCGTCTTTCCGGATCCGGAAGATCCAGCGATAAGAGCGCGCACGCTATCAGGGAAAAGACGGCCGTGTCGACTCTTTTTCCCCTCCCCCTCCCCTCTTGCATTCCATAAGGCCGTCACGTTCACGACGGGCAGTTTCGGGTCCATTGTGTTACGATTCTCGAGAGACTGCTCGTATGATGCGAGTAGCGAAAACATTTATATCGTTTTTTAGGAAGGAGGGAGGGAATTCTACTCTGTACACACATACAAAGAAAAATAAAAACAAAATATTTTTTAAAAAAAGTAAATTTATTTATTTCAAATTACACACCCATCTCATTTGTGCTGTTGTCGACTTTTTCTGTGGCTAAAGATGAAGAAGAAGAAGAAGAAGAAAGCATCGAAGCGATTGATATCTCGATAGCCTTCGTCAACCATTCCGCTGCGTTGCGTGCGCATTCGTTGACATCCAATTGCGAAAAAGTGAGACCACAACACGTGATATCGTCCGGAGTTGTTGATCTCTCGTTCCCGTCCGTTTTTTCCTCCTCATCGTTCCTCCGTCGGCGTCGTGAAGATTTTTTTTGTAGTTTTTTCCTTTTGCAGTCTTCATCTTTTCTTATTCTTTTTTTTAATGCGCAATGAATGTAACACGGGTGTGTACACACATCGTGCGTAGGTGCTGGTGGTTGTGGTGCTGATAACGGGTCATCTGGCTCCGCTGAAGAAGAAGAAGAAGAAGAAGAAGCGGAACGACTTCCGGCAGATCCTCGTTCGTCATCTCTCTCTCTCCCAACGTGCGGTTACGAAGTAAAGAGACGAAATGGCACTGGTGGACGAACGACGCAACTTATAGTTTTCTCACACGTTTTTCCTCGCGACAAAGTCATCGATCGGCACGTATTGCATTTTCGTTTTATAGATAATGAGGCAATACGCGGAAGTTTTGTTCGGCATGTTTTTTTCTGTTTCCCACGTGATCTTAATGTCGGTTTGCGAAGGAACCATGGCAGACGATCTAGCTGAGACGTCCCAGCAAATAAAAGGACAAGTTGGAAGAAAGTCCATTGTAATAGCCGAAGTTGGATGACGATTGTAGTAACTTTCTTCCATGTTTTTTATCATTTCAAAGAGATACGGATACCAGTTTTTGTTTTTATAATAAGATACTCTACATAAAAGATCGGAATAAGGGTAAAACTCATCGTTGAGATACAGTTTTGCCCTTAGAATATCGCAACCGTCGAACTCGCTCGCGTTCTTTTTATAATCGTCATCCCTGTCCGTTTGCATAGCAAAGATGACGTACAGGGGATGATCTTCCTTCGGAACGGTTTTGACCGACCACTGAAAAGGTCCCTTCCCCCCTGCCGTGATCGAAGGCAATTCCTGTAGCTCCCATCGTCTGAATTGAATGGGAATGGGCCGCCTGCTGTCCAATACCCTTGTCACGGCGAGGGAGGCGGCGTCGCTGAGCGTGAGATGAGGCATTCTTCAAACGACATCGAGGATTTTAAACGTTGCTGCATCTGCCGTTTCTGCTTTTGTAAAGAGACAATTTTTATCTTTGCGACCGCGAATCAGCACGAGGTCGTGTTTAACACCGGTCATGACGCGATTGTGGTCCTCGAAAAAACCCATCCACAATTTCAAAGGTATGATCGCGTAAAACCTTCCGTCCGGGTCGCAGAAGGCGAGTTTGTTGTTGCAAACATCACCGTTGTACAAATTCACCTCCTCGGTCCATCCCGCACTCCCCAATTCTCTTCTTTCCGCCGGAGAGAGCAAAGGAAGATTCTTCAAGGTGGTCGTGATCCCGGGATTTTTCACTACATCGACGATGACGTTGATTTCATAACGAATTTCGCTAAAGTGAAAAGCGAAACCGTTGTTCACCAATTCGGTGTTGGGGCGATCCGTAGTGCCGTCCTTGTCTTCGGAACCTCGGAGGACGAGAGAACTGGCGGACGGTAGAATAACGGCGTCCTTATTCGCAATAGTAATACGTATTTCATCGTTATTATTAAACGATCTGATATAGGGCAAGTGATCGTGAACAGCGATGCCGGTGATATGGTGTTTCAGATTCTCTCTATGAAGAATGTCTATGGCATGTTCGTCGATAAATTCCGTATTTGAATGTTTCACTTTCATTCTCTTTGTCGTCATCTTCTTCTCGTTCTTCTTCCTTTGGTGAGAAGACTATAACCTAAAGCTCGTGAGATTTGTCGGCTGGACCGTGTTAACGTGGCGAGCGGGTAAAGCACTCTGTGTCGCGGACGAGGAACGACCTCCAATTTATAGTGTTTCATTTCTTTTTTTTTCTTCTCAATCAGTCCAGCAGTCTAGGACGGACGAGCAGAGTGCACGTCAACGGCGTTTCCGGATGCAACGGCATCAGTTGACCGTCCGCGTTCTCTAAACGAATCGAAATCTCGTCGATCCAATGTCGCGTGACGCGATGAAATATCTTTTCCGTCGGTCTTTCTTCGAGGATGGCGGCAGGTAAGTCGTTGTGAAAGTGGTGAAGCACGTGGGCCTTCCGATCGTTTATATACCCGCTTTCGATCACGTTACACGTCACGAACACTTCAAAGTCTTTCACGATCGCCGGCGCTTGATCGGACATCACGTACTCTCCCCGAGCTGTAGGTGGAACGTTCTTTTTAAATCCTAAAAGTTGACCGATGGATTTATCACCCTCGAAGTCGAGTCTGAAAGAAGTGCTAACGGCGACTTTGTTCGTGTGCGGGTCCGCTTTCAAGTCGCAAAAATGCGTTTTCATCGCGAACCTTTCCGGAAATTGTTTTTTGAAGACGTCGTAAATGTCTCGATTGATATCTTCTAACCTATACGTGCCCGGCGGCACGCTTATCATCTGTGTTGCTTCTTTCTCTGGAAACGTGTAGTAAAACCGGTTGTTTCTTTCTTTCACGTTTTGGACGTGGTGCGCGGTGTTGAGATGCACCAACGCGATCTCGTGAATGTCGGTGGAGAGGTCGATGGCCGGCGCGAACTTGGCCGTCACCTCCGGTCCTCGTCCGATAAGCGTGTAGGTGTGCATGTCAGCGTCTCTCGTGAAATGAAACCCGCCTACCGATGAGTCTTCCTTTTTCCCTCTCCCCCTCCCCATTTCGTGAAAGAGAAATTGCAAACACAACTTGCCACAGTTGTTCGTGTTGTATTTTTGAACTCGACGCGTGTTGTACGTCACGCGGTGCCCACGCGCGTATCGAAGAAATTCGGGAGGGGGCGGAAGTCCGAACGAATCGAAATAACGCACCGTTCGGCCACGTTTCGCGTATGCGACGAAATGAGTACCTTCGCCGCTGGCGTCGTCGAGGTTGACGACGCCGCACTCACGCTCCGACGCCCTTGTTCTTTTGGGCAACGCATCACGCGTAAACACGCCACGAAAATAAGGAATGTTCAAAATCTTCGCAAAACGTGTCATTTCCTCGTGCGTGAGCGCTCGACGCGGTACTCCGCTCATTCGTTTTTTCGAGACGAGCCCCCCCTCCTCCTCCCCCTCCTCCTCCCCTTCGCCTTCTTGGTCGTTCGAAGCATTTTCGCGGCCCGTAGCAACACGCCCGATCCTTTTTTGACTTCCATGACCTTATTATGACGCATCATTTCCGCTAATTCTTGGTTTTTGCTTTTGGCGTTTTTCACAGCGTTCGCGATAGCGGCAGCGCCGCCTGCGACACTACCGACCGCGCCCAGGCCGCTTAGAATCGCGGGGAGTAAAGGGAGGAGGGCTGGCAGAAACCCGCCTCTCTTACTCTTCCTTCCTTGACACGCAGCTTTCTTCCTCCTCCTCCCTCGCGATATTCCGCGACCCATCGCGGCGGGGAGTCGGGCGCGGGGGGTGATAACAGCACCCGCCGGTGAATACTCGTCCGTGTCAACGCTTCTCACCCCTGCTCTTCGTGCGCCTTCTCTCCTCTGCGGTGGTAGTGGTAACTTCCTACAATCTCTCGTCGTTGTCGTTCTACACACTGTGCGAACCATGACAGTACTAATACACGAGCGTAAGTGTCGAAATATATATACCTTTTTTTTTCTTCCTACAATATCCCCTTCGATTTCAATTTTTGTTCTATTTTTAATTCAATCTCGTTTTTAGTTAATTCTTTTTGCGCGTGAAAAACAGACTCCGTGTAGTTTTTCGCCTTCGCCAGCGTGTCGTCTATCTCTTTTGTGATAAGCTCTTTCTGCGCGCGAAAAATATTCTCCGAGTGTTTCTTCGCAACCGCCAGCATGCCGTCCAATTGATCCTTAATCACTACGTCCGAGCCAGCGGTGCCAGGGCCTACTTTGCGAATAAGCCTGCCGTGAAAATTGTAGTTACCGGACGAACCGACTTGCGGTAACGTGTCCAAAAGCCTGGGAGGAATTTTGCTTTCGTGCGCGGTCACGAGCGCGATGCATTCGCTCTTCGCGAACGCCTTTAGGTCTTTTCCCTGTTGTTCGACACGCGCAGAGAGCTTCTTCTCGAGGGCATCGAGTTCGATTTTACTTGTTTTTTTCAAGCTTTCCGCAAGCTTCTTCTCGAGCTCATCGAAAGTATCGCTTTTTCTTTTTACCACAGTTTCCGCAGACTCAGCATCATCATCATCTCTCCTCCTTGTGCGCTTACGTGCAACACTGTCGACTTGTTCATCGACGTAACGCTTCGTGACGGCGTGACGTGACCGAAGACATCCATCACATTGATGCGACTGACAGATTTGTTTTCTAAATCCATATATTTATATTAAAAAAATTTCGAAAGACAAAGCGGCGTTTCGACCCACTGTGTACTGTTTCGCGTTGCGACGCGATCGAAGCATTTTTTTAAAAAAATTTCGATCACCAAAGCGGTTTTTCGACCCACTGTACACCTTCACGCCATCTGTTTTCTAAATCCGGATATTTATATTTAAAAAATTTCGAAAGTCAAAGCGGCGTTTTGACCCACTGTGTGCTAATTCGCAAAAGCGGAAAGAGAGTCGCGTTGCGACGCAAAGTATTAAAAAAAAAGCGGTGTAAGAGCATCGGATCATTTAAAAAAAAATTTGTCCACTAAAGCGGCGTTTCGACCCGCTGTGTACTGTTTCGCAAAACGGAGAGAGTCGCGTCCTCGAGTTGCGACGCGATCGGAGCATTTAATAAAAATTTCGACCACCAAAGCTAAGTTTCAACCCACTGTGCACCAAGTCGATCGAGTGTTTCGGTCTACTGTGATGGCGCGCGCGCCCTCTAGCACCAACACGGAAGACTGAAAGAAACAAAAAAAAATACTCGCGGTGAAGTGCACACGCGCGCCCTCTCTTAGCAAACGTGTGAGTTTGCGCAACGTGTTTTTTACTCGAAGCCCATGTTAAAATTATAGAGTGCTGGAATTGTGCACAAAGTCTCAGCGAGGGGGAGATTGTCTCCTATCGGACTGATATGAAAGTAGGTCGCAGACGCTCGCGCCAGCAAGTGCACGCGCGCGCCCTCTCTTAGCAAACGTGTGAGTTTGCGCAACGTGTTTTTTACTCGAAGCCCATGTTAAAATTATAGAGTGCTGGAATTGTGCACAAAGTCTCAGCGAGGGGGAGATTGTCTCCTATCGGACTGATATGAAAGTAGGTCGCAGACGCTCGCGCCAGCCCGCCCGGATGAGTGTTAGGGTTGATAACACGCGGGCGCGCTTCGCGATTTCGCCTTTTTTTATACAGCACTAAAAGTCAGTCGTGTTCGAAAAGTCTTCCTGTGCAGACAGTCATGGCTAATATGCAACGATTTTCATTCAGAAGATTCGGTCAATTTACCAACGCGCAGTACCTACCAGTGGACCCGTACGGTCGCAGCGTTAAGGCCCATTCACAATGCAAACATAAGCATAAGCATGGCGTTAACATAAAAGTTAGGACTACGTCTACAAGTGGACTCATTCACAATGCGTTCGCATAAGCATAACACGTAAGACGTTAACTTAAGAGCTTGCAAGCTTCAAGCTTCTGTGCTATGCTTATGTCAGACATAAGGAATGAGCCAATCACAGTTCGTTAACTCAAAATCGAGTATCGAAGTCGATCGTGTCGATTCGTGTGCTGCATCTCATAGCCAATAGAAACTCTTATTTTGCCTGTGTTTATGTTCGGCATTGTGAATACGCCAACTCTTCGCTTGTGTTAATGTCTATGTCTATGTGTTATGCTTATGTTTGTGATTGCATTGTGAATGGGCCATTATACACTACGCTGCGGCATTTGACGACATTTTGGGACTTTTATTTTGTTTGACTCGCGGCGAAAGCATTAAGTGAAGAAAAGCTTTTTGACTTATTTTTCTGGGAGAGGAACAGTGATTTTTTTAACAATTATTGCTTAAGGTATATTTCCCCCATAATAATGTATTATTTAGTAATTCATAATTTGTCGTAGAAAATGATCAAATATTATCAATTTTCTTGTAATGTCTTCATTAAGCTATTTGAATTTTCTCTCTAGTACCATTGTAAGAGTTTTGGATTGCATTTTTATTTTTCAGAATATTTACTCATAATAAGGAATTTGTAATGAAACCTCCCTCATTAATGCTTTCCCACTCATTGTTATTTAACGAAAATTACCATAAGAATCTTAAATGCTGAGTAATAATCTCATTTTTAATAGTCTTCATGAGAAGGGTTAGTGTCATACAGCAGTATGATACTGTTACCTTAAGTCTATGTACTCGAAATGATTCACACCATTTGTCATGAAAGCAAATAAGGAAACTCATTACAAGTATATTATTACATGGACATCAATTACTAAACTTGTGGATGTTTCTTACCTGTTTTCATGAGAAGTGATATAACAAGAATCAGCCGAATGGGAGCCCCTTCATTGACATTTTGTTCCAGACATGTGAAATGGATTAATTTTATATAAGACTGATCTTGTGAATTAATTAATCAAAGATTACCATAGATATTGAATACTTTTAGTTTTGCTTTTGTTTTGGGATTATGTTTTCATCAAAGCTAGAATGTTATATTAAATTAATAAATACTAAATTAGTGGTGGTACTGAATAACACAGACTTTCTCATACTAGTCATATTAATTTTATTTGTTATATTATTTATATATTAAAATGTATGACAATTAAAGTCGGAATCAGTTGGCAATGCGGACTGTATCTAACAAATGGGGACATGGGGACAATTTTTGAATAAAGGAAGGAGAGCATTACATAGGCGAGAAAATTCTGTCAAGCCATGGACACACCTTTGTGAATGGCACATGGGTTCGGAGTCTATTGCACCAATTTAATTGGGTTCTAGAAAATACTGTTAATCAGTTTGAATATTTTTTTCATAATCTAACTGGTTCACTCATTATACCATTAATGAAAAAATATTTCCATTCATTGTATCAATTTATTTATCATAATTTTTTAATTTAATTTGTTAATATTTTGGTATGAGACTGAATATAAGAAATTATTTCAGCAAATGATGAAAAATTTTAGAAATCAGCATCAGCATTACTTAATACTATACTACCTTCCTATCCCTATGTAATGCTGCATAACACTGCTTGAACTCCCCTCCCCTCTCTTTAGCATTACATAATTTATAGACAACCCTGTAACAGCTGACAAATGCATTATGGCATTTACAAAGAAATAAAATATCTCTAACTAATAAATACTGTAATTTTCAAAGTTATAAAGAAAATGAAGTTTCATATTGTAGTTACAGAAATGTACAGTCAGTTTTTGTTTCTTTTATAAATCAAAAATACTTTTTGAATTTTGAAAATGTGTATAACTTTTTTAAAAAAAAAGACAAAATAATAACTCAACCTTAAATCCTTCACAGATTGCGAGTACATTATATTTCTCTTATCCATAAAAACATCTTGAAGATACCTTTAAATATGTATGTGGTACAGTTATTTAAAAATATATCATTTTCTTAAAATTCCTTGTTATAATTTTTGCAGCTATAGGCCTGGTTGCGCTGACAATGTAATTGTTAACTAAAGGAAATCTATTGATGAATTAGCAAAACTAAACTAAATTAACACTTGCTTGAATTAGTGTACCTAAGAATAGTTAGCAACATTGAAGATGTCTTTCACTGAGGCACTTTAAGGGAAATAACCTCTGTAATAAAAATAATATGAATGGCCTTTCTTGCATTTACAATTGTAAATGCAAGAAAAATCATTCATTGACAGAATATGTATGTTATTTTTCTACCTGCAAGATTTTTTTATATTATTTGATTGCTATTTGCTCTTGTTCTTACACAAACTCAATTAATTTTCTTGCAAATTAATATTATGTATAATAATACTTTTAGAAATAATTGAATATGAATTCTTATGTAGTTCTATTTATTAACTTGATATTAACTTGATATAACTTAACGCAGAATAAGGAACTGTTGTTGTTTATGTCAGATCCCTGCTTTCTTGATCCCCACAACTGGTGCAAGTTTGTATGGGGAGACTGCCCCTTTGAACACTTAAACTTTTAGGCTGTGCCAGTGCTGTGTCTAGCTATAAGGCACTAAAAGTATGATTTTCCTTATCCATGTTGGGCCATTCACTACTACTGCAGTGTGGCATAGTAGCTGTATAAAGAAAAAGGTTTGACACAAATATGCCACTTATACGTTTTGAAAGCATGACAAAATAAAATAAAAATGAGATGTATTTAAAATGAATTAAAATTGTTCAAGAAGTACAACAATTTTCCCTATTATTGTTTTGAAAGTACATCATAGTCCTTAACAGATTCTTCTGGAAGATTCCTGCTGATATAATGGATTTTTCTGTGCTGTTTTTACGATATTATTTGCCCTGCTTGAAGATTACTGTGAGATCCGCCTTTACATTCGAAGCTTTAGAAGGCAGCACCTGTTATAAATAGAAGCACTCCCCAGTTTCATGTAAAAAAGTAATGTTTAATCTTATATTTCTCATCACTGCATCAGATTATGGCGCCGTGGACGATACTGCCAGCTGTGTTGGCGATGTTATCCGTCTATCTGTGAACAATGCTAGCGGCTAAATCGTAGGCTGAATATTCTCCAAAATTAATATTCCCTGATGGATCTGATCTCATAAATTTGATGCGGATATTTTGATTTTTGAGGGGAGTGTATGTGAAGCCTCAACATTTTCAAAATTTAAAAAAAAATAACTCCATTTTTTGCCTTGGAGAGAGAAAAATATGCTTAAAGAAATTATACAGGTCGCATTTTTATTGAACTCACTGAACAAAATACCTCCTTCAATAGTTTGCGGAAGTTTGTGCTGTTGTAGCCCCACTAGTTTTTGTTATGTGAGAGAATATTTGTCTTGCTTTCAGAATGCTGCAATGCCGTTGGAGGTGTGGATCTGGACAGAGCAAATTTCCTTTGTGAGATCTGTCAAGAGAAAGGGCATCAAGCTCGGGCATCATCTTTAAAACTTTCTATACGGCCGGTCGTTAAGGTATGAAATAGTTCAGAATGTCATAATATTCCTCAGCAAGAATAGTGACACAAGTCAAAAACAGAATTGCATTGTTGTTATTGTTGGATTGAAATATCGATGGATTTGAACGCCTCAGAGCAAATAAGTGTGTGCAACAATGGTTGTATCAGTAAAGATTCCTTTGTGATGCAATGCAGAAAAGTCCATACTAATCTTGCGGTAATGAGATTTTTTATGAAAATTCAAGTTTTTAAAATTGGATAATGTTAGTTGAACCTGTAATTTTTAGTAATTTATTGAAGAATTTGAGGATTGTCTTTATAATTTGATGATACCAGATATTCTAGTGTGGTTTTCAAATTCTTTTTGCAGAAAAGACAGTAGATTTGTGTGATGATGTAAAGTACTACAGTAGTTTTGGATTCAGATTGAATAGAATCGTGCACTAAAAGTACTGGAGTTTCTCCTGTTATGTAAAATGATGGGAATTTTTTTTTTTTTTTTTTTTTTTTTTTGGTAAAAAAAAATACATGTTTTATTAAAGGCTATAATGGAATAAGATGATAAAAAGACCCCCCTAAAGAAATGTATTGAACCATGTCCTTGTGGAATAAGTTTGTGTGCAAGGAAAACTAAGATCTCCAAAGTTTCAACACCCTTTCCTGGTTTATAAAATCCTCTTATTTTTCTATACATTGCTACCAAAACAAATTCACTCAGTTAGAAGTACGAGTTTTGTTTGTTTTTACAATTGAAGGATAAGTTCTCTTTCTGACATGTGGGTGTTCACTTTACATGTGTTAGTGTATAGATGTTACAGTTTTCAAGATGGATTCGAAATTGTGATTTTCTGTTAAATATCAAATATAATTCAAATACAGGAAATAGATATTAGCAAGAATGAACATCATTTACAAAAACACATTACAAAATTCAAAATTAAATTCATTAAAATAAATATGAGTAATGGTAAATGTTATGATCTGGGCTGGCAGGGTTGCGCCGTGTCGAAGGCTGAGGTGGTGACGTTTCGACCAACATATTGTGGTCCTCTTCAGGGTTGTAGTGCACCAGGATGGAGGGCTCTCCAGTTTTCGACATGGTGCAACCAGGGCAGCCCAGATCATGGCTCTTGGTTGGCTTACATTAAATGATGGCCTATGACATAATTTAATGGTAAATTTTTCAAGTTAATTATGCAGAATAAGTAGCAGCTTGCACAAATTTAATGCTTATAATGAACATATGGAAAATAAACAATATTGCATTATAAAATCATGATTAAATAATTGGAAAATGTGTGTTTCTTGCATATACGCAGAAAAAAAAGGAGAATACTTTTTATGACAAAGGCAAAATATGCATTTGAATTGAAATCTGGTCCCTAGTAATTACCATTTTAAAAAATTCAACCTCTTGCTGGTGCAAAATTTATTTATTTAGTTCACTCTGAAATGTTCAATAATACTCTACAAAAGTAATTGGATGCTAAAATATTAATTAATAAAATAATTTGTGTCATCTTGATGTAGGAAAAGAAAGAGAAATTTAAGAAAACTTTTTTTTTTTAACTAAAAACTTTTTTAAATTTGGAAACCTTGGGTTTTCATGATTCCAAATATATTCCAAACGGAATTGGGTAAATATGTTTCAAGGTAATGTTTTCAATCTTATTCTGCTGTAGCATACATATATTTACAAGTGTGTGTGTGTGTGTGTGTATGTATATGTGTATATATATATATATATATATGCACATCATGTCAAAATTATTAGTTTGACATGATGGGCAACTGATTACAATGAAAATTAAATAATCCTTGTTGCGGCTGCAATACAAGAGACGAGCATATGGAAAAAATATTCAGGGGACTCAGTATGCAAGTTTCTAAAATATATAACAATAATGCTTCTCAACAATTGCAATACAAAATTGTCTGCTATATTTTTATGGGGAATAAAATGACTGGTGATTTTTATGTTGTGTGAAACCAGTACATTCAAAATTGACTTTTTAATTTTGAAAGAATAGTGATGGTTGAACTATTGTATATTCTCATTTTTCCATTCATTGTAAAAAGAATTTGTAACTGTGACATGGTGAGTTGTTTTAATATTTCCATAAAATTGATGCTTGTGGTACAAATAAAATTTTATGGAAAAAGTCTTAAATAGCACATTCTCACTTTTAAACTTGTGTCGTTTTTCCTGCAAGGAATTCAAAGTATGTAACAAATGATTGATTAATCAGTGCACTGAGATCTATGTGATTTTTCAAAAAGCATTTCTGACAATTTACTGAAGTTAATAATGTTACGGAGTAAACAATTGTAAACACTTAATATTCCAAAATGGCATACGTTGTTAAAGGTACAAGAAATTTATCTGTGAATGTGGTTCAAATATTTGTTTCACCCCTGACAGGGCTCTGTCCTATTCAAAACTGGATACTACATGTAACTAATTAGATTACAAGCAAATATAAACACAAAATTACTTTCTTTTAATACTTTATAGTGTATCATTAATACTTGTTATTTTGTTGTAAAAGTTTCCAAGAAATTGACAATATTTTAAGAATCATATCCACGGAACTATATAGGAGGGCAACCTGAATAAAGGAATCAAGTTGGGTAGAGAGTAAAAGGAGATTGCTCTTTGACTTGGCAAGTTGTGATCTCCTTACTGTCTGAATACTGCCATGATTTGTGTCAAAGTGACAGAGGCCTAGGGTGAGTGTGCATGTGTTCATGCATGTGTGAAGGTTCAGATGTACGGATGAGAGTTGATCTGGTTGAAAGACCTCACCTTTGACGGCACTTCTAGGCAGGAGCTCCTCTTCCAGGCCATGTCTCCAAAAAAGACATGCTTTGCTTCTGGGTGCAGCAGCGGTCTGAGATCAGAGGTGATTGCTCCAGGAGAGGTGAAG
Organism: Teleogryllus occipitalis; assembly: GCA_011170035.1. Classification (NCBI taxonomy): domain Eukaryota; kingdom Metazoa; phylum Arthropoda; class Insecta; order Orthoptera; family Gryllidae; genus Teleogryllus; species Teleogryllus occipitalis. The sequence continues at coordinate 306,655 of BLKR01001236.1, forward strand.
GAAGTTCCTCCTCAGAATGATTGTATTTGTTTCTGTGATGTTTAAAAATGCACATCATTCAAAACACAATGAAAATCAATTCCCTTGTAGTCATGAACTCAAATAGATCTTTTAAACAGTAGTTACGTTCAAAAACAGAAAGTGTCGGAGAAGTCATTCCTCCCTTACCTTTCCTGAGAAACTGCGCTTCTAGGAGTGTATTACGTTAATGTTAAAAGCCCATCAATCAGTTGAAACACGAACCCTTGTTGAAATTGACCACATTTAATACAAAATGGTATTTCAGTTCATTGTCAGAAATGATTTATAATGATCATATTAATAAAAGAATGTGATTCAATACACTTTATTTTCCCAGGGATTGCGTAGTAATGCGTGTTGTAGTCATTGAATTCTCACTGAATACTGTCCCGCCTGTCCTTCAGAATTGTGGAATTTGTTTGGACATGCAGGCCGTTCCTTTTTTAACACTTCAATTGATGAAAACATGTGGAATTTTACAGTAACAAATAGAGTAGGGTTGAACTGCAATCATGTTCTTTTCTTAACTGAGTTTGCAAATATCAAGCATGATATTTTGTGAGATCATGTATGTGTATTGTTTGATACTAGATTTGTGCTTGCTACGCATGTATGCTAAAATTCGGTTTATTCCTGTATGTTTACATTTATACGAGTTTTGTTCAGGTGTAATCACTTTTCAGTAAGTGGAATTGTGGAAGCGATGTCAATCATGTTATGTGTGTGCTTTTCAATTTATACATTTGTTGTGCACTGATAATGCAGTGTAACAAAGATGTAATAAGTCAAACAACTGTTTCAATAGATTTTATTATTTATTTTCTTTAATTTATTTTGTACTAATGATGAGCATTCAGGAATTGCACAAGAAAAGTACTGTAAAAATTATAGTTCTGAGAAGTTTAACATGAACAGTGTAGTTTTTAATTGATTTGAACAGTATTTACCTGACAGGTGAAAGCTTAGCTGTTCTTTTGGAGAGGCTCAGGGTAAAATGTTTTGATATTAAAGATTTGAAGTGAGGTAGGCAAAAAACATTGTTAATAGGAAAATTTGAAACCTTGCCTGTATTGTCTATTGTTAATATAGTGGTTATTACTTTCAGTGAGCTCTTAAATTGAATCAACTAGTTGAAATTGCATTTCATTGTTGGGCAAGTTCTGTGTTGAAATGTTAATTTTTTTTAAAATCTGTTTATTACATGCTCCTTTAGAGAGTAATATTTTTCTGTTCTGCAATTTACTTTTGAGAAAAAACGTTCAATGTAAAAATATTTCTTACCATTCCAATAATTTTTAATAATACTTGTCATTTGCCCTCTAAATATATATTTTACTATACTACAATTTTTTTATTAAAATTTCACCTGCTAACTTAGCTCTTTAAAAACGCTGAAATGGGGTTCATAATTTATACAAAAGGAATTCTAAAACATGTTTCAAACTAAAAAAGTTGGTTTAGCAAAACACCATGCTTGGCAGCTTGTTTTTTTACTTCAGTAGAAACTCTCCGGTCTATGTTAGTTGTCATCTTAACATTTATATAGATTCTTCTTTAAACGTAATAAACATGAATGATGATCCTGTGACAAATTGAAGTATAAAGATAATTCAGAATAAATCTGAATTATTGTAAGCACAGTTTTTCAATTTTAACCCTTCAGAATGGAAATGTCAAGCACTGAGTCATTTGGATGTCTTGTTATATTTATTAACTGTTTAATTGATTGTTTACTTTCCATTACTTTCTTGAAAGGACTGGGCATTTGCTAAATGGTTAAGGTTTAAATGTCCCCAAACACAAAAATGAGAATTTTCAGACACCAGCTTGTGAAACCCATTAGGACCATCATTTTAAGAGAAAAGGAGTTGTTCTAAACTCAGTGCTGAGTAGTAATATAGTTTTTGCTTGAGCTTCCTGGTTTTAGCAACCACAATTCTAGTAAATTTTGGCCATTGTTGAATCTATCATGGAAAGCAGATTTTTGTACTAGGTTTCGGTTTTAGAAGTAGCAGAGAAGGCAGTTCATGATGGGTGAAGCAACCTCTGTAGGATGAGTTGGGATGGCCTGTGGAAAGAGGTCACCTGAAAACTTTAATCTAAATTTACATAATTTGGATAATTTAATTAAAAATTGCATTGATATTATTAATGATAATTATGAAGGGAAAGGGTGCAATTCCATTGAAATAAATTTGAATTATATTCCTTAATACTATTAAAATTTGCACATCATTGGCACGTCTTATAACTGCATCATTTAATAGCAAATAATTTAACAGGTATAATAAACATATGTTATTAATAACAAACTGTTTGAGGATATACTCGAATACAAATAATTATGTTCACGTGGATGGTGTCACCAATTTTATCTATGAAGGAGTGAGAAAAATGCAAAACTGAAATTCAATGTTATGAGCAAAAGAAAAACTCCATTTTTTTTACATTGGTACGCTTCACTCTTGCCTAAGTGGTATAAAATTCCTTGCTGAAGGGCTAAGTTGAATAGGCATTATTGGAAATAATTTTTGTAACATTCGTAGTTTGAATTGTTGTCAAGATTCTAATTCAGTCACAGCTTACGTTTAATTTCTGCCATGTGTTTTCACTAAACACTGACCTATTTTTGGTGGTATGTTCACAGTTGACTTACATAGACGGGTATTGAACAAAGATCTGATCCCCCCTGTTTGCAGAAGGATAGAGCGACATCAGTTCCTGAGTGCAAATTATATATCAGATTGTTTTTGTACAGATTTTTAATGGATGTGGACTACTATGTATTTCCTCTCTCTCTAGAATGAAAGACTAAAAATATTATGTGTGAGTGTTCTGTTTTTTTTTAAGAATATAAAATAAATTAAATATCTTTCAAAAGTGTTTTATTTTCCCAAAGTTTTATGTAATGAAGCTGGACAAGGTAAGCTGTGGACATTTTTATTTATTACATTTTCTGTTTTTTCTGTCTTGGGTGCTATTATAGAGTGTAGAGAAAGCATTGTGATGCTGCAGGAGAAAGTGCCAATTTTCAACAGAAAAGCTTATTTTCTGGTTTCCTGATACTGAAAATTGGATTTTTTTACTCCTTAATTACAGTCAAACTTCACATATCATTTTCCAGGGGACTGAAGGAGTGAGAAAAATACAAAACTGAAATTCAATGTTATGAGCAAAAGAAAAACTCCATTTTTTTAACATTGGTACGCTTCACTCTTGGACCAACATTAGTTTTGATTTATTAAGTAAAGAACAGTAAAACCTGCATGTGATGTATGGGAGAGAAGTACCATCTGCACATTCTTTCGTGAGCTCCAAAATCCCTTCCCAACATTTTAACCATGCATAGCTGAATGATGAATACAAATTTCAAAAAAAGCAAAGTTTGAAAAGTAGATATTTTCGTTCGCAAGTTATAGAAAGCTTATATAGCAGCAGTAAACGAACTGCAGATTATATTTTATTTTTGTATTGCTAACAAAATAATCCCCAGCTTCACTCCTACCACTACTAGCAAAAGGTGAAGATATATATATGTCCACAAGCAAAACAAGGGGCCGTCTCAGCATTTGGTGAGCGAATCACGGGAACTGGGCAAAAAACTGATCGAGACAGAAGCTGAAGTACATTCCTTGTTACGTGGAAGACACGCGTGTCAGACAGACATGCCCGGTGGAAAAGATCGCTCTGATATTCTCACTTTATGCAGCCAGGCCTTTAGGCCTGTGTCACAGGAGTGTTGCGTGACGCGCTATGCAGCGCCTCTGACCTGGAGGTCCTAGGTTCGAGTGCTGACGGCGCACGGTGTTTTGTTTGAGACATCCAGCTGGCCAAAATCCATTTTTCGAAGTTTCACTTTTTGGTGATCTTATTGACCCGTTCTGTAGATAAATATCCAGGGCACATGGTCTCGGTGTTTATAAGGTGCTGATTCATAAGATTCGGTCTCAGGGGAGGTGTCAAGTTACGTCCCACTGATAGCCGGCGCCGAGCCGCACAGTTCCGTTTGGTAGTGCACGCAGTTCAGTTCTATTCGTAGCGTTCTCCTTACGCGTATTTTATAATTTTAGGATGTAAAATCATTAGAAAGGTATGCTCTTTCATATGAAATTTTTTCGTAATTTTCAAAGGCAAGTAGGCTTGGCAATTCGTACCCAAAATTCGACTTAAAAACATGTGCGTGTATTCGAAAATTGAAAATAAATGTTGAGCTACAAAATTCGCTCCGCATTTCTCCGCTTTGAAATTAATATACATGCATTCTAAAAAGGTTTCTTTACAATATTATTGTCACACTTTTTGCAGAGAAGTGCATATCTGATAATTATCACCTATTTTCAGTGACAGTGCGTTTACTCACTAGGCATGAGCTCTGCGAGGTATTGCGCGAAACTGATTCGCGCACAGACAGAGATGTGTATTAAAAGAATATAATGGTGTGTTAAGATCTTCAGGAGTGTTCAACAGAAGTAACATAATCTATAAAACACACGCTCAACGTCGTGTTTGCTAAAATAAGTGAAAGATAGTGCGCAACAAAGTGCTTCATAAATAAAGGGACCTTCGTAAAGTCGAATAGAAAGTTGTTAGATGGCACTGTACTGATTTGGGACATTGTGTATTAAGCCATTCCATGCAAAAGTACTGTCAGGTTGTGTGGGTTGCTCGACAAAATCTTTTGGGGAAAGCATTGAGCGATCAAAGAGAAGAAAAGCAAAATAACTAGCCGAGAGAACAAATGTGGATAAAACACCGTTACCTACGCAAACGAATTTACGTACTCAAGGCAAGAGAGATACAACCAACTGTTGGGAACTAAGTACCTCCTCACAACAGGCCACAGAAATGAAAAAAAGCTTGATTTCTTCTTCACAGAAAACCTCGACAAATGACTGCAGGTGAAGCATTGTCAATAATGATAGATATTTTAAACTCTCTGTGAACCAATACAAGGAAATGCGCGTAAATGCGAAAGATGACGACTGTACTATTTATTCCTCATATTATCCCGCAAAAACAGGGCAAATCAAATGTCGTCCCCTGAAAATAGTATCACTATTATCGAATCTTCCACAGAAATAATATAACAATGTCTTTTTAATCACACTGTCAATCGCATATGCACTGTGCAGAATGACATTATTCAGCAATTATCAGATCATGAATATAATTTTATTTTAATTTCTAAGTGAGGATGTGATGGAAGTAGTGATCAGAGCCGTTTCACGCAAACTTTTGCAGACTCGGTTCATAGTGATGATTGTTTAGTGTATCGCTGATACCATTACAATTCTATGCGGAAACGCCGAATAGTGGAAGAAAGGTTATTTTATGGCAAAACCTCACGCCTTCGTACTCATGTTACTGCAGACTTTTTAATTCATGTTCACTAAGAAAACAGCTGTCATTAAAAAAGATGTCACTAACCAAATTAATTCCCTCATGCCTACACAGGTTGTTAATATCCTTTGCTCCGTATATTTCCAGCCTGGGAAAAAGCCCCAAAAGAAAAGTGTATGTTTTATCAGAGGAAGTGCAAAAGCTTTTAGCTACTCCATCTTTATCTGATGAATATGAACACACCTATTATTCGGACTAATTTCAAAATTACTAGTAAGTTCGAAGCCAAAAGAGTATAATATTAAAGCTCAAATGAGAAATTGGTTTAGCGAATTATGATAGTATTGATATTTATATATTAATTATTATAACAAATAACATTGTAGAAAGTTATACAAATGCATAAAGTAGTATTCTGCTAATTATTTGTTATTTTTTCACTCGGTATAATTATTAATTCAATTACTCGTTGTTTTATTGCATATGCTATTTCAAACTCTGACAGTTTTGTAGGAAAATGTAAAGATATATTTTATATATTTAAAACACATGTTTAAGTACTTCGTACAAATGCGTGTGCAAAATTTCATAAAACTCTAACCAGTAGTTTTCGAGATATTAATTTTGGCCAACCAGATGTGCCAAACGAAACACCGTGCGGCGGCAGGATTTTCGACACTAACTTTTTAGCTAGGTCGGATTCAGTCGCTGTCTGGAGGAGAATTTTAGCGACCGGCTGCTCTGATAGTAGTTTTCCGTGGTTTTTCCGATCAACACCAGGCGAATGCCGGAGCAGTACCCTACCAAACGGGCCACGGACCGCGCGCGATCTATCCTTCCTCTTCCTTGTCCTATCCTCTCCCCTTGCACACACACATACTTACACTAACACGCACTACACTTCCTCATATTACGGGAGACCGGTCGGGAAGCTTAGAGCTTGTCTCGGCTGGGGCGGTTGGCTCTTCCAACTTGCTACGCTGAGCAGCGTACAGTTGATGAAAATTGTTTTTTGGGGGCGTACATTTAATTAGGAACATTTAAAAACCATTTTCCTTAGATATTTTGGGAAAAATGAAAGTTCCATTTGATATTCACACGTAAAGCTGCAACAAAGCCTCGGCGACGAATGGCCCCCGGCACAGTTTCCCCGGAAACACTCGTAGAAGGTACGCAGCGCAGGGGCAGTCACCATGCGGTAAGCTCTTCCAACTTGCTACGCTGAGCAGCGTACAGTTGATGAAAATTGTTTTTTGGGGGCGTACATTTAATTAGGAACATTTAAAAACCATTTTCCTTAGATATTTTGGGAAAAATGAAAGTTCCATTTGATATTCACACGTAAAGCTGCAACAAAGCCTCGGCGACGAATGGCCCCCGGCACAGTTTCCCGGGAAACACTCGTAGAAGGTACGCAGCGCAGGGGCAGTCACCATGCGGTAAGCTCTTCCAACTTGTTACGCTGAGCAGCGTACAGTTGATGAAAATTGTTTTTTGGGGGCGTACATTTAATTAGGAACATTTAAAAACCATTTTCCCTAGATATTTTGGGAAAAATGAAAGTTTCATTTGTTATTCACACGTAAAGCTGCAACAAAGCCTCGGCGACGAATGGCCCCCGGCACAGTTTCCCCGGAAACACTCGTAGAAGGTACGCAGCGCAGGGGCAGTCACCATGCGGTAAGCTCTTCCAACTTGTTACGCTGAGCAGCGTACAGTTGATGAAAATTGTTTTTTGGGGGCGTACATTTAATTAGGAACATTTAAAAACCATTTTCCTTAGATACTTTTGGGAAAAATGAAGGTTCCATTTGATATTCACACGTAAAGCTGCAACAAAGCCTCGGCGACGAATGGCCCCCGGCACAGTTTCCCCGGAAACACTCGTAGAAGGTACGCAGCGCAGGGGCAGTCACCATGCGGTAAGCTCTTCCAACTTGTTACGCTGAGCAGCGTACAGTTGATGAAAATTGTTTTTTGGGGGCGTACATTTGATTAGGAACATTTAAAAACCATTTTCCTTAGATACTTTTTGGGAAAAATGAAGGTTCCATTTGATATTCACACGTAAAGCTGCAACAAAGCCTCGGCGACGAATGGCCCCCGGCACAGTTTCCCCGGAAACACTCGTAGAAGGTACGCAGCGCAGGGGCAGTCACCATGCGGTAAGCTCTTCCAACTTGTTACGCTGAGCAGCGTACAGTTGATGAAAATTGTTTTTTGGGGGCGTACATTTAATTAGGAACATTTAAAAACCATTTTCCTTAGATACTTTTTGGGAAAAATGAAGGTTCCATTTGATATTCACACGTAAAGCTGCAACAAAGCCTCGGCGACGAATGGCCCCCGGCACAGTTTCCCCGGAAACACTCGTAGAAGGTACGCAGCGCAGGGGCAGTCACCATGCGGTAAGCTCTTCCAACTTGCTACGCTGAGCAGCGTACAGTTGATGAAAATTGTTTCTTGGGGGCGTACATTTAATTACGAACATTTAAAAACCATTTTCCTTAGATATTTTGGGAAAAATGAAAGTTTCATTTGATATTCACACGTAAAGCTGCAACAAAGCCTCGGCGACGAATGGCCCCCGGCACAGTTTCCCCGGAAACACTCGTAGAAGGTACGCAGCGCAGGGGCAGTCACCATGCGGTAAGCTCTTCCAACTTGCTACGCTGAGCAGCGTACAGTTGATGAAAATTGTTTCTTGGGGGCGTACATTTGATTAGGAACATTTAAAAACCATTTTCCTTAGATATTTTGGGAAAAATGAAAGTTCCATTTGATATTCACACGTAAAGCTGCAACAAAGCCTCAGCGACGAATGGCCCCCGGCACAGTTTCCCCAGAAACACTCGTAGAAGGTACGCAGCGCAGGGGCAGTCACCATGCGGTAAGCTCTTCCAACTTGTTACGCTGAGCAGCGTACAGTTGATGAAAATTGTTTTTTGGGGGCGTACATTTAATTAGGAACATTTAAAAAAACATTTTCCTGAGATATTTTGGGAAAAATGAAAGTTCCATTTGATATTCACACGTAAAGCTGCAACAAAGCCTCGGCGACGAATGGCCCCCGGCACAGTTTCCCCGGAAACACTCGTAGAAGGTACGCAGCGCAGGGGCAGTCACCATGCGGTAAGCTCTTCCAACTTGCTACGCTGAGCAGCGTACAGTTGATGAAAATTGTTTTTTGGGGGCGTACATTTAATTAGGAACATTTAAAAACCATTTTCCTTCGATATTTTGGGAAAAATGAAAGTTCCATTTGTTATTCACACGTAAGTTAAGAACAATATTAAATTTTGAAACGCAACCGTAAGCTTACGACAACCTGCCTCCGAAAAGCTTGTGTCCCGACGGTGACCAATTTTCCACATATTTTGGATAATGAGGACGAATTCATCCGCTGTCTGGAGAAGAATTCTTTCAGCCAGCTACTCTAATCGGTAGTATTCCGTTGTTTCTTGGTTCGAAACCTAGCAAATGCGAATGTAGTTCCGAAACAAACGGGCCACGAGGTAGGTTCTATAAATATATTCTTTTCCTTGTCCTTCCGTTACCCCTTACACACACATTCATACGCACCACTATCACACATGCCGGGAGACCAATCGAGAGTTTAGTGCTTGTCTCAGCTAGGACGGCGCCCGCTGGTGAGATAACTGAAGTGGGAAACACGATTTGTAGCGCAGGAAGTGACGTACTAGCGGGAAAGGAACCACACATCATTCCCTGATATGACATTCAATACCATACGTGGCTAACTCTATGGCGGTAAACGCACCTGGAAACTACAATCATTTATTCAGAAAGGCGAATTGAATGGAGATTTCTCTGCGGGCATGAGCACTTAAATAAGTGATGATTCGCATTGGCTCACATAAAATGGAATCTCTTGTTAGTAGATGTCAAAAGGGATACTTTTCTGAACTTGGAATTCATAAGCTTTTTGCCTTGGCAACAAGGTGACGGCAGGTGGTATGGGCACCGCTTTATTATTCTTGACGATGGTGTTTCTCGTGAGGATGCGTTTTCTGTTCCAGGATCGCCCTTGCGCTGATGGCAGCAGCAGCTGTGTCGTGCCTGCTCGTTGTGGTTGCGTACCTCTCTGCCAACGGGGACGTAAGTATCGCAAAAGCAAAAGTGTCATTCGCCAATTGTCCTGCTTAACTCGCTAGTTTTCATCCTTTTCTAGATGAACAGCATTTGCTTCTCTCTCTAAACATCTCTCTCTCTCTTAGTACCTTTCACTCTCTTAGTCCTAATCTCTTTTCTGTGTATCTTTCTCTTTCCCTCTTGCTCTCTCCTTCCGTCCCTTTCAATCTTCCTTTCCTTCTTTCTCTCTCCCTTTCGCTTTCTTTATAACTCTCTTTCCCTTTTCTCTATCTCATTATCTCTCTCTTTCTCTTTGTGATTCTCTATCTGTCTTTGTCCCTTTCTGTTTCTCTATTTCTCTCTCTTTTTATGTTTCACTCTCTCTCTCTCTCTCTTTCTCTCTCTCTTTCTCTCTCTCTCTCACACACACACATTCTCGTGTTGACGAAGAATCAATAATCATAAACAAGTTATTAAATGATATGGAGCCTGTGTGTTCACTTTTTAATAATTATAATTAACGCCACTTACCTTTTAATACAAAATTTACTTCAATGTCAAAATACTACCTACCAAATAGCTTGCAAAGAACAACACGGCGGCGAACGCAATGAAGTAACACATTGTGGATGACAACTGAATGCTTTCTTCAAAAAATAGACCCCAAATAGTTCGCAAACTTCTTATACCTTTAATGCAAATGTCTCAAGGTACCACATAGTCCCCTTAAAGACCTGTTTGGTACAATTATATGACGGCAAAAAGGCGTTGAGCAAAGAGTGTCGATAAATGCTGACGGAACCGGGCATAAAGAAGTAAATGGACGTGCAGGGCGGCGGGCAGGCTGGGGAAGAAGCTCCGGCCGCCACCGCCGCCGACTCTGCAGCCGAGAGGTCGGCGGCAGGCGGCACGGGGCCGCCACCCCGGCCCCGCCCTCGCCGTCCCCGCCCCGCCCCGGCAGGGCCGCCGCCCCCATCCGCCCCCGCGACCGCTGTTGAGGAGGCCGCAGCGAGCGCGGGGGCCCGCGGCGCGTCGCCGCCACCCCGCCGCCCTCGCCGCCCGCGCCCCGCCCCCGCTGGGCCGCCGCCCCCCACCGCCCCCGCGCTCGGTGCCGAGGTGCCCGCCACCCCCGTGGTGGCCGCGGAGCCCGCAGCGCACGCGGGGGCACGCGGCCCCCCGCCATCGTCCCCTCCCCTCCGGCGCCGCCAGCGCCCCTCCCCTGCAGGGACCCCCCCGCCCACCGCCCCCGCGCTCGGGGCTGAGGTGCCCGCCGTCCCCGTGGCGGCTGAGGAGCCCGCTTCGGGCGCGGGGGCATGGGGCACGCGCCGCCCGCGCCCCCGCCCCGCCCCTGCAGGGTCGCTGGCTGACGGGGCTGCGGCGGAGGAGCCCGCCGCCACCCCCGCCCCGTCCCCCAGCCCGTCAGGGCGGAGGGTGCGGTGGGAGGACCAGGGGGGCGAGCAGGAGGAGGAGGAGGTTCCGCCGCCCGCGCCGGATCCGGCCGCCTCCCCCTCCCCCTCCGCCCTCCTCCTCGCCGCCTTCGGCTACCCCTCCGCCCTGGCGGCAGAGGAGCTTGTGCGGCGCCGTGTGGAGAGGGACAGAGCGCGGGCGCGGGACGCGGCACGCGAGGGCGGCCACGGCGGCGGCATGGCGCTTCGACGGGTCTCCGCCGTCATGCACCTCCCCCGGCTACCGGGGGCCGCACGGCGGGGGCCATTCTGCGCTCGGATGCCGCCCGGCGGCCCTGCCCCTCCCCCCCGTCCGCCCTAAAAGGTACGCCGGCCCCTCCCCCTCAGCCACAGCACATCCTCTCTGGCCCCTCATCTCCCCCAAGTGCTTCATCAACCCCGTCACCACGGCGCCTCAACGCCACAGTACATCCTCTCTGGCCCCTCGCCCTCAATCCATATCACACCGCCCGCATTGCCAATCTCACCACCTACATCACCTACAGTAAAACACACTTCCACCCTCTTAAATCTTCTCTGGCCCCTTGCCCCTCAGTCCATATCACACCGCCCGCCTTGCCAATCTCACCACCTACATCACCTACAGGAAAACACACTTCCACCCTCTTAGTTTGGGCATCAGCCATCCCACTCTCCGCATCGCTAAAGAGCCTCTCTCCGCAGGAGGCAAGAAGACCCGCCCCTGTCGCAGCGACTTCCACCCCGCTGCCTGCGCCGCCTTGCGGCCGCCTCCCCTATCAAGATCTGGGGGATAGAGAAGGGCGGGCGGGGTCCACCTACCTCTCCCCCCGACTCCCCCCCCCCAGCACCGCCTCCGCGGACGCCTTCCCGTACTGTCTTATCTCTTTCTCTAAGAGAATTTAAATTACTCTAATTCTGTAGCTTACAACACGACATTAAAATTATGTACTTTTCGTCGCTTTTTAACTTTAAAGCTTTGAGTCCGTAAATTATTTTTAAAATATAAAAAGTCACTAAATTTCTTACCTTGTTACTTTCTCGTATAAGTACGCATATACTGAGTAATGGCCCATTCACAATGCAATGACAAACATAAGCATAACACATAGACATAGACATCAACACAAGCGAAGAGTTGGCGTATTCACAATGTCGAACATAAACATAGGCAAAATAAGAGTTTCTATTGGCTACGAGACGCAGCACACGAATCGACACGAATAGTTCGCCTATCGACTTCGATACTCGATTTTGAGTTAACGAACTGTGATTGGCTCATTCCCTATGTCTGACATAAGCATAAGCACAGAAGCTTGAAGCTTGCAAGCTCTTAAGTTAACGTCTTACGTGTTATGCTTATGCGAACGCATTGTGAATGAGTCCACTTGTAGACGTAGTCCTATCTTTTATGTTAACGCCATGCTTATGCTTATGTTTGC